>LQNS02278100.1:2147327-2174642 GCA_001587735.2 Parhyale hawaiensis | reverse complement strand
GTCTCGGTGTTGAAGAAGAAGTGTGGTGTCTCCATGCTAAAATATGAAAATTTCACGAGCCTGTATGAAAGGCCTTGCAAAGCCGTGAAAGTTTCACGGGTCCAGCTAGTATAATATTTATATAATAGTAACCAAAGTATAAGGAGAAGAACAAGCACAACTTAATAAAATATTTATTACTTGAAGTGTTTTGTATGCACATTAGCAATATTTCATAAAATATACTGAGATCCTACATGTTTGTATTTCATACTGTGTAAGGGGTTTACGTACACTGCCATCACTCTAAATCTAATCTCGATCCGGGATCATGTGCAGTGTATTATATAGGTCGAAATTTTTCGCTCAGCGAAATGTAGTTTTCTCGACAGATGGAAACAAGTTGGATGAATAACTGATGCAACGGAATATTCTCTGGGAAGAAATTAAGAATCAAGATGTATGAGAGTGCCAAGGGAAAGAAACTTCAGATATCAGAGATTAAATTTCAATGTTGGCAATGAAAGAAGTGCATTCAAATATAGGGTTGCCATTCATACTTTTACCATTGCCTGCAACTTGGACTATTTTTACCCTTTACTGTATAAACAGAACTTGACAGGATGACCATAGGCCAAATTTTTACCCGTTTTCTTCGAATGTGATAGAAGACAAACTGATGAACAGAAAATACAAAACGGTTTTTATTTAATTGAAGGTAGTTCATTGGCACTGATTTGCCAATACACAGCAAGCAAAAGTTGATCTATTTATTAGGTGGCTGGGATTAATCTCTTAAAAAATACAGTGGAACCTCAGAAGCTGTACTTAATTCGTTCCTGGTGGCGGTTTAGGTTCTGATATAATATTTTTCATAAAAAAATTCATAATGTAAGTCAGGGCAATCTGTTCCAAATCCCAAAGAAACACTCGTTACGAAACATATTTCAGTCAAGATATTTCTCATTTATGATGCACCTGCTTTAATGGTATTACACTTACATGCGTTAAGTAAAGCATGAAAAAATGAAAACACCAGTAAACTTACGGTAACAGCCTCGCGCGACGTGGGACGCGGTTGCATGCCCTCCCACCCATGCAATCTTTAGGGACGTGAACCCAAGAATGCGAGGTGGCTTGGGCCACGCATGTGTCGCCCGGTGGGCTTCGTAAATTCGGGTTCTGAAGTAAACTTCAAGTTCTGGGGCAATTTTCCTCTGACGTTTTGGTTCTGTTTCTGAAATATTCGAGTTTAGGGGCGTTCGGGTTCTCAGGTACTACTACTGTATATGCAATCTCAGAAATGACTCCTTTTGCTTTAAAGGAGACCAGACTGTAGCTATCGTGGATACAGTACAATCTCCTTCTCCTAGAATTATAACAAGAAGTCAGTACTCTCGCTCGTTTTTTATTTTATCATATGTAGAAGCTTGGAATGGTCTTGATGGCTCTGCCTTTACTTGTGTGGGTATTGACAGCTTAGAGCAATCTGTAAACGGAGATATTCTGTCATCTCTGATCTCTTTCTTTCTTTTTTTTTCGCTCACTGGGCTGATTGCGTTGGGGTTTGTTAACCTTATGGAGTTTCCTCCGTTCTCACGTCGCCAGTCTAGTCTATCTTAATAATAATATTAATAACAAGCATGGACACTGACAAGGCGTCAATGCCAACTAATAATTTGAGTAATTTTTGCCAGCTTGGCTCAATAATGGATAAATTATCCCTATGAATTTTCTTCCTGTAAAGGTTGTTGTAGCTGGCTACGGTTTCCCTCGGAGCTGTAGTGTGTCCACTACAGCTTGGCTGACGTTTTACGAACTTGTCAGCTCCTTGGGTGTTGTGTACACCAGGACCGAGACGCCCGCCGACTGCTACGACGTGGAAGACGATACTGTTGACCTTGGACAGTTGAACTTCACGGATTGCTTTCGAGTCGCTTCCAATGCAAGTAGGTGCCTCTTGATGCCATACAAAATGACGCATTGTGTTGCAAAGATCAATGAGTTATGGTATTACGAGCACAGAGTGCTGAATTGGCCAGGAAATTTTGTGATCACATATGAAAATTCGTTCTCAGTAATTTCTCCCATCTGTATTCAATGAATTTTAAAAAGAGACAGCACCAAACAAACCCTGTAATCTTAAGAAAATTTAACACCCAAACGTTGAGGTAAAGAGCTGAAATTTCTTTGGTCATAGGAATAAATTTCAACTTACTAATAGGAACTGTGACCCATAAAGCTGCTGATATACCATTATGTATATGTGGCATCATCATCATGTGGCATCACCATCATCATCCTCACGTTTGTATACAGTGCGTTACTATTGATTGTGCAAATAAAATTTTTTTACTTGTTTTTCATGATAAGTGTCAAACATTAAAAATGTTAATAGTAAATTAGTGCACAGGTATGTTGTAACTATAAGAACAACTAGAGAAAAATAAAACGGAATCATTTCCAACGTTTTGGCAACATTTGCTTATCGCGCGGGGTTCTGCTGTTACGCCAGATTATGCAACATCACTCTCTAGTCAACATGGACAAGAAAAGCGGACTAACCAGTGAAGAAAAGATCAAAGTGACCTCGTCTTTGGCTTCGTAAGACAACACTCAAAGTTTCCAGGGAATTACAGCGTGATCACCGAACAATTAAGGCTTATGCAATTGAAGGTGAGCTCAACCGGAAATTTCCGGATAGAGCCTCTACGAGGAAATTGGCTGCTCGGGATATGCAAAAATTGAAAGTTTCTATGGCTAGAAAATAACTTTCTACAAGTAAGACGACATTTGAAGACGCTGGAGCCCAATATTAAGCAGAATAACAAGATGCGAGGTTGTGCAGAAGCTAAGTAAAGTGAAAAAGGCAATTCAACGACCACTTCTAACAAAAGCTTTTAAAGAAAATAGGGTCAAATGGGCTGAAGAGAACATAGAAACTGATTTCTCCAATGTCATATTCACTGACGAATGCAGAGCCACTCTTGATGGTCCTTATGGACGGGTGTCTGGATGGGTCCTCCATGACCGACACGGCTAAAGCGTCAACAAGGTGGTGGAGGTGGCCGGGATAGTAGGGGACACGCTTATTGGTCCATTTGACGTTGCAGAAGAAGTTAAACTGGATACAGAAAGGTACTGCCAGATTCTTGAAGCCAACTTGATTCCATGGCTTGATGAGCAGACTATCGCACGCAGATCCAAATTAAGACCTATAATTTCACTGGTCCCAACCCCCACATATGGCACTGCCAAGCAACTTAAGCTCATCACGCCTTATCTGCCGAGCAAATACTTAATCAATTCTACGGATGACATCTTTCAAATTCTCCGAGCAACACAACCGGACGGTGTAATGGCGTCCTTAGATGTGGAATCGCTGTTTACCAACGTCCCTGTTCACGAAACCATCAATATAATATGCAACGCTGTATACTCCGACAATGAGCTCTCACCGCCTCCATTTGAGAGAAAATTGTTGGAGCAGCTACTCCTGGCTTGCACATCCAAGTCGCCGTTCATTCACGGCGACGGAACCCTTTATCTCCAAAAGGATGGCGTTGCAATGGGGTCACCTTTGGGCGTGGCCTTCGCCAATTTTTACATGTGCCATACTGCCATCTGCCAGTAATGCAAATCTCCCGCCGAAGACATACTGCAGATACGTCGACGACTGTTTCCTTAAAGTGCATACCATAGAACAGCTCACAGCAATACAGAACGCCTTCCAGTCCGCTTCTGTTCTCACTTTTACCCAAGAACTAAATGTCGATAACAAGATCAATTTTCTGGACGTAGCAATTGATGGGAACAATAATGGCAGCTTCATCACCTCTGTTTACCAGAAGCCTACCAATGCCGGAGTTTTTCTCAATGCAAGCAGTGAATATCCTCTGCGCTACAAAGATGGTACCATCCGAGCATTAATTTACCGATGCTACAAAACCTCTTCATCCTGGAATCTCTTCGACCAAGCAGTTAAATCACTCAAGCAGACCCTCCTTAACAACGGTTACTCCAACTCTTTATTCGACATACTTCTACAGCGGGATGTCAACAATGCAATCGACAAGGGCAACACTGTAACCAGCACAAGAACCATCCACTCAGTATACTATCAAAGTCTAATGTCTCCAGCATACAAAACCGACGAGCGAATACTGCATCAAATCATCAAAAACAACACCACGTGCATCAACAGAGAAGACAAACTTCGGTTACTAATACTACAAGATTCCGACCATTACGTTCACTCATAATGAAGAATAACACAGCCACTAACCGGGTCCCGTTGAAGGAGACAAATGTGGTGTACGAGTACAGCTGCCAGATTGGGGGCTGTGAACCTCAAAAGTGCTCTTACATCGGCATGACTACTACAACGCTTTCCCGCAGAGTAAAGCCGCGTCTACACGACGATCTTTTTCGTCGAAGTTTGTGATCGCGGAGAGATTTTGATCGCCAAACACACGCGGCGAGCCTTCGAAGTCCGTGATCTTTGATCGCCGACAGTGCTGGAAATCACGATCAAAAATCACGATCACAAAAAGTTTGAAAACTGTATTTCACTCTGTAAATAGATGTATATATTTTAAATACATTATATAGTAATTAAAGCATCACTTTTTAGTTAAATTTACCCTCATAGCGAATTTTGTTTATGTTTGATTCGAACTTCTGCACAGCGGTAAGCATTTGGCAACTATATGTTGCCAATTAGTAATAACTGTACCATATTCCTCAAGTTACGTCTGTACCTTCTTTTTTTTTCATTAGGTAGTAAAAGCTACAATGGAGCAAGAGTTCCGTTTGAATGGAATAAACGGATGTACTCAGGGTGAATTGCTCTAGAAATTAAATAGGTTTATGAATAAAAAATGAGAAATTATTGTTCTATCGTGTGCATTTCTGCATTTGAGGGGATGCCAGTGAATGAATTTTTAGCTATACTTTTTGCCAGTATATATAAATTTTTACCCGCTAATCAGCATCTACAACTACAATAAACATCTGACCTATAATGTGAGGGTGGAATATAGATTAATTGTAATGGAATGCTGAATTCGCGTGTAGTGACCTTGAATTGATCGAGCATTCTCTTTCTCATATCGCTGGGACAAGGAGGCGAAATTGTTTGTGATTTTGATCGCCGATTCTTGTGTTTGTGATCGCTGAAAAGATCGTCGTGTAGACGCGGCCTTACACTTCATTTGGCCAACGATGCACCAAAGGCACACACCCAGCAGCAGTACAACACAGACCTGACAAGATCTATGCTTGTAGCTGGCACGAAAATACTCCATCGGAACTCCGACTACCAAAGACTGCAACTAATGGAAGCCCTAGCAATCAGATCACTGAAACCCGTCATCAACGCGCAAATGACTGGATCCTGCCAAACGCTAAAACTACACGAAGAACCCGAAAATAGCTCCTGGATCGGTTGAACAGCAACCCAAATGACCAACCAGCTTTCAAATCCAACGACAAGGTACGCCGGAACATCGATATCTAGAGGTCGCCAAACCGCTTCGAATTAGCTTATACGCCCAGAACACCAATTTTCTTCGTCTGCACCTCTCAGTTGGCCTGCTGTCTGCCTGCGTCATACCAGCAAATGCCTGAAGATGACCATAGAAAATGGTCGAAACGCGTTGCAAGAGCAAGATCTGGAATCCCTCAACTTTGGACAGCTAATACACCGCACAGAACCGTTAACCACTGGCAAGATTCGCGTTTTAGAGAAATGTAATAAAGATATTTTAACTAAGATATACGGCGTGTTTTTAACCAAACATGTATCAGAGAAGGGCTGTTTCCCAAATACATGAATATATATATTTAACACCATATGTGTCCATGAATTTCGTGAATATTATTTGGGAATGGTCAGGTTATAAATGGAGTCATCAAATTATTACAAGAACACAACATAGCTTGGTTATCACAATTTTAATTGAAAGAGACAATCAGGTGCATCGGGAACCTAACACATCTACGAGTATGGGCATCCTCGTTGACACGCATTAACTTAAACCAAGCGAACAACTAAATAATCTTACAGGGACGTGCAAAGCCCTCAAGTTCTCACCTGGATTATCGAGGTACACACGTTTGCTATATCTGTGTTCGTGGAACTAATGCCGTAACTTTCCTAGCAATACTTACTTATGTATATTACAGTATTATAAAAGTAACCTAACAATCGAAATGATTGTAGTCGCGGGCAAGATGGTCGAACATCTGCTCTAGAATTCAACAAGTATATAATGAAAACAATTCCCAAGCACTCGTATGTCTAATACAATCGATTTACGAAGACAGAATCATCAACTAAGGATTTACTTATATTTCTTTCACACTTGCGTACTTCAGCCTTGTAATGTGTGCAGCGAGTCAATTCTATCTTAGCGTCAGTGCACGCACCACGATGCGCTGGACAATGTGTTGATGCAGAAGCTTCTCACAGGAACTTATTCAAGGTAGATGAACTTAAGACACTTCTTCAAAAATCGTTGATTTTGCATGATCACTGACTGAGGACAGTTTAATTCCTGCCACTACGAATGGTAAAAGATTTCCATGTGGATATTCATTAACGTTGTTACAAATTTTTTATTTATCCTCAATTTGTTCTCATTCATCTTAAATATATCATGTTATTTATAGTCTTTTGTGCAAGGCATAAGTTAATTGTGTCAGTGAAAACTATATTCTTGTTTTTTTTTTTTTTTGCATCAAATGTTGATTTGTTTTTCAGCTCGCTTAGCAGAGTTTTTCTCTCTCGTTATTTAACTCACCCCACCATTCGACCAGCAAGTTATATGTTATATTAAAGTTGCAGTGTAGGGTTGTGTTTAATAATCATATGAAATCTGGACTACAGATATTGCAATATTTTCGTTAGCACTGTATACTTGACGGAGGCTTAACCTCTCAGAATGCTTATCTAGTTTCTTGTTTCCTATCGTGAACAAGTTAAAAACAAAACTACGGAAAATTTCGCAGTAGGTTTGCAACATCAAGATTACAGTGCAGTATTTGCAAATTACACAGTCTTGCTTGTCATTCTATACTAAAAATGCAACATCTTACAACGGCAGATTATGGGCTGTTCTTCTTCGAGGGCGTCCAGTGCAGAGCAGCGAACGTGTCCATACCCTCGGAGTGCCGCTGCGCTGCTGCCGATAAAGTTATATATGCAGCTGGCGGCAACTACAAACAGGCGCCCATTGTTGGTAAGTACAAGTGCACTGTTACTCAACGACTGTAGCTATAGAGCCAATTTGCTCTATAAATTCCAAGAAGAAAGGCCAGTGATGGTTTCATAATGATCATGGTCTGTTTGGAGAAAAAAGTAACACTGTTGGCAGCTTTGCAGGCTCTAAACCGTTATCCAGAAACTTTTTTTCATCTTCCACTTGCAAATAACGCTAGTTTCAGGCGATAAATGGATGGTAGCATCAAAATGCTTCGAATTAGCTCAGATTGTCTAACAGACTGCAGCTCTAACAGATTAGCTCAGATTGTCTAACAGACTGCAGCTCTAACAGATTAGCTCAGATTGTCTAACAATGCCGAACTTCACGAGGTCTTGCAACTGCACGAGGCCTCGTTTCATATAATACATATATCAGGCTCTATTGTCCCGATAAGATGAAAATATGACAGCATTTTGACTGGGAACAGTATACTCTTCTCCCATGAACCACTGACTCATATTTTCCTAGTTTATCACAGCTTCGCAGTTTTATTCACGTTTACTCAGAGCCAATAATTGCTCTAATGTTTTCCGTCCAAACACTTGTGGCACCATTGCACCTCACGCAAGTGTGAGTAGAGATGAGTACTGATTTAGTCGCTTGCTGCCAACTCGCTTCTTACAACGTTTGAAACCAACATTTTCTAGAACTCGGTGATGTAAAAGGTAGTATATTCTAAAGCCAAAACCTTTTATAAACTCCGTCATATGTTTACTTGATTCATTCTAAAGTGCCCGCGCTGTCAAGAACTGCAGCGAGGAATTTGTGCCAACCCTTCTGCACGGATCATAAATAAATTAATGTTCGTCACTACTGTACAAAACATCTGAAGGATACGCTACAACGGCCTCTTGAAATTGTCATAAATAGGATAGGAGTGAGTGTTCTCTGTTTCAGTTCATTTGGGTAGCAGTCGCCTCTCTTTCCTTTTATGATATGCGAAAAGAGAATATATATATATATATATATATTACTTCGGCATCAACGAATTTAATTAAATTCAATGCAACGTATTCTATTTACGCTACGATAATTTATCTTATCAAAGCTTTCGCGAGAGCAAAAACTACCTCGTCAAAGGAAGAAGGCAAGCTGGAAAAAATAACTACTGTGTCTGCTGCACCGCAAAACAATCGCTTCTCTTGTGCTTCATTGCGCATCTACTCAACTTGTACGCCGTGAAATGAGAGCAAATATAGCTTCAAAGTATCGAGAAACTTAAAATAATCAGGCTCTATTGCAGCGGCGATAAAAGATGGGTATATCTTTTGGGCTTGGATTTCAGTGTTGGCTGAGCAAAATGTGCATCCGAATATATTAAACTACGTTTGCCATAAACTACAATGTTTTCTATTTTCCAACAATTACTTGTCAGTGAAGCGTAACAGGATGGCCAGAGTCTCGAACCTGGCCAAATTTTCTGCTGTTTTCTTGAAGCGTCATAGAAAATAAGCTGTAAACGAAAAAAACAATAAACAGATAAGCAAACATCCATTATTTTATAATCGATATTTATATACTGTATTTGTATCTATCGTGCCACGCTCTTACCGCAATATGCGAAAAATGGGCCAGGATGCATATCTTATAAATACAATGTTGCGTTTTCAAGAAGATCAGGAAGTAAAACTTGGACCAGGTTGCAGATAATGGGTCAGAGTGAAAATTCTATCTGTAAAATTCAGTGCACTTCCAGTTCAGCTAAAGTTGAAATCCGAACAAATGAAATATTTATAGCTTCTCTCTGCAATGCTGCAATGAAGTTTAATTTGTACTACTTTCTCCATACACTTAAACTAGATTATTCAGGCTCAGTTCGCGGCGCACCACTTACAAATTGAGCAAATGATCATGATTAATGAAACACAGGGGAGGTGATTTTGCGACACAGTAGATGCAGAATTATTTTCAGCTCGATTTCATCCTTTGACGAAGCAGCTTTAGCTTGATAGACAAAATTTCGATGTAGATGTATTGGAGGCGCTTGATACCGTACGTAGGAATAAAGTATACGCAGCGGAGAAATTAAGCAATTTTCGTGATGCTGCACTGGCTGCTCCTATAAATTTTTTCGCATGTCATATAAGAGAAGAAAGGAGTGTGTTCCTCAGATGGAGATAAATAGAAAGCACACATCTCTATTGACAATTTGAGTAAACTGTTGTAGCGTGTCCTCCAGAATCTTATTAGTGACGAAAGTAGAATGAATGAAGAAGGGTTTTCACAAATACATATGTCGATGTAATATTTGACCGCGCGGCCCCGCTGATTATTAATACAGTGGGTGTGGCTTGATTATGCAAATCGTATTTGTGTAATAAAATTATATTTTTCATATTTTACTGCCGAAATTTTGATATAATTAGTTTTAGCAAGCTATTCTCATCGTTAAGAGGAGATATACGCAGCAATATTAATATTCACTTCACCTATAAATTTTCAATGGGGTTTAAATCGAGACTGATTGTTGGGGGCCAAACTATCAGATTGCGTTATTTAAAGCCGTGGTCCAAGAAGAACTCTTTGTATCACGGGAATTGTGCGCTGGTGCATTATCCTGCGGAAATACAAAGGATTTTCTGTCCAATAAAGTTGGGTCTTTCAGCAAGGGAATAAACTATTTCTTAAGAAGCTGACAGTATCCCTTGGAATGTAATATTTTTACCCTTTCTGGCACCCTACGCGGTTCAATAATCTCACTTCCTTTGATTCCAGCCCAGAACATTACCCCTCCGCCTCCTTGCTATCGGCGAATCCGTGTTTCATAGGGTGCCCTTTCAATACCCTACCAGACAACCATCCGTCTGGTCCAGTTAGCAGGGAGCGGCTTTCATCGGTAAAAATATCATTCATGACTTTCATTTTACCATATTTCTGAGCCCACTGAAGACGCTTTTCCCTGTGAGTTTTGCTCAGTGGCGGTTTTTTAGTAGGATTCTTCACTTTTCCACGGCTCCTCAGCGCCTCACTTCTCAATGTTTTTCCAATTTGCGGCACTCAAGCAGCATAAAAAATTCGTTTGCTTGTAGTGTGAGGAGTTTTAATCGTCTCCCTAGCAATTTGGCCTTTATCCCTATCGGTAAGTTTCGCTCCTTACAAAGCTCTTTCAGGTTTTTTCCTATAGGTCTTACTATTTATTACATATGCTTTGATTGTTCAATGATCTCTGTTAATTTTCTTGGATATTTCGCTAGTAGCTATTTCCTTGCCAAGCATTGATGGAAATCTCAGGCGAACAGAATCCATTAATCCAGTTTTTTTCCCCATTTCTGAACACTTGCATAATCAAGCCGGACACCTAAAAACACCACTTATTCCAATTTCTTAAAATCAGGATTATTGAACTGCATAGTGCTACCTATTCATCCTGAAAGAGGAAGAAAATATTATGAAAGAACTAGTTACATCAAAATTTCGGAAGTAAAACTTGAAAAACAATTTTTATCCGCACCGACTGTACTAAATAAAACTCGACTATCACTAGGCGGCGGGCACATGAGTGTATATTTATGCTGCTATTGGATGGTATACAACCCATGTATGTATAAATTGTTTATGGATTAAAATTGAAGCCATGAAGGTTCATCAGTTACCTCAGCCAAGGGGGTAATGTTTTTGTCGTGTTTGTGTGGCTGTCGGTCACCGAGATAACTGAAAAAGTTACGAACCGATTTGGATGAAATTTACAGGTATTGTTAGGCATGCTAGAAGAAACAGATGATTAACTTTTGGTGAAAATTAGTTCATTCGTTTGTTTGTTTGTCTGTCTGATTCTTATCAATGCCATAACTCCAAAAGTTATGGACAGAATTTTGTGAAATTCACATGAGTTGTTAGATATATAACGAAAAGTAAATAACTAAATTTTGGTAATGATCCGTTTGTTCGTTTGTCACTGTTTTTAATTTTATGCTTGTTAGCACAATAAATCAAAAAATATTGAATGTATCTTTATGAACTTCATAGGGGTTGTTAGTAATGATAAAAGACATAAATGGTATATTAGGGAAAATACAAATGAATAATTGGAAGTCGACTAATATAAAATAAAACGTTTCGGGATGAAGGATCACATCTTCAGAAAAAATATAAACTAAGCTACTACCTATCAATAAAAATTTATTTATTTTCAAATCTTTAAGGGAAGCATGGATGTTTTTGGGAGGAAGTCTAAAACGCAAATGAACGGAGCTGCGTGCAGGGGCCGAATGTCGGCTCCCGTACAGTCAGCAGATATCAGGCTAAGTATGGACGGTATGCAGCGGTACAGCCGAGGTCATAATATTGAGGTTAGGTTTGGTTCTATGAATGTGGAGGGAATCTAATGTTGTGAGCTCGACAAGCTGATGGAAAAATCATTCCTACTGATGGGATGGCTATTTCGCTCAGCATGTAGGCGGGGGACAAAAGGTTTTGCAAGCGGTAAACCGGTACGGCTGGATACACCTATATGTTGGTCAATACGGGCTTTGAAGTGTTGTCCAGTGCTACCCACGTATGAGGCGCTGCAGGCCTGGCATCGGTAAAGGTAGATAACACTGGAGAGAAGTGGTGTGGGGGTTTTGTCCTTGCATCTAAAGTAGGACCCTTTGGTAAAAGTGTTTTTGTATGAAAATTTAAAGTTGATATGTGGGTAGGCTTCAGAGAGGAACGCTTTCAAAGTGTTTACAATTTCTCTCAGTGGCTTCTCTTAGTGGCCAAATCCGGCAAATCTGCAGCAAAAACCTCCTCAGCGAAGAGGAATGGCTTCAAATCGCTGCACGGATGGAAGATCAGCCTGTTCATCTTCTGACGAACCTGCACGCCAGGTTCCAACCCGACCTGTGACCCCGCCTAGGTCCCCACCTATGGAACCTGCTAGGCGCCCTTCCATTCCACCGGTGGGAACCCCCGAAGAAGGCGCTGTCCCGTCTGAGATCGACTTTGACGACCCCAATTGGTCGCTCCCGCGTTAGCCTCAACACTTACCGGCCCACAATATGAGCCAAAGCTAATCAGAAGACGAAGTGATAGATCCTGACTTGTCTGACCAGCAGCGGAGTGACTCGCTTGAGCCATGGGACTCACACGGGAACTCCTGCGCAGAAAAGAAACAAAGCCAGGTCACCCTAACCAGGAACTCAGTGATACCCTACTGTCGAACTACGTCCCATCTGAGATCGACTCTGAGGACTCCAACCAGTCGCCACCACATGGGCCTTGGCACTTACCGGCGCACAATATGAGCCTGAGCGACTCGATGCACGAAGAGCCAGAACCCGACTTATCCGACCAGCAGCGGAGTGACTTGCTGGAGCTGCGGGACTTATTCCGGAACTCCAGCGTAGAAATGACGTCAAAAGGTCATCCCAGCCTACGACATCTACCGGGACCGAAGATTCGAGCAGCTGCTTTCCACGTCAACTCGGTGATTGGTAAAATCCCCACCTACAACATCACTGAGACAAACGCCCTCATCAAAGCTGGAGCAGACCTCGCAGTGAGGATTCTTGAGGTACAACCCCGACCGCAACGGACCCAGCGGAAAAAGAATCCCCCTTGGAAGCACTGTCTCGAGAAGAACAATGCTGAGATCAGGAAACATCGCAGCTGGATCTCCGAATGGCGTAGAGGACGAGGAAAAGACACTGCTCGAATCGAGGTAACGGTGCCTCGAAGTCGGCCTAACCAACTTAGAAGATACCGCAACGCAGCGGCTATCTGCTAGTAGGAGCAAAGTTAAACGCTTCGAGGCCAGAGTAGTTGCATTCCATCAGAACCAGCTATTCAACACCAACCAAAAACGCCTCTATCAAACCCTTTATAAGTTATAGCAAAGTTTTACGGACCTTTCGGAGCAAGGAAGGGAATAACACTCTGAGTTACTAGGTTTTTTCTATTGTTTAAGAGACTAATTTCAAATTCCGGGATAACCTGGCTACTGTCGAGTGTCGATCCTTCAACAACTGGTGGACCTCTTATCAGGAGAGACTACAGCTGGTAGACCTCTTCAGCAGGCGAATGCATCGACAATGTCCTGCCAGCAAACTTACCGAACTAGGAAAGATTTATAAGTCTCCAAACTGATATAGAACATTAGAAGTTACGTCCTTGATTCCGTTATTTGATTAATGAGAAGTTAATTTGAGTTTAATTTCATTAGATTATTACTCTAATAAATAATTACGTAAAACGTTATAGGTATTTGGAGAATAATTATTTTATCTTTAGAAATTAAATACAGCCTTAATCAATTATATTGTAAAGACGATTTTAACTAACCGATTGATACAAGGATACAAGACTGTATTTTTAGGAATTGTAATCACGTGGACAGTATTAATTTTAATCTAAGCCAAGTAGATTTCAGCCTGAGACTGTTATAGATTTAAGTTCCAGACAGTAATATTAAAATTAGCCTCAAAACTGCAATAATGTTAGCCTCAAGACAGTAGAGTTAGCCTCAAGACAGTAAATGGAGTTACTAGGACCTTAAGCACATTTTAGTTATTAGCCGTTGACTTTGTAAGTTACCAGCAATAATATGCTGGATCAGTTATTGAATTAATGTGCACAATAGGTATAATACATAAATATCTTTACTTAAAGCACAAGTGCTAACGATAAATAACTGGTAATAGGAAGTATTTTAATGAGTAAGAAATAGTGAATTACAGAATAATAGTGCAAGTGAATTAGTAAGTTTACTATTCATAGCTCGAAGGTATTTCGTATTTGAGTTACCTTTGTCATTTCAGAAATTTCGTAGAGTTTGAAATGCCCAGCGACTGACCAATCGTAGAACATTATACCGCGAAATAAATCACGTAACGTACCTCCATAGAATTGCCTGGTCTTTGTAAGTCTTGCGTGGCGGCTCCGTATTCTCACGGTAGTACAATGTGGGCTGTCCCACGGACGTTCAATACTTGCAACCCATCCAACTGTGGCCGTTACAATGTTACGATGAGAAGCTGAAGAAATCACGAGGCGGCAGTCCAGTTTCTAAGTCCATCGCAGGCTTAAGATGAGTACACGTCCACAAGAAGGCTCGAAGACAACAGATTAATGTCTCAAAAAGTCAAGCAGACTATATCAATTTTCTAATACATCCATAAGAAGCTCCCGGTGGTGAATCTCAATCCAGTCGTCAGAGGCTAGCGGTGCTACAGGAGACATTGCTCACCAAACACCATCTCACGAAGGTGTCCGCTGACTGATGTAATCTTCATTTCGCGACACTGTACAGCGGTCGCATGTACGGCAGGGAGCCTGGGCAAACATGCCGTCGCACGGTGACGATCCGCTCCAGACTGTGGAGGAACTCGAATGATTTGATTAGTACACCTGCCACCCGTGAAATGTGTCACCAATAGGACCGTACCGTGAAGTATTTCACAGGACGGCACCAGAATTTGTCAGACAGCAGGTCGCTCGTCCTTCAATTTAAAATGTATAGATTGGGAAAATTCTACAATTAAAATTATCTTGCACAAGAGCATCTGATTCTGGAGTGACATCTGGAGCAAAATGGCTCCTGGACGTCAAGGAGAAGAACGTCGCAGCAGATCCAAACCTTACCATCACCATTCACCACCTCAAAAAGCAATTGAGCAACACCAGGAAGTGGACAGCACCCGGACAAGATCTTGTGCAAGACTACTGGATTAAAACTTTCACTTTGCTGCACTCCAGAATTGCTGCACAGCTCGATGAGTGCCTGCAAAGTGGATCCGTACCCACCTGGATGACCGTAGGGAAGACGGTCCTAATCCAGAGGGACAAGGCAAAGGGCACGGAAGTTAGCAACTACCGCCCTATAACGTACCTCCCGCTCATGTGGAAGGTGCTGACGGGCATAATCTACGAGCAAGTCTACCAACACCTAGACTCAAAGATGCTCCTCCCCGACGAACAGAAAGGAAGCCGCAAGAACACCAGGGGGACCAAGGACCATTTACTCGTCGACAAGCTCCTCACGAAAGACGCCAGGAGCTAAAAGAAAAATCCAAGCATGGCTTGGGCTGAACACAAAAAAAAAAAAAAAAAAAAAACCTTCGACGTGGTCCCTCACTCCTGGATTCTGGAATGCCTGGAAATTTACCGCATCGCCGGCAACATTCGGATTCTGATCACGAACACCATGCCCAACTAGAAGACCCAGCTCACGAGTGCCACTAAACACCTCGGCGAGGTGAGCAGCAGGCGTGGAATCTTCCAGGGCGACTCCCAATCTCTACTGCTATTTTTCCTAACCATGATCCCCCTCTCCGACGCCTTGAATAAGGACGGCCAGGGTTACAACTACAGCCGTACTATGAAGCTTAACCACATGCTTTACTTGGACGATCTCAAGCTGTATGCCATATCAAAGTACCAAGTAGAGCAGCTCCTCATCATAGTCCATCAATACTCTGTAGACATCAAAATGCAGTTCGGCATCAGTAAGTGCGGAGTCCTCGGCATCGAAAGAGGTAAAGTTACTGCGTCTGAGGGAATCATCATCGAAGAAGGTACCATCAAGGATATCGAGGAGGCAGGTTACAAGTACCTGGGTGTCATGGAGTGTAACACCATTCTCCACAGAACGATGAAAGATTCCACTCGGAAGCAGTACCTCACCCTACTCCGGTTCATCCTAAAATCTCACCTCAATGGGGGCAACACCATCACGGCCAATTAACACCTGGGCCGTCCCCGACGTCCGTTACTCTGCCGACATTATCAACTGGACGAAGAAAGACTGCACCGACGTGGACATCAAGACTCGAAAGCACATGAATATTTATCGAGCTCTGCGCCCAAGATCGTGTGTAGACAGACTTTACAGTAACAGAAGAGAGGGGTTCTTGGTCTCATCAGTGTAGAGGACTGTGTCGAAACGGAGAAAACGAGATCTCTCCCACCAATTCAGAGAGACCGACGACCCGTGGGCACGCTGCTTAATCGATGCAAAGTTGCTGAAAGAGAACGAAACGGCTGAACAATTCAAAGAGCGAGGGAGCCTCGATCGGATTAACAAATGGAAGGGCACGAAGATGTCCGGCCAGTACCTCGAAGCTGTTCAGGACAAAATCGTACCAGACTCTTCGAACTGGCTTTTGAGGGGTGAGCTGAAACGAGAAACGGAAGGCACCATCCTGGCAGCTCAAGAGCAAGCTCTCAGAACCAGGTTCATCCAAAACAAGATCGATAAGAGAAACGTCCCTAATTCCTGTAGAATTTGCAGGAGCTCGGATGAAACCATCAACCACGTGATAAGCGAATGCGGAGTGCTGGCGCAAAAGGAGTACAAGCGTAGGCCGTAGTTGCCCGACACCTTCACTGGCCCATCCTGTGGATCCATAACTTCCCGGTAAGGGAGAGGTGGTACGAGCACGAACCTACGCCCGTGTTGAAAACGAAGCCATGCAGATTGTGCTGATCTATTGGGGCAAGAAGTTGGAAACTGATCGAGTACTTCACGCCAAACGACCGGACATCGTCGTACAACACAAACAGGAGAAGTCGGTCAAACTGATCGACGTCTCAATACCCTTCGACTCCAGAACGTGGACAAGGAAGCGGAAAAGAAGGAAAAGTACCGTGACCTTACCATCGAACTCCAGAGACTGTGGCAGATAAAGATGGACGTCGTTCCAGTGGTTAGCGGGGCTGTGAGGGCAATGTCCAAAAATCTCAAAACTGCCCTGCGAGAGCTGAAGTGAGGCCATCCTCACCCAGAAACCCTCCAGAAAAGCGATCTACTTGGAAGCGCGTACATCATTCGCAAAGTGCTCTGAGACTTACGTCGCGGGATGTGACCCGGTGTCAGAGTGAAATGCTGAACACCGCTCAACCGATCCAATCTGGGTCTTGAAATCCCACTGATAATAAGAAATAATAATAAAATAAAAACAAATAAACAAAATATTTAATAAAGACAACAATATTGTATTATTTTGAGCTTTTAGATCTATTGAAGTTGGATATCACCCAAAGTTATGATATAATAGCAATGTTTTCAGTGCACCTAGAACCCTCAGCCTATAGTTATTTCATCAGACGACACAATGCACGAAATCAGTATTCAGTGTTTTCGACTTTTACAAGAGATGCCGATCGAATGAAATCGTAATACTCGAGATACGTTCGTAAACGTCGAGATTAAATCATCAGCTGAAAAGAGCATGAAAAGAGCAACAGAAGCTTGGAGACGCGCCGGCAGGAAACAGATCATTCAGGCTCAAGCAAGGCCATAAATGAGATGCCTGATAACGCAGCACAGTGGCCGACTGCTCCCAACCCGCATACCAAAGATAACAGCGGGACAATAGGAGACAGCGTGGAGAAGCAAACAAGGAACGGACGATTTTTACAAGATAACGAAGAATTCCTCACAAAGCTCCCAGGGAAAAGTAACAAGAAAAAGTTGTCACGAGTGACATAGGCAACTGGAAAGAATGCCCCCCCCCCCCAGAACAATACCCAGTTCCCAGTACAATACTTTAAGGAGCGCTGTGGTTCCTTTTTTGGATAGTAGCGAGCTATCTTCGTGCCTATCGGCCAGAATTCTTCTCTGCTGAGTTTGAGGCAGTTCGCATAGGTCCCGAAATGCAAGCTCCAGAAACACAAGCCTTTTCTTATCACTACTCGGTACTACTCACTCACCTGATCTTATCAAACAAGAATTCCTGTCGCTTGCGGCAAAATAGAGACAACTTTCATGTGGAAAAGCTGCAGCTTGGAAATCTTCACTGTCAGTTCTCTGCCTTCAAGATCACTGGGACCTATGCGAACTGCCTCAAACTCACCAGAGAAGAATTCTGGCCGATAGGCACAAAGATAGCTCGCTACTATCCAAAGAAGGAACCACAGCGCTCCTAAAAGTATTTGTATCTCAAAATGCTCGTTAGGTATTACCTCTGTAAGTGTTCTCTTTTTTTGTCTCATTTGTAAACTAGGTATGCTGGCTAATGTTGGAAACTTACGTGTCTGTACATTTAATTGTTATAGGTATAATAGTTCCCGTTAGCATATTGCGGAGTTACTAAAAACAGTAGATCTCCTCATGCTTCAAGAAACGTGGTTATTTGATCACGATATTCCTTTGTGTGTCAAACCTTACGGATCATACTCTGTTTCCGGGATGGACAGCTCAGAGCGGGTGCATGTTGGACGGCCGAGCGGCGGTGTTTCAATTTTGTGGTCAGATAGAATTGACAAATATGTGAAGGTTTGCAAATACTATAAGAGAATAAGACGCCTCACTTACGAGGCACCGGGAACATCTATTTCTGTTGTCAATGTATGTCTACTTGATTCATCATATGGTACTGATTACCAACTGCATTACCTGGGAATACTTGAAGGATTACTTGCCGCTACAACAGCGTGACGATTATTATCAAAGGTGACTTTAACGCCAACCCCGGATCAACTATGTATAGCAGACTGCGCAAAATGCTTATAGAATATAAAATCATAATTGCAGTTATCTGTCTACTCCCACCAAGCACGTTTATTCATATAAACAGTAGGGATGGCGTGAGCTGGCCGGATCACATTGCTGTCTCAATGAATTTACTGCCTAGCATGAGTAACTGTAGGACATTAGAGTACTCGCCTGTATCTGACCACCTACCTCTCTGCTGTAACCTTATCATTAGTGCAATCCCAATACAGTTACCACAGAAATATGATAATAGCTAATATGTTAATTGGCGTTCTCAGTAACGAACCTTGTTCTCGCTTATCAAATGTGCCTGAATGATTCTCTGGAGAAAACTGTCTATGAAGTTAATGTAGCCACTGACTATGCAATCTCTTGTCAGATATGCAAACTGCTATCGTTGACTCCGGGCGAGGTGTTTTTGGCACAGTACCTTATAAAGAAAGAAAGAATATCCCTGGATGGAATGATAAGGTCCGTGAGCTTCACACAGCCTGTAGGCTTGCGTATAAAGCTGGAACGGAGCAGGCAGACCGCGTACAGGTGAACTGTGGCAGACAAAAAATAGGCTACAAATCTGTGTCGCATAGCGCTCAAGCAAATGCGCAGGAGAAAACGAGATCAGAGCAGAAAATTTGTCCTACAAACTTATTCAAAATGAATCTATTGCTTTCTGGAAAAAATATTAAAGCCAAAAGCTCACACTGTTTCAGTCAGTGAATGGCATCACTGGAGAAAGAAACATTGCTGAATTTCGAGAACTCACTAAAGTGGTGTCATTAACAGCTTTGATGATAATAATCATAAAAGTTTTGTTAACGACATTCTTGATAATTTGGCTCATCTAATAAACAATGCACCACCTCTGAACATGAGGTTTGTCGAGCACTCTCAAAGCTAAAGAATAACACGGCATCAGGGCGGACCATATCCCAGCTGAAGCATATAAATATAGGTAGTCCCCAAGGCTGGTAACGCTCCTTGCAATTTTTCTTACCAGATGTTGTACTTTGGGTTTCTTCCAGAATGATCTGATGAAAGCTATAATATCACCAATAGTTAAAAGCAAAGCCAAATGTGTAACAAACAAGAGCAATTATCGACCCATTGCAGTGGCTACCTCTCTTTCGCAAGTAGTAGAACTAGTGCTAGAGAAACACATTTCATCATTCATGATGACTG
Organism: Parhyale hawaiensis; assembly: GCA_001587735.2. NCBI lineage: Eukaryota > Metazoa > Arthropoda > Malacostraca > Amphipoda > Hyalidae > Parhyale > Parhyale hawaiensis. Next base: position 2,154,806 of record LQNS02278100.1, on the reverse strand, counting down.
CGGATAACCAATTTGGCATCAAAGCCGAACATGGAACGGAAATGGCTATATTTACTCTTAAACAGATTATAAATCCCTTCATTGACGGTGGATCTCCCACGTACCCTTGTATTCTAGACGCTAAAGCTGCATTTGACCGTGTTCACCGTTACTCGCTCATCAAGTGTATGATCGATAGACAAATACCCCATTACATCGTTAAAACTCCAAAGTATTCGTTCCAAACTCAGAAGTGCTTTGTGAAATGGGGTACAGCAATGTCATCAGCGTTTGGAATGACTAATGGCATAAGGCAGGGAGGGTTAATCTCAACGATTCTCTTTAATATCTTCATTGACAATATTCACACCCAACTGAACGCAGCCGGAGTAGGGTGCCATATTAACGGTAAGGCAGTAAATGCGCTTAGCTATGCTGATGACATGGTTCTTGCTGCTCCCCATTCCAGCGGAATCCCAAAACTACTTACAATTTGTGAAAATGAAGCTAGTAAATTTTGCATGTTATATAATACTGTGAAAACAGTCTGCATGTACATTAAACCTAGGAAACAAAAAAAAAAAAAAAAATCTGCCGGCCGATAAAGTGACATATCTCAATGGCGTAGAGCTCAATTATGTAAACAACTTCTCTTATTTGGGCCACAAAATCACTGATGATTTCCGTGATAACCAGGATATATAGAGAAAGATTCTCGGACGATACACGCCGTGGGCAACATGCTAGTGAGGAAATTTGGTCAATATTCTGAAGAGGTCAAGTGTCAATTGTTTCGTAGCTATTGTTACCCTATGTACTGTAACTCGCTTTTTGTCGAACTTTAAGCAGAAGACCATTGGGCGCCTACGTGTGGCTTATAATGACATATTTCGCCGGCTTATGAATGTACCAAGGTGGTATAGGGCTAGTGTGATATTTGCTCATAAGTATACTGACTGTCTGAAGGTCAGAACGAGGAAATGTGCTTTCAGTCTCCAAAACAGGATTAAAAATCAGCTAATTCGCTGATAAACGTGGTCTGTGATGACCCTTGCTACAGACTGTCAAATATGTATAGCCGATGGTAGCGCATACTCTTACCAAACCGAGCCCAAACAATGAGCCGAAATGCGGTGTAACGTGTACTAAGGCTGTCAAGTGCTCTCTGTATCTAATTTAAGTGGAATGATAAGCAATGCTTGATATAACTATTGTACCACCCCTGTGAGTACTTAATAAAGTTGATTGATTGAATGGTTTAGAAAGAATATTGTATTTCTAGCATGGACTACTTTAAGTTGGCGGGAAGAACTTTTTCGCCATTGTACAACAGTGTAAAGGAAATACATATAAATACATACTAAGTTTTTATAAAATGAAAACTTGATGCAAAATAATAGATTTTTTCATCGACAACGTTTAAAATACCGGGCGGGAAGACAAATCGTAATATTCGAGAGTAGTGAGCTCATTTCGTAAAATTTGAGATAGGTCCACAAAATGACGTTCGTAAAAGTGAAGAGTCTTAAAAGTCGAAACATGTAAAAGTCGAGAGTCACTTCTAATCCTGCAGCATTCCTGCTCTCGATGATTGTTTTACATTTCAGACTAGCATGAGCCAAAATGAGACTTCCCAAATGATAAGTGCAGGCTGGGCAATTATCTATCTTCATTTAGAAGCTATTTATAAGAGTTATTCTGAACAATGTACTTGCTCTTTTAAATGCTAATGGTCAAGACCAATAGCTGTTACCTAAATGGCATAATAGTGGCTGATTTCAATTCATGCTCGTTAAATACTCTCTCATATGACTGTGGACGTGGCTGCTACTGAAGTTGCTTCAAGCCTCAGCTAACAATTATTTCACTAGGCAAGAAAGTGCTCTGTTTTATTGCCCCAAAGTATTTTGAGTTTGTACTGATGCTAAATGCTTCTCTGTTTCCTCGCAAATCAAGGAATGCTATGACAAATCATCGCTAGGCCTAACTAGAATGAGACTTCAAAAATGACGAGTAAAGGCTGGGCAATTCTTTCCTTTTTCTAGTCAACATTCGAGACAGAATTTCCGATCAATACCTTAGCTATATGAAGTACTAATGCTTAAAAGAAAGAGCTATTACCTACCTAAATGATAATATTGGATGAAATACTGTCATGCTCTCGTATTGGCTATGAAGGTGGCTGGCTGCCAGTGATGCTTCTAGCTGCAACAATGTTTCTGGTAGCTTTGGAGATTCCTATGCTTAAATAACAATTTACAGCTGCATATATGGTGCAGTCATCAGTGGCAAATTCATGTTTAAGAGTATGAGGATATGAGCATAACTCTGTTGTTAGGGTAGAAAACTACCCAATGAGCTCAGGGAGATCTCACAAAGGATTCAACGACATTTGTGCAACTTGGGTAGTCAATCTGCACCCATATAATAGGAGACAAAGAGTGAGTTTCCTGACTGACTGCACATCTTGAAAATACTGTAGTCTTGCAAGATACTGGCAAAAAATTTTCATTGCTGGTGATACTAAATAAATTGAATCTCTGCGCTACTTTGGATCACTTTTTATATAAAAAATTAATTTCGGTTGGAAATGTGAATTTTCATTGAAATAATTTAGTGGGACTGTATAGATATTCGATCCTGTATTTGTGAAAAATTTTTGAAAGTTGAATGACAAGCAGTAGTCATAATAGCTCTAAATATGAATTTGGTGGTTATTGCAGTCCATTTAGAGCTGTAAGTTCAATAATATAAGTCGACTGATCGCACAAAAGGATACATAGGCAGCCAAGGTAATTCTTAAACTCTCGCCAGCAATTACGGCGTCAACAATGATAGCCTGAGCACCAGTAAAAACGCCGATCAGCTGTTACCCTAGCTCCATTTGTAACACTCCTTCCTATTGGCTGAGCGAGCCTCATGGCGATTTTTGAGCATGCAATCATAATAGCCTCCACGTTCACATAAAACTGCTCTGTACATTTCAACTTACGACTAACGTAGAGAAACGTTAATGTAGTCACTTACGCCTGATATTTAATCGCAACTGCAAGTAAACTTTGTCGACTTTTAAACATCCGGGGCCCGGATGTTTAAAAGTTCACCAAGTATGCGTAAAGTTACGTCTCAATTTCAAACGTAAATGACTACGTTGACGTTTCTGTGCGTCAATCGTACGGTGAGATGTTCGCAGCAGTTTTACGTGAACGTAAAGGCCTCTACGAATGCATGCTGAAAATTTGCCGTGAGGCTCGCTCAGCCAATAGGAAAGCGCGTTACAAGTGCAGGTAGATGGCGCTATGTAAAACATTGGAGCAATTATGCAATAGCTGATCGGTTACTGTGTGCGTCGCTCATGTTGATACTCTTGTTTCAGCTCTATTTGTCGTTCCTTGGACTTTAATGTAATAAAATGGATAATTGATTCCATAAAAAAATTAAACTTTAGTGATGAGGAACTATAGGCTACAAATGCCTACAATTTATTACAAGGGAAATAATCCCAGCTGCAGCAGTTCACATTCCGATTGTGCCGGTTTTCATGCTACAGTACAACTTATAATATCGATGCCACACGCCAGTCAAAAGAACGAGTATCGTCATCTTTTCGTCCGAATATGTTAATGTTCCCTTTTATATATAAATAGCACGCACTTGCAACAATTCTGAATTACAAATTCCTCCAGACATAATGATACATCCGAAAGTAACCAACGGCATTTGCGGAGTAAACAGAACTGACGGTAAACATTTTTACACCATTTGTTGGCAATATCATAGCCTGTGTTCACGAGAGTTCAACACAACGTTCGGACGAAAAGATGACGATACTCGTTCTTTTGACTAGCGTGTGTTATCGCCATATAAGTACCATTCTTAAAGCTAATGCAAAGGACAAGATTTATAGTTATATTCTGGATTATTACCAGTGGGCAGTCAGTTTTATCCCGATAAAAACTAATAAAGTAGCACAGTTCTGGATAATATGTATTCTTGTTTCGCAGTTTTCATCTCATATATGATAACCAATCATAAAAATTTTGAGCTGGGCTGGTTGCGTGGGGGTTTGTTAACCTCATGGAGTTCCTCCGTTCCTGCGTCGCCAGTCTGGTGTGATTTAATAATAATTGAAAACAGCACACTTGCCAACAGATATATTCCTTATATCCCAATAGTTACCGGATAATATTATTTTGAATGTATTTCGCACAAGATTAAAATTAAACTTCGCAGGATAATACCAAATCCCATGCTTAACCATCAGGGAACTATTAACGTACAACCCAAAGAGCGATAAGAACTGTTAATTAGGTTAAAGCTGTAACGGTGTGAGCAGAACTTATTCTAACCGTACGAGCAATAAAACGCAAATGTACATTCATTATTTTGGTGGAAAAACTGTACGGAGCATATGGACGATGAATGCTTTCAAATCGTAATCTGAATAGAAATTAATATAAATACTTCAAAATGACACAAGTCAGCTGCACTTGACCATGAATGCAACCGGCGAACATTTCATATAAAAAACTAGAGCACTCTGAGACCTCATACCTCTGCCAAGTGAGGCAACGGTAGCAAAAAATTCAAATTGGTTCTGAAACAACAATTTTCTTTCTATAAACTCCAAAATCTGATAATTTGTGCCTTTTTATCTTAATAAAAGCTTGTTCTATTTTCTTGAAGATCCGTTTATGACTTTTTGAGTTATAGCGCTAACAAACGTTATGACAAACATAAGTCAAACATTCAAACGAACAAACCGATCTGCATTAAAATTTGATCATTTATGTCTTTTAACATAACTAAAAACCCCTATAAATTTCATGAAGATCCATTCATTGTTTTTGAGTTATTGTGTTAACTAGTATAAAATTAAAAACAGTGACAGGCGAACGACAGAACAAACAGATCATTACCAAAATTTGGTCATATACTTTTTGTTATAGCCTATACCTAACAACTCATGTCAATTTCATCAAAATCCATCCATAACTTTTTGAGTTATGGCATCGAGAAAAATAAGGCAGACAAACAAACAAACAAACGGATGGACATATCTTTACCAAAAGTTAATCATCTGTTTCTCCTAACATATCTATTAATCCCTGTAAATTTCATCCAAATCGGTGCATAACTTTTTGAGTTAACTTGGTGACAGATAGACAAAGAGACAGACAGACAAACACGACGAAAACATAACCACCTTGGCAGAGGTAATGAGCTGTTATATACGCAGATGCTAGCCATATATGAGGAGTTATTTGATAATTTTTTATTACTGTGCACCATCTACAGGACACAAATAAAAGCGAGCAGTGTTAGTGAGACGAGAGTATCTACTACCCATACGTTTATTGAATGAATTAATAAATAGCCAGCCTCAAGATAAAGTTACCATGAATCTTTGAGTCACGTCTTTCACGGTGTCTTCATAATTCTCAGCTTTGTAACTGAGTTTTACCAACACGATACATTGAAGTGGATGAAAAAGTTATTTCAATTGCAAATTTGTAGCTTTAAAAGATTTATATGAAAAACTTGACTGCTTATAGAGTTTCTGGCGGTATGGATTAGCTCGACCCAGATGACGCACCAAGTCTACCAACGCCTCGTCGACCTACCCGTCGTGTTCTGTTTCACTTTTATGCCCTCTGTCGAATACCCGAGTCTAGAAAATGTCTCTATCTCGTCATTACAGGCTGTGCAGCTCCTAAGTTTCTACTTTTCCTTCAGACGACTTCTTGACAAAAAAGTGTAGCAACTATAATAATTTGTGCTTCATGTATGATAATTCTGACCCTATTTAATATTCCATATTTATTCACTAATCTCAACAAAGAGGCAACCAGTCCGTATTTTTTAGAATTAATTCTGAATACCCTTCACGACACCCTGAATTTTTATGTCTACTGAGAAGCTCACCAGGAACGACATGTTTCTATGTTTTTACCTGCAAAAACGGGCCCAAAATATCGAGAGTTTTTCTAAAAAGAGCCTGTTTTAAAAACACATATCAAGAGAAGAGCCGATTGAACAGATGGGCTCTTTCAGGCTGGTATCGTGTGAACCACCACAAGGGAGATGGCTGAGCTACCGCTATTAGGCTGGAGACCAACCGACGAAATGAGCGGGAAAAATAAGGGGAGCGGGAAATTTTTAGCAACGAGAAAAGGTTATTTTGCCCTCAAAATACAAGGCGTTACGCTATTTTCTAATCGGGCAGTACGATACTTTAATTGGAGAGATAATTAACCAATAAGGGTTCGATATGGTCTTGTGAGAGGCTTACGAAGGGAAAAAGGGTTGGTAGGAGAAGACGAAAAATTCCTGATAGATGATCCAGGCCGAAGGTTTGAGCCCGATCTATCGAAAGAATGTCCCCTTCTGATTTTATAGAACCAGTTTGTGGTGGGAAAGCTGACACGATATTCGCCCTTTAACCTTACTCCGCTATAGTCTCTATTTTTTGCACACCTCATAGAGCACACTAGCGACGCCATGGCCCTGTTTGCCATGACCACTATGTTCGTTACGGACGAATTACAACGAAGTTTGTCCCCTTTGTATCCACCCAGTCAGGAAGATTCTGAGACACAGATGTAGAAAAATTAAATCAAGAGTCTTCAATAAAGCCCTTTTTACATCAATTTAAGAAGCTCATTTCAAGAGCTCAAGCGTTGGTAGACTTGGTACGTCATCGGGCTCGAGCTAATCCATCATCTGATTTTCCAAGAAACTAAACCAATTATATTACCTACACGATATACGTTACTCTGAATCTCTGCATGTAGTCTTCACACATTAAATTTACGATGTATCCTGAGTATATCATTTCCTTCAGAAAATAATTGGCGAGACAACTTGGCTTCGCACTACGAGGGTTACGCTTGATTTTTTTTTTTTTCATACAGAGAACGTATTATTGTACAACAAATCCGTATGTTTATCAATGGCGAGCGTAGCGAAGAGCGGCGGTAATGCTTTCGTTGAAGATTTAAGTATATTTGTTTGTCTGTCCACCCAAAAAGAGGTAGGAGGAATTGAGCAACGCTCAAAATTTTTTGCAGGGAGTCTGGTGGGTTGACCTAGATGTGAAAAGATGCCAAAATTTCAGTGTAAGCTGGCCATCAAATCTGCCTGCGCTTACTTTGCAATTCCTGACTCAGCACTTTCAGTTCCTCTCCCTCCTTCCTTAACGGTGGATGATGGTATTACGACCCGAGGTGTTTTATAGTTTCGAGCATAATTAAGGGACAAAAATAAAAAATTATTTAATATCTCAAAAACTGTAAAAGGTTCAACGCTGAAGTTTTGACACAAAAGAGGTATTGGAATACCTAATAATATGCTAAGAATCTATTACGATCCGAAGAATAAGAAAAATGTTATGTATATTTAACTTATAATTATGAATTTAGTGTGAGCAGAATTAAGGGACACTTTTCAAATATTGTAATTTAAATCTTCAGTAACCCCATTTTCTTGCGTTTCCGAAGA
>LQNS02278100.1:2122414-2135982 GCA_001587735.2 Parhyale hawaiensis | reverse complement strand
TTAGACTTGGGCAACTTCAGTAATTATCAGCAAAAAGGCTGGCCGTATAAGATATCATGCATGGAATCTCGGTGTTGTTTGTGATGTTGACGGGGAATTGCCATGGTACAATACGAAGGTTTCACTGATCTATCTGAAGCGCTTTAAGCCAGACTGTGAAAGCTCCACGGGGCTGCTAGCTTATAGGCCTGTAAATACTGCACGGGTCCAATGATACGCAAAGGTCAGCAGTTCTGTGCAGCTGGGCAAGGTCTTCTTAATAATTTTGATGCCCCTGGGCTCTTCTGAATGAACGGGCTAGGACCTGGAAAATGCCAATGTGGGGATGGGCACTAGGGTGCAAGCAAAATTCAAATGGAGGGGGGGGGGCAGCGAGACACAAAAGCTAGGCCCTAAGCAGTACTTTTTTTCAAGGCCTCATTTCCAGTGAAGGGTGCGTGTAACTTTTTGGGAAAGGAGTGTGTCCCCACGATCCTCGAATGGCTACTCCACTGCAGAGAATTGTGGATATTATTATCAACCAAGAGGATGGACATAATGCATCACACATCGAGTCCCAGTGTTGAAGAACAAGTGTGGTGTGTCCATGCTAAAATATGAAAGTTTCACGGGTCTGTCTGAAAGGCCTTGCAAAGCCGTGAAAGTTTCACGGGTCCAGCTAGTTCTTTATTGAAGAGCGTAACACACGAAGGAACGAAGGAACGAACGAAGGAACAACGCTATTAATATTATAGATTTACATTGCAGCCAGATTTTGATCCATGAAGGTTCAATTTTTGACTGGTATCCACATTACGGTGCTCCATCAGCATTTCCGGAAAATTTTTTGTATTGAAATATATTTTCCTATTGTTATTCAACCTTTGTGCAATTCCAAATTGATGCTTGCGCCTTACCTTGCAGGAAAGATATTTTTGCGTTTCTTTATGAGAAGCACGCCTGCAGGTATGAGACGTATTTTACAGCAGAACCTATACAGGAATCAGGAACAATAAAAAGCTTAATTACGAAATTATTGCCGTAAAGGTTGGGCTTTCTAGTAACACATGTGATTCACCATTCAATTACATATGACGAGCGTCTTCGTTGCTTATCGTCTGATGACCACAAAGCTTATAATGTGTATTGATGCGTTACTTCTGCGCATATAGATGACGCTGAGTAATGAGAACATTGCTTGAGTCAGTAAACTTTCATTTTGATTGATATTAATACACTTCTCTAGACTTATTTTAAATGAGTTTTTGAAAAAAAAATTGACTGAAGCCTGCCGTTCTATCGCCAATAATCAATTAAATCAAATCAAAATCATGTATTTTTCCCCGTAGGAAGGTATTCATACAATAGTTCTATTACAATACATGTTCAGTACACTAGTGTAGAACAATAAGCAAGGAGTCTTACTCGCTAGGTTAAGAATTGACTGTACAACTCTACTTCACAACCTACTGTTCGTACAAGAAAAAAAAACTATACTATACTATAACGATGTTTTCAATTGACATCTGGATATCAACGCAATTTATCTACCCTGCATAAAAAGAAACAGTAAACTCTGGAAATCGACGTAACGCATAAAGACTTATATCACTGCAGCGTAGCCAAATACCAATACAGCTAGAAGGTATACCGAAAACGGCAGTCATAACGCTTTTCGGTCTGTTCGAATACACAGTGATACCTTTCGGACTACGAAATGCTGCCCAGCCGTTTCATCGTTACATGGACAGCATCACCCACCACTTGCCATTCGTCACAGTCTACATTGACGACATTCTTACTGTGTCAACGTCAGAAGAGAAACATAAGCGCCATTTTCGTCAACTTTTTACACAGCTGAAAGAAGAAAGTTTCCAAGTGCATCCCACAAAATGCGTGTTTGGTGCGGAAACCCTCAACTTCTTGGGTCACACCATGTCTGCACAATGCATAGCCCCTAACTCGTCAATTTTCCACTACCCACCACAGTCAAGAAACTGAGCCAGTTTTGGGGAATAGTCAACTATTACAACAGATTTTCCGTTGTAGCAGCCAGTAAACTGACCCTACTGACAGATATGACCAAAGGCTTCATAGTGGGACCGCATAACTAACCTAATGTCCATTTAGGGTATGTCTAGTATCCGTCCACCATGTTAGTACCCGTCCATTTGGCACTGAAAAACCTTCTGTATGAAAACTAGAAGTGCTAGAAAACCGCACATTGGCTTAAACTGTAGGCTAAGTAGTGCTGCAGCATCCCTGAAAATGACTGGCGAAAACAAAAATTCCATGAAAAATGATGATGGTTTTCACATTTTTTTTAATATAGCGGCCATGTGACATCAAAATAGCTAACAAAGGAATTAAAATGGCTATGGCTTCAACATTTGTGGAGCGATTTCATTGTTTATGGGGTCTATGGATGCGGCTCACTGCGTACAACAAACGTATCGGACTTAATTTCCGAAACTCTAAATTTTTAGGGGGAGCCGAGTTTTTATGGCGGGTCCCATAAACGCATCCATAACCTCATATATGATGGAATCGTTCAACGTATATACTACGTAGAAGCCATAGCCATTTCAATTCTTTTGGTAGCCATTTTAATGTCATCTGGCTGCCATTTTGTAGAATGGCTGCCACAGGTCTAAGGGGGGAGGATAATAATTTAAATTTTGTATAATAGGCTCGTCACATCCCGGTTAACACACGACGTAGAATCAACGTTGTGATCTATGGCTCAGCGTGCTATTCACGCTGATTTGCGGACCCCAGATAACGTTGTTAGCACGTCTTTTCACAACGTTCTAACAACGTGCTGGGCTCGTCCTTAGCACATATTGGGCCGTCCTCTGGTACATTGTGATACAACGTGCTGGATACGTCCATGGCATGTTATGATGTGACGGGCTAAGAACGTGCCCAGAACGTTGTGATACGACGTGTTAACAACGTTATCTAGAGCTGAATTGACAAGGTCAGGTGGCTATGAAGTTTGTTATAACGTTGTCAGCACGTTGTCTCACAACGTGCAGGGTACAATGTTCTAACAACGTTATCTGGAATCCACGAATCGATGTGGTTAGTACGTTGAGCCACCAAAAACTCGACGTACTATTGTACAGTACATCGTGCAACATCGAGCCTATGACTATTATTGCATGAGAGAAGGTAAATGGCAAAGAACATCAGCTTTCTTTTGAAGATTGGTGAGGAGGGGAAGATCCCCAGTTCCAGTATTGATCAATTGTATTACAATTGGAGTTTCGTTAAATGTCCATGCATGTTCTCTGCGACAAGCATCGTTCAGTAGGCACAACTGTATGCAAGAACTTCAGGGAGTTTGCTCAAGAGATCTTTATCCCCTACACGTCTACAAGGTTTCAATCTTCATCACGCCTAGACTTGGTTTGGGACACCTACAGATCTGATTCCCTCAAAGCTCGTTCATGAACAAAGCGTGGTAAAGAAGTGTACAGACGTGGGGTAGCAGAATGAGCAATACTCTATAACTGGCAGAACTTTCTTCGAGTAAACACCAACAAGACACAGCTGTTCAAGTTCCTGTCAGAAGTTCTTCTCCTGTGGTTCAACCAGATAGACAAGCAACGCGTCGTCACATGTGGAGAAGTCTGCAGCAAGCCTACACTGTCTGAACTGACTTCGCTAACCCCATGCACCCACGAGGAAGCCGACAGTCGAGTGATGCTTCATGTATCTCATGCAGCCCACCATGACCACAACAAATTACGATCTGAACGGTTGACACAGATGTAGTGGTGTTGGCTGTCTTGGTTGTCCACCATCTGCAATCAGAAAGTGAACTATGGATTGCATTCGGAACAGGAAAAGGGTTCGAATACTTGGCAGTCCATGAAATAACAACTAGACTGTGGTCAGGTAAAGCACTTACGATATTCCATTCTGTGAGAGGGTGTGACACTGTGTCAAGTTTTGCAAGTCATGGGAAGAAGACTGCGTGGGCAGTTTAGAATATGTTGCCGGAGCTGAGCGAAGCAGTATTGAAGTAGTCATTTGCATCAAGTGAAATAGGAAGAATAGGTGAGGCACACCTTTGAGAGATTTTTCAACTTCCTGTACGACAGAACAAGTCCAAGCACGGACATTGACAAGGCACGCAAGAAAGTGTTCTGAGGCAAGAAGAGTGTTGAGTTGATTCCTCCAAACAAGACAGCTCTGGAAGAGCGCGTTAAGTGGGCAGCTCACCAGGGAAGTCACGTATGGGGGCAGGTTTTGCTCCCAGCACCAGAGCTGCCGGCGACTACCAGCTTGGGCGTGAATCAAGAGGGAAGACGGACTGCATGATCCTCACTGACAAGATTACACCAAGCAGCCCAAAGTTGGCGTGAAGTGCTGTCATGTAACTGTAACATAGGTTGTGTGAATCGTTGCAAATGCAAAATGGCTGCACTTGAATGTACGGCTCTGTACCTGTGTGAGGGCCAGTGCACACAGAACAAGACAGGAAGCGAGTGAAAGGAGTCCAATTTACTGATCCAGGGTTTGCTAATGCCAGAGTCGAACAGCTTGTCTAGAAACAATTTGCAGTAGTGGTCCAGAAAATGGTGCGGATAGCCGTCATTTTTGAAGAATGTTCGGAGAAAGTCGACTTCATTTGAAAATGCAACGTATGAGGAAAACAAATCGTATGCTCGAAATAGTAACGTTTTTATTGCAATGATTTTGAATTGATCATAGCGGTGACTGATTTCGGCGGTAAATTTGATATTTGGATGTTTACTATTCAAATTTTGTAAAAATAGATTAGAATCTGCTTGTTGTTGAATATAAGAAAGGTGTCATCTACAAAGCGATTACAGTGGATGGGTTTGAAGTCACGTGGACAGTCGTTGAGCCAGATGGTTTCGTGATGGCATGAAAAGATATTTACCGGTGAGGGGCTAAGTGGGAAGCCCATGGAGACTCCATCTATTTTTGAAGAAGTTGTTAGACCAATTCATCATTACAGATTCGATCTACCGTTCTCTTTACAATTCAAATGCTTCCCTTGGAGTTATGTACGGGCTTCCAAAAGTACACAAAGCCGGTGCTTCCCTACGACCAACGCCGTCCTACCCTATTGCAAAATTCCTCGTTTCAATTCTTGAACCTTTCACAACCAATCAGTGGACTTCGCGCAATTTATATGACTTTAGAGACCGAATGAAGAACCTCCAATTGCCTCCCAATGCCTACTTAGCTAGTACTGACATCACCTCCCTTTTCACTAACATCCCCGTAGAGTAAACCATAGATATTATTTATAACAAAGTCTTCAATGACACGGAGCTATTTCACAACATGGGTAAAGCTACCTTCAGAACTTTCCTTAGTCTTGCCATCAAAGACTCCTTCTTCGTGTTTAACAATAGACTGTACAAGTAAATAGATGGAGCCGCCATGGGCTCCCCACTTAGCCCCTCACTGGCAAATATCTTTTTATGCCATCACGAAACCATCTGGTTCAACGACTGCCCACGCGACTTCAAACCCATCCACTATCATCGCCTTGTAGATGACACCTTTCTCATATTCAACAACCAAGCAGATTCTGATCTATTTTTCGCAATATTCAAATAGTAAACATCCAAATTCTCGATGTCTTAATAACTAACCAAGACTCAACACTGATCACTGGAATTTACAGAAAACCCACATTCTCAGGCCTCGGAACAAGCTTTTCCAGTCACTGCTATGATCAATTAAAAATCAATGCACTAAAAACTTTATTATTTCGGCCATACTATTTGTCTTCCTCATACGTTGCATTTTCAAGTGAAGTCGACTTTCTCCGAACATTCTTCAAAGATAACGGCTATCCGCACCATTTTCTGGACCACTACTGTAAGTTGTTCCTAGGCAAGCTGTTCGACCTCGGCATTAACAAACCCTGTTTCAGTAAATTGGACTTCTTTCACTCGCTTCCGTTCTACAACAAAGCATCTGTTAGTGCAGTAAACACTTTCAGAACAAGACATTTCTACATTTAATTTTGGGTGGTTCACCATAGCAGTGTAACATGATGTGTCATTGAAACGTATTATGCTGAATATTGTACGTCTTGAGTAAATTCTTTCGTATTTTTTTCTTTCTTTTACGCGTCATTCCATGGTCATTCTTTTTGCGCTTGCTAGGTATTTATGTCACCCGCAGAGCTATAGGTTGGACTATAGTATAGAGTTAGGTTAGCTAGTTTAGTCCAATAGTTGGGGGGAGTAGTGCGCCCCCAAGCCAGCTTAGCTATAGTAAGGCCTTCTTGCTGCCATGTTGGGGGCCAACCAGTAGCGTGACCAGTTACGTACTCGCGAGGACAGTTAAAAAAAAAATCCGAAGTGTTGTGGGACACAGCGATTTTTGTATTTTTCTTCCCCAACCCCCTTTTGTTGAGACATTTTACGAGCTTCATTAGTCGCATATATAGGTACAGTGATAGTTGTCACCAAAGTATAAACGTAAAATCCACAGTGATTTGACTAATACCATTTCCCCCAACCCACTCAAAAATTTTGAATTTCGAATAGTCCCATGCGTTTGTAGTACGCAGTGAGGCGCATCCATAGACCCCATATCCACAGTGATTTGACTAATACCATTTCCCCCAACCCACCCCAAAAATTTTGAATTTCGAATAGTCGAATACGTTTGTAGTACGCAGTGAGGCGCATCCATAGACCCCATAAACGATTAAATTGTTTCAGAAATGTAGAAGCCATAACCATTTCAATTCCTCTGGTATCTCTTTTGATGTCACAAGGCTATGCTACGCGGGCTAGTATTCTCGTTCGTTTTTCATCATGTGTGGATGTTTGGAATGGTCTTGTTGGCTCTGTCTTTGCTGGTGATGGTATTGGCAGCTTTAAACAATGTGTACACTGAGCTATTCTGTGATCTCGGATCTTTTCTTTCTTTTTTTCTTCGCTCGCTGGGCTGGTTGCGCTCGGTAACTGGCCATTCACCGTAAGCTTCAGGAAACTACTTGCGCCCGATTCAATATATCCCTGCCGGCCTCCGGGATAGTAATTCAGTGATTGCTAAGCTCTACGGAGGTTGTATGTCAACGCTTATTGCTGAATGCATAAATTTTCCAACACATAGCAAGTTTGCAATTAAAACCCTAATTGGCCGTTCACTTTCGCCATGAGAAGTTTCGCCATACTTCCAGTTAGCGTGAGTGGACTTTTTTTTAACGTCATCTGATACTAACCTAACGAACTATGTATGCCCAAGGAGAGTAGACACAACACTACTGGCCTGCCAGGCCGTAAGGGGAATCCCATTAGGGTAGAGGGGGACGGCAGGTCAAGGAGTATGGTCCTCCTTGGGGTAACCCAGGGTTGGCCTCCAATATATACCCCCACTAACACTACTAATGCCAATACTTAATATGGCAAACTTTACAAAAAATATTACTCAGACTCACCAGCAATGTCCACACAAGCACAACGTTTTCAAACTAATTTCCGGTGAACACAGCGTTCGAATCGTAGGCATCTGATCAATCAACCTTCTTCTGGAAAGGAAAGGGAACACATACCTCATTATTGCACAAAATCTGACCGACAAGCTAATGCACCTCCGCCTCATCGTTTCAGTGCCTCCTGACGTGCGAGTTCGGTGCTCCGTCTTCTGCCGGCGTGTTGACCCGCTCGTGGGCGAATACACTGGGGATGTATGAAATAGAGCCGCGAACCCTCTAGGAAAAAGGTTCGCAGCTCCATGTCAGAAAAAAGGAAGGTTTATCCGAACTTCAGTAACAGACTGTTGTATAGTAAACAGATGAATTTACTGCATAACAGTCTAACAGCTTTCAACGTGAAAGTGTGAATTAGAATAGAAGGTTGACCTTACTAATGACCGGGACTCTTCTCACAAATATGGAAATTATTAGGATTGAAGAATCGGAAAAACCCCTCATGGAACTGCGGCAGGAATCACTCGACATAGTAGTTTCTAGTTTTTATTAAGACTTCTGATTGTTCAACGATTTGACTCCCGCCGCGTTGCAGAGCGGAACTCCGGTGCGGCTCCAAGGTCCCAACCGATAGCAGGACCCCCGCCAGACCGACTTGCAACGTCTCGACACCGCAGTTCTATGATTATCTGTAAGAAAAAAAGAACTATAAGTATTTGGGATACTGTACATTGGTGTACTCATTACGAATATGATAGAATCGCATCTATAGCCTACTGTAACTAGCCAGTACTATGACAGATTCGTACAGTAAAAGTTTGCCGCATAACTTGCCCTGCTATACCAAGTCACTAAACTTGTAGTAGCTCGTTTAGAATGGAACCCTCAGGCTGCATACAAAGCAAAAGAAAGAAGTGCACTGTTCTGTGCCTAATGCTCCGCAAAAAACACCCCTGAATTCTCAGTTAGGTTCGATACTCATGGGCGACCCCAACGAAAAACCGCTACAGCTGGCAAGGCAATATTACCACGAAGCACTGGTTCATTATTTAGTAAGATAACGGAAACTATAACAGAATAAATACCATTCTCTGTTAATGCCAGATTCTCTCTATATTAGTACATTACCTACAGAAGTAATAGTAACTGCAATCTTTCAACTAAGAAAGCTCAGTAAACCTTAAATAGGATTGAAAGCAGGCAAGGGTCTTGACACTAGGAGTGTCTCAACACGAGAAAGGTTCCCACTCTAGGGAAGGCTGCGACACTTAATCCCGACTAGCGAGTCCAACGCTCACGTCTACTGGTTAACTGCTACGCCATTATCCTAGAATATTTCGTTAAATGTAAAGTAAATATGTTAATTCTAATAGAATCCTACATCAGAAAAGGCTCCGACACTTAACCCCGATTAGCAAGACAAGCGCTCGTGTACAGGCGCTGGTGTTGGGGGTCCTTGATAGACTATAAATACTGGCTAGAACATACAGCAGCCAGATAATTGCAATACCGACGACCACCCGGTCGGTGCAGCGCGGGTGTGACACTCAATCCCGCTAGAAATGTATGGAATACGAATACCTCTGTGTCTTACTGCCAGCAGCTGACGATCCTACAGTTGTTCGTGAAGATAGTGAGAATCCAGCAGTATTCCCGATACAAGTGATAGGAGATCCCTACAGACATACCTACAGCTATTATAGAGAGTGTCTTCAAGCAGTTCTAACTATGAATACATGTATGATACTATAGACACTTATGCTAATGATGCTTGCCGAGCAGTGACAACGCGAACCAGTGTATTTACGCCGAGTACCGGCCGGTTAGCTCAGTCGGTTAGAGCGCCGTGCTGATAACGCGAATGTCGTTGGTTCGATCCTCATACTGGCCACCAATATGTACAGGCGCTGGCGTTGGGGTCTTGCTATGTAACCTCGGCACGAAGGCCTGGAAATTCAGCATGCACGAACGCGAAGTGAAAAAATATATAGGTTCCAGTCGTAATTAGGTAGCAAGCCGCCATGATACCCTGACTAAGTTACAAGTCCCTGGCCGTAACTCACGTTTGAGCAATCTTGCGGCATATTTGAAGCGCTGGAGAGAGCCATCACGGGTCGCCCGCTGGAGGTGGGCCAGTGAATTACTTCATAACGGCTATGCCCCTCTAACTCCTGCAGGTCACCGGCTGGTCATACTGAATCTCAGCCTAACCATCCGTACAAACATACAGTTCGAGGGTCGAGCACCCCTGATGGCTGAAAAGGACCATCAAAGTCGAAGGTAGCCAACGAGAAGACCAACGGCTGATTCAGGCGGAAGAGTCAACTCAAAGAATGCGTTCGACAGCTTGGGGTAGATGGCACTCCTAAGCCCTGAAAGGCAGTCTATCTTCGCAGACGCAGATCCGCAGCAAGAATATCGTCAGCGAAGAAGAGCGATTACAAATCGCTTCACGGATGGATGCTCAAGCTGCCTCTCCATCTTCCGATGAACCTGCTCGCCAAGGACAAAAACCGACCCATGACCCCGCCTAGGTTTCCGCCTTTGGAACCTGCTAGGCGCCCCCCCCCCCCATTCCATCGGATGAAACCCCCGACTTAGGTACTGCACCGTCTGAGATCGACTTTGCCGACCCCAACCGATCGCCCTCACGTGAGCCTAGGCACTTACCGGCCCACAATATGAGACAGAACGAGTCAGAAGACGAAGTGACAGATTCCTGCGTGTCTGACCAGCAGCGGAGTGACTCGCTGGAGCCACGGGACTTACTCCGAAACTCCAGCGTAGAATCAACGCCAGGTCACCCTAACCAGGAACTCAGTGATACCCTACTGTCGAATTACGTCCCGTCAGAGATCGACTCGGAAGACCCCAACCAGTCGCCACAACAAGGGCTTCGGCAATTAGCGGGCCCACGATATGAGCCTCAGCGACTAGATGGACGTAGAGACAGAATCTGATTTATCCGACCAGCAGCGGAGTGACTTGCTGAAGCTGCGGGACCTACTCCGGAACTCCATCGTAAAATCGTCGCCAAAAGGTAATCCTAGCCTACGACACTTACCGGAACCGAAAATCCGAGCAGCTGCTTTCAGCGTCAAATCCATACCAAGAACATCACTGAGACAAACGCCCTCTTCAAAGCTGGAGCAGACCTCGCAGTGAGGATCCTTGAGGTGCAACCCTGAATGCAACGGGCCCAGCGAAAAAAGGATCCTTTAAGCTTGGAAGCACCGCCTCGAGAAGAACATTGCTGAGATCAGGAAACATCTCAGCTGGATCTCCATTGGCGTCGAGGCATTTCCACGACGAGGAAAAGAAGACGCTGCTCGAATCGATGTACCGGTTCCTCGAAGTCGGCCTAATCAACTTAGAACATACCTTAAGGGGGTCTTCTAATGGAAAATGGTCAAAATTGGTCATAATTTCCAATTTTTTGTTTTATGCTCAAAAAGTGTCCTCAGATATGGGGCTATAACGTTCCAAATTTTTAGGGGGCTAGCAGCACTAGAACCACCCGAAAGGGGGGGGACGGGCAAAGGGGGTCCGGAGGGGGTAAAAATTGACTAATTTTTCTTTGGTGCAAAATGATCTGTATACTAAGGACTATTACGTCCTAAATTTTTAGGGGGCTAGCAACACTATAACCTCCCAAAAAGGTGGGCAAAGAGGGTCCGGAAGGGGTAAAAAATTGACTTTTTCAATATTTATTCATCTAATACATAGCTATTTCATAATTTTATTAGTGAATGACGAATGTAAGGTATTTCTAGGTGGAAATGTACTATAGATTAAACATGTCAAGTGCATTTCCACTGCAAATAGCGCATTTTTTACAGAATTCGTCCATAAAAACATAAAATTAGCCGCCCTGAAATAATTGATTTTTCAGAATAAAAATGAACGCAAGTCGATGAGTTTTTTAGCTACACTAAAAACAAAGACAGTTTTGGAATCCTTGAAAGATTCCCTACAAAACTTTGAAGAGATTTTTTTCAATTCTTTTTAGCTTTTTTTTATTATATGAAATATAAAGATAATTTACATATTTTCTTAATTCTTCGGTAACCCATCTAAAGTCTCAAGTCAATAGAAAACGAAAAAAGGAAATTGAAAGAAAAAATCTCTTCATAGATTTGTAGGGAATCTTTCAAGGATGCCAAAACTGTCTTTGTTTTCAGTATAGCATAAAAACTCATCGACTAACATTCGTTTTAAAATTTATAAGAAAAGGAAAAAAGGAAAATCTCATTTTCTGAAAAAACTAAGGCTTAAACTGAAAAAGTTACACGAACAAAATGTCTTTATTTTTTGATTCTACATCTCATGTGCAAGTTTCAGAGAAATCGATTGTAAAATGAAAAAAAAAAAAAATAAATGATCCCCTCAAAGCGGCGGCTATCTGCTAAAAGGAGCAAAGTTAGACGCTTTGAGGCCAGAGTAGCTGGATTCCATCAGAACCAGCTATTCAACACCAACAAGAAACGCCTCTATCAATCCCTTAGAGGAGAAGAGATGAGCTCTGACTTAGCCAACGCATAAATGAACATCCAATTCTGGATTGATATCTGGAGCAAAGAGGTTCGGCACAACAATGCTGCAGAATGGCTTCACGACGTCAAGGAGAAGAACGTGGCAGCAGATCCGGACATTGCAATCACCAGACAACAGCTCAAAAAGCAAATGAGTAGAAACGAAGAACTGGAAGTACATGGACCAGATATAGTGCAAGGCTACGGGATCGAAACATTCTCATCGCTGCACTCCAGAATTGCTGCACAGCTCGACGAATACATGCAACGTGGAACTGTGCCTATCTGGATGACCACAGACAAGACGGTCCTTAACCAGAAAGACAGGGCAAAGAGCACGGACGTCAGCAATTACCTCCCTCTCATGTGGAATGTGCCGACGGGCATAATTTATGAGCTGGTCTGCCAACACCTAGACTCGAAAAAAACTTCTACCCGATGAACAGAAAGGATTCCTCAGGAACAGCAGGGGCATGAAATACCATTTGCTCGTCGATAAGCTCCTCACGAAAGATGCCAGGAGCAAAAAGAAAAATCTAAGCATGGCTTGGGCTGATTACAAGAAAGCCTTCGACATGGTCTCTCACTCCTGGATACGGCATTGCCGGTAACATCCGCAATCTGATCGCGACTACCATGCCCAACTGGAAGACCCTACTCACAAGCGCCAATAAACATCTCGGTGATGTGAGCATCAGTAGTGGAATCGCCCAGGTCGACTTCCTATCTCCACCGCTATTTGTCCTGACCATGATCCCCTTCTCCGAGACCCTGAACAAGGCCGGCCAGGGCTACAACTACAGTCGTACCATGAAGCTCAACCACCTGCTTTACATGGACGATCACAAGCTCTAAGCTAAATCAAAGGATCAAGTACAGCAACTGCTTACCATAGTCCATCAATATTCTTGTGCACTGCATGATTTCTGAAGCTGTGGGAACACATAAATAGCCTCGTCGCCTCTCGACAGGCAGCACTTAGCACTTGATTCTTAGACATTACTGTTCTAGTAACTCTAGCAGTAGCTGCAGTGTGTAAATAGCCTCACCCAACTGAACTAGTGTAATATAGCAACCTGTACCTAGTGGAATATACGAATTGGTGTTTACCTTCCTTTTCATTATCCATACAGAACAGCAACAGTATCAGTTCTATTCCTACGAATCCACATTGACTGGGATTCCCAATAAAAGGTAACACTATTACCTTCCCGCTCTACCGAAACTAGTCCGAAATATTGTCCACAAGACATTACCCCAACATTCTCAGGTTCGGGTTTAACCCATAGTCCGAACTGCATACAATTAGCGCACAACTCCAGTAGGGCGCGCACATTCAAATGACATCAAAATGCAATTCGGCATCAGTAAGTGTTAAGAGTCCTTAACATCGAAAGGGGAGAGGTTACGGCGTCCGATAGAATCACCATCGAAGAAGGTACCATCAAGGATACCGAGGATACAGGTTACAAGTACCTGGGTGTCATGGAGTATATTACTATTATTATTATTATTATTATTAAATCCCACCAGGCTGGCGACGTAGGAACGGAGAAACTCCATGAGGTTAACAAACCCCCACGCAACCAACCCAGCGGGTGGAGAAAACAAAAGAATGAAGA
>LQNS02278100.1:2109728-2120897 GCA_001587735.2 Parhyale hawaiensis | reverse complement strand
GGTACAGAAGAGCTCACACCAAGCACAGCGCTCTTCAAGGTGGACCACCACTTATGTGGGCTAACAGACGAGGCTAACAACTCCCTGGACCTCAAATTGTGCTCCCTCTCTGCTTCCTCATAAGTAGCACAAGCCCGACGCCGCTAACACCATTCTTCACAGAACGCTGAAAGATTCCATTCGGAAGGAGTACCTCACCCGACTCCGGCTCATCCTGAAGTCACACCTCAATGGGGGCAACAACATCAAGGCTATCAACACCTGGGCCGTCCCCGTAGTTCGATATTCTGCTGACATTATTAACTGGACCAAGAAGGACTGCACCGACATGGACATCAAAACCAGGAAGCTCATGACCATCTTTCGAGCACTGCACTGAAGGTCGTGCGTAGACAGACATTACATTAACAGAAGAGAGGGGGACCGTGCCCTCATTAGCGTCGAGGACTGCGTTGAAGTGGAAAAACGCGCTCTCTCCCAACACTTCAGAGAGAGCGACGACCTGTGGGCACGCTGCTTAGTCGAGGCGAAGTTGCTGAAAGAGACCGAAACGGCTGACCAGTTCAAACAGCGACGACGCCTCGATCGAACTAACAAATGGAAGAGCATGAAGACCCGGCCAGTACCTCGAAGCTGGCCAGGACAAAATCGAACTAGCTTCTGAGAGGTGAGCTAAAACGGAAAACAGAAGGCACCATCCGGGCAGCTCATGAGCAAGCACTCAGAACCAGGTACATCCATAACAAGATCAACAAGAGAAACGTCCCTAGTACCTGTAGAATTTGCAGGAGCTCAGATGAAACCATCAACCACATGGTAAGCGAATGCGGAGTGCTGGCTCAAAAGGAGTACAAGCGCAGACACGTTAGGGTTGCCTGACACCTTGACTGGACTCTCCTGCGAATCCATGACTTCCCGGTCAGTGAGAGGTGGTACGAGCACGAACCCGCGCCCGTGATTGAAAACGAAGCCTTGCAGATCTACTGGGACAAGAGTATGGAAACTGATACAGTACTTCAAGCCAACCGACCGGACATCGTCGTAAAAGACAAACAGGAGAAGTCGCCGAAACTGATCGACATTTCAATCCCCTTTGACTCCAAAATCGTGGACAAGGATGCGGAGCAGATGGAAAAGTACCGTGAAATTGCCATCGAACTCCAGAGAATGTGGCAGATGAAATAGGAGCACGTCGTTCCAGTGGTCATCGGAGCTCTGGGGGCAGTGTCCAAGAATCTCAAGTCTGCCCTACAAGAGCTTTAGTGCTGCCATCTCCACCCAGGAACCCTCCAGAAAAGCGCCCTGCTTGGAAAAGCGCACATCAATCAGAAAGAGCTCTGAGCCTCAGGTTGCGGGATGCGACCCGGCGCCAGAGTGTAGAGCTGAACATCGCTCAACCAATCCATTTTGGGTAGTGAAATTCCCTCGATAATAATAATAATAATAATAATAATAATAGCATATTAGGTTGGGCGTGGTTGGGTATAATTTATGAATTATCAAGACATTTATTGTTGTGTATCACGGTGAAATGCCCCACGGCGAAACGACCTAACGGCGAAAAGACCAAGAGTGAATTGACCGATGGCGAAATAACTGACGGCGGAAGGACCTGTCACAAATTATTAGGGCAACTTGACAAGACTAGCGTTCAAAGTATAAAAAGAAATATTTTGTTTCAAGTTTCATGATTTCTTTAAGAGAAATTAGCGATGTCTGTGGTTACGTGGAAAACTTTGGAGGAAAAACTGAATTACTCACAAAAACTACGTAGTAGTTTATCATTTTACTAGGGCAAAAAGTGTTAGAAGTGCAGTAGATATTACCGGTGAGAGCGGAAAGTTAGTATACTCTTTTGCTGCTAAAACATACTTTTTTTCGCTACTCCGGAGCTTCAGGAAAACAAAACAAAACAAAAAAAAAAAGATTCACCAAGTTCTTTTTCCGTGTTCAAAGTAGCCAAACATCAATTATCAGCCCATGGTAACAGAAATATTGATATAAATGAATTAGGAATTCAATTGATATTTGCGCAACACCGACGTTCTTCACTCGACCTGACGTCGTACGAGGAGATATGCAGAACCGTCTCAAAATGGTCAACGAAGAGGTAACCTGTTACGTAGTTCAGCCATGCGCAGAACCATCTTAACATGGTCAAGCTATGACTTGACCTGTTACGTCACTTCAACCATAAATTTACCATTCGATTAATATACCACTCAATAAATTTACCATTCGATACATTTACCTTTCGATGAATTTTCCATTCGATGAATTTACCATTCGATGAGTTTTTCATTTGATGACTGTCGGCCATACGGATACATCACCCGCTTCTAAGATTGACGGTTTGTCTGCATTTGTTCGTTTTCGCGCTCTTTAGGCCGTACTGTCAGAAAATCCGACCTAATTTCGGGTAAATTAGTAAATATTCGGGTATAATATCGGGTAGGCTAGGCGAGGCAAGGTCTGTTTTTTTCCATTAGAAAATTTCGGGTACTGTCAATTTTAGTAAATATTGAGAAAGTGGTAACGATAAATTTCATAGGTCTTAGTCCCGTATAGGTCACTAATGGATTTCGAGAAGAAAATATTTACACATTTGGGCAGAATGAAACATTGGAAGTAATTTTTCATGAATAACGTTTTCGTCGCAAATGTTTCGTTTTTGAAATATTTGACTCTGAGGTTTTCTTTGTTTTCCTATGTGAAAAAATTGTAAGGTTAGGTAAGATTATGTTAGGTTATTTAAGGTTAGATTAAGTGAGGTTAGTTTAGGTAAGGTTAGGTTAGGTAAGGTTAGGTAAGGTTAGGTAAGGTTAGGTTAGGGTTAGGTTAGGTAAGGTTAAGTTTAGTAAGGTTAGGTTTGGTAAGGTTAGGTTAGATAAGGTTAGGTTTGGTTAGGTAAGATTAGGTTACTTTAGGGTAATTTAAGCTCTTATGTGGTCACCGTTATTCGTAATAGTGCATTTTAAGGGCATATAAAAAAGAACCTTTTTTTTAATTGATGTATTTTTTTATGTAGAATACGAACTCGAGCTCCGTTTGTGGCGGTCGGACCTAGTTTTTGAGATATTTGACTTTGAAGTTCCCATTGTTTTCCTATGGGGAAAAATACCCGGAGATGGCAGAGTGTAATGGAACAGCTCTTAAATAGGTTTTGAGTCAGGTTAGGTTAGGTTAGGTTAGGTTAAGCTAGGTTAGGTTAGGCTAGGTTAGGTTAGGTTAAGTTAGGTTAGGTTAGGTTAGGTTTGGTTAGGCCCCCACCCAAAAACCACGTAACCTAACCTAATCTAACCTAACCTAACCCGTAACCTAACCTCTAACCTAAATTGACTCAAAACCTATTTAAAAGCTGTTTCATTACACTCTGCCATCGCCGGGTATTTTTCCCCATAGGAAAACAATGGCAACTTCAAAGTCAAATATCTCAAAAACTAGGTCCGACCGCCACAAACGAACTTCGGATTCGTATTCTACATCAAAAAAATACATCAATTAAAAAAAGGGTCTTCATTATATGCATTTAAAATGCACTTTTTTTTTCTTTTACCAATAACGGCGACCACATAAGAGCTTAAAGTACCCTAAAATAAACTAACCTTACCTAACTAAACCTAATCTTATGTAACCTAACCTTACTAAACCTAACCCTACTAAACCTAACCGTACCTAACCTAACCTTACCTAACCTAACCCTAACCTAACATTACCTTACCTAACCTTAGCTAACCTAACCTTAGCTAACCTAACCTTAGCTAACCTAACCTAAATATTTTTTTTTACTCAAATAAAGGTTTTGAGTAAATATTTTTCTAAAAATCCATTAGTGATTTATACAGGACAATTACCATTTCCCATTCGATGAAATCAGCGTTCGACGAATTTACCTTTCGATGAATTTACCAGCTCTCTCGTATTGGCGCAATGACTCTTGACCCCCTACTAAATAATTACTATTTTTAATATTATGTAAAAAAAAAACTTACAGCAGCGGTTCGGGTCGAAGTCTACCATGTTGGCGTATCAGCAACAACTTTGCTACCTTCGGATGGAGTTGTCAATGTGGACAAAAAATTGATTATGTACATTTTAGATTTTTGAGCAATGTAAAGCAAACCCAAAGATCAAAGAACCAACTGGGTTATTTTTTTAGTAGACTGGCTAACACGTCCATTCCCAGAGAGCAATCGGGACTCACGCTTCGGCCATCTTCCATTTTTTTTTTCACCAACCGACTGTGGGTTAGCCCTTTCCCAGGGTCAGCCCTGCGAGATGTATTAGTTGAAAATATTGACTGTTGCAGCTGGCATGTGGCTGGATGCCTGTACCAACGACGCAGGAGTTTGGACCACAAGCGGTGGTGACACGATCCAACCATCGGATGGTCGTTGGGAAACTACTCCTACCTCAGCCCCTGGCTACTGCGCGGTGTTCTCAGCGTCTGGAAAGTGGCAGACCAAGCAGGGCACCGAGCTGAGCCCAACAGGCTGCAGTATTCAGTAGAACATCAGAGCGTTTTTTTTTTCGGTGGCGAAGCGTACTGCAGCACTTCATGCACCAGTCTCACTCTGAGTGTTCATGTGGTTCTACTGGGCGCCAAATTAAAACTTCCGGTCTTGACGTGTTCGAAACTTTAAACTGGTGCTCTGTCTTCAACCCGTCGAATTGACGTTCAAGCGTTGACTCAGTCTCGCTCAGTGAAATAGTTGTAAGGGCACTTAACGTAATAAGGCTGCTTCAAGCACTTTCAACACTATTCGAAACGACAAAGTCAAAGCTTTTGACTGAAGCTTAGGACATGTCAAATCTCGAAGGTCTAATTTCGGCGTCCAGTCGAACACTCCCACTGCTTTTACCCGAACTTTATGCTTACAGTACTAATCAAATTAGAGCAACAAATTTATCAACTAGCTTCAGCACGGGCAAGGCTTTACAAGCTTGTGTCTATGATACCTTGGTAAATCTGGGACTGATTAGCTTTTTATTAGCTTTTATATTTTACCCTGCAATTGTATGGCTTCTGCGTATTATGTATAGCTAGACTTTTGCCTTAATATTACTTCGCCGGAAGGAAAGAAATTTGTTTCTCTGATGCTTTAATGTTTTCTGTACAAATCTTGTTGAAACGTACTTCTATCTCGGCGTTTTTTTAATCATATGCATGTGAACAATTTTTGTTGCAACGGTTTGAAATTATATAGGATAGCAGGTCATTGGCAGAAGAAGAAAATAAATCGAAAACATTAAGGCATTTTCTCAGGTGATGCGAGCTCCAGAATGCCATGTTGCTCTGGATAAAACTCATTTGATTTATTGCATGTTAAAGACGATAAACTTGACCCCAAAATGTTTCTGACACATGCGGGCATTTCCGGGTTGAAGTCATCTGTTCTTTTACAAGCCTTAAGCCTCTTTCAAAATCTATACTTCAGAAAGCTAAAAAAGTTCGTAGATGCTTCGATGCATAGTTATTTGTCACCATAAAAACTGTAGGACATTGTGAAGACGTAAATGGGATAACGAAGAAACAATGTAAAGTTTTATTTAGCAACGTACAAGTAACTTATGACGTCACCAGCTTCTTACCCGGATTGTACGACAGCTTGGGCCCTCCGCGTGCGCTAACCTGTTAAGTATCATCATCCTTCCATCTACCTAAATTGACAACCATTGTTTCTGTAAGAAGAATTGAAATATCCAGAGAAAAGTTAATTTAGAACTAACAAATGAGAGACAATCATATGGACACTGATATTACTACGTACACACAAAAAATACATAACGTTTTCATCCTTCCAGATGAAATAGCAATGGCACTCAAATATGTGCAGTTCCCTTTCAGTTTATTGTCCTAGTCTTACCAAAGCTTGTAAAAGTGCCTAACTGCAGCGGTGCAGCTGGTTGGAATAAGAATGATGGGAGAACAAGATACGAAGGAAAAGCCATTGCGGACCCAGCCGAGGCAGCTGGGCTGGGTCCTGCTGGTCGTTTACTCTATATTATTGTCATCAATATATATTTGCCTGCCTATGGAGTAGGGGAGAAATGGTACCACATTGTATAAGATAGCTAAATATTAAACACATCAGTACTGGTATTATGATAATTCAATACACAAAATGTCTAGTTTGCGCTGCGGCAGCTGAATCCGTAAAAATATGCATGCTAATACTTTTCTTCGTATGCTTGTCTGCTTCTCCCGTTGTCTTAACTCCACCATTTCCTCCGAATATTGTTCGCTGATGTAACTGCGTAGTAGCATCCATGGGTTGCGCAGACGCTTTCTTCTAGAATTGGTGGACTTTTTGCCTCACTGTACACACATTTTTTCCTCACTTTTGATTTGATGCCTTACTTGATGTATGCGCTCTTCAAATTATGCGATGCACATGAGTGAGCTATGGTTTTCAGCACTTTCGCAACTGACTGTACACGCCACGTATCATCGTCAATTCTTTATTTTCAAAATTTTCAAACAGTTTTGCATTGTTTCTGTCTCTTGATATACCGACGGTATAGCTTTCCAGGAATCGTGGAATTTTATCGATTTTTGTTCAGCTTTTGAAGTAATTACATACAGTACTTGGGCTAGAACAGCATTGAATAGGCATTTTAATTTAGAAAATGGAGAACACTGCAGCAAGTGATACGTTGCAGGCACGGAAGTGGTAAGCGGCCACGCTGGCACACAACGTTGGCAAATGAGTTCGAGTTCTTAGGAGGAGTGGGAAATAGTGATCAACTGCGGAGAGTTTTCATGCCATTTAAACGGCGTTTACGGGCATTGTACTGGCAATCACTTCAATTCTAGTTTAAATTGAAAATTGTATTCTTACCGCTTGAAAAATAAAGAGTTTTAACTTTAATGCAAGGAAGTTTTTTTTTTCCTCTGTGACTCATACCGAAGTAGAAATTGTAATTTTTTGGTAAATAGCTTCTAGCATTCTGTACTGTAACTCAAAAACGGATGAAACAGCCATCTACTCGGAGTAAGTATATGGGGAGGGGACATAACCGTGATACTGCAAGGCCGCGCTACCGTCGTTCACGACACCTTGTGTGCGTGTTTGTGTACGCAGATCGTGTGCGTGTGAGCGGCGTTCAAGATGGTGGGCCGCGCTGCTCGCTGTATCGCTAATTAAGTTAGGTAAGGCTAGGTTAGGTAACGTTACGTAAAGTTAGGTAACGTTAGGTAAGGTTAGGTAGGATTAGAAAGATTCGGTTGGGTTAAGTTGGGTTATGTTAGGTTAGGTAAGGTTAGGTTAGAAAGTTAGGTAAGGAGGTTAGGTAAGGGTAGGTTAGGTTAGGTTAGGCTAGGTTAGCTTAGGTAGTGTTTATTTTAGTGGTGGCGCGCGCAAGAAAGCTTACGTGAACGCAAGGTGTCGTGAACGGCGGTAGTGCTACCCCGCGGCCGCACTATCGTCTTTCACGACGATTTTGTGTTCACGTCAGCTTTCCTGCGCGCGCCACCACTAAAATAAACACTACCTAGGCAGACCTAACCTAGCCTAACCTAATCTACCCCTACCTAACGTAACCTAGCCTCCTTACCTAACTTTCTAACCTAACGTAACCTTACCTAACCCAACCCAACCTAACCTAACCCAACCTAACCCAATTTAATCTTTCTAACCTTACTTAATGCTACCTAATGTTACCTAACGTTATCTAACGTTACCTAACGTTATATAACGTTACCTAACCTTACTTAACCTAACCTAACCCAACTTAATCAGCGATACGGCGAGCAGCGCGGCGCACCAACTTGAACGCCGCTCACACGCACACGATCTGCGCACACAAACACGCACACAAATCGTCGCGAATGACGATAGCGCTGCCCGGCCTGCGGGCCACTTCATGGCTGTGCACGGTGGGTGACCAACTGGCTTTAGCCAACACGCTGTTTTTTGAAACTCTTTTTAGCCAGCGGTTTTCGCGCCAGTCAAGGAGGCTTAATAGATAAGACGGAGCCAGGAGCCTCGTCCGTGAAGCCCAAATTTGTGGTGTGGCTCGCATATTAGTAGCTACATCAGTTTGTTTGCTTCTCCCGCGTCACCTCCACCAATGATATTAATGTGTGTTCGTTCGTCACAGTCGTCGAGTGCCAGAGGCACTTACTTTCATGAACGCGTCACAGTCACACCGGAATGGTTGGAACGTTGGCTGGGCACACCTAAAGCGGCAGGGCTTCCTCCTCCCTGTTAAAGCTCCATGGCGCCAGCACAGTTCATTTACAGAAGATAGTTGTATCAAATTTGAGTGTATGCGCTACGCCCCTAAATTTCCAGAATTTTCACGTCACAAAAAAAAAAAAAAATTGTGTCACGCCACTGTTGCAGCGAGGAACCTGTGATATTTCCACAGAGGCGTGACGTCATTTTGACGTCACAGTTCTGGAAATTTGGGGGCGTAGCGCATACACTCAAACTTGACACAACTATCTTCTGTTAATGAACTGTGGCGCCAGTTGCATGTCCGTCATGAGGGGAGGTTTCGTTGCTTCTCGTGTCATGGAGCTTCCTGTAGTGAGGCTTAAATGGTCTACCGAATTTAAGAATATCCTTACATTCTCCCGCTAAACTTCGACGTAGAACTAATGTTAACCCAGAGGCAAAATGGCCTAAGTGACTACGGTGGCATAGTAGTCAGAATGGCATTGGTGGCAAAATGGCCAAAGTGGCCCTGGTAGTAAAATAGTCAAAATAACCACAGCGGCTAAAAAACGACCACAATGAAAAAAAAAATAAAACACATTGTCCAAATGATCACAATTGCTAAATGACCACGCTGAGTGAATAATCCAATGGTTAAAACGGTCACAATACCAAAATGACCACAATAGTCGAAATGACAATAAAGGCCAAAACGACCACAATGGCCAAAATGACCACAATGACTTAAATGAATATAGTTGCCAAAATTACCACAATGGGCAAAATTACTTCAATGGCCAAAACGATCACAGCGGTAAAACCAGGAAGCAAAGAGCGTAACGGGAGGACTCACGAGAAAGTAGCACCCAAAAGTGACGTCATCATCGACAAAGCTATGGCTGAGCAGCCTACGAGTATTTTAGCTAATTTAACCAGAAAAATCGTCTTAAATTGCGAAATTCATCTCTAGCGTGTACATAAATTAAGATAATATATACTAATTTGGCAATTATCCAAGAAAATTGCAGTGCATGCTGGTGGAAACTTTCACAGCGCTAGCGCCGAATTTGTTCCCTTTCGGCAACCTGATTTAACATATTTTTCTTGATTGAAGCCTTCATTACTTTTCATATTCAGCTCACAGTGCTCTTCACAGAACATATTTATTCCTTACCAACAAATATAAGCACCATTATAGCCAATTCTGCACGCGAGAGAAACTACAGTAACGGCGTATTACTCGAAGTTTCTGTATTTGACGACAACATTTTTCGGTACTTTACAGCTGGCCAGTCATGAGCGGGAGATTGAGTGAAATAAATCGAAAAAATACGGTGATATGTTCAAGAAAACAACATACGAAGGCCTGAGGTCCCACACTCAAATACTTAGACTCGTCGATGTGATGTAAATTTGCTACGTGCAGTCACGGCTAAGTTTTATTTTAGTCCTATTGAGTCCTCCCGTTGCATTCTTTGCTTCCTGGGTAAAACTATCACAGTGGCCAAAATGGTCACAATGGCCACAACAACGACAGTGACAAAACGACCCCCAATAGCCAAAACGGCGTGAATGGCCAAAACAACCACAATGATCAAAATACCCACAATGGCCAAAACGACCAAAATGGCCAAGAAGACCACAATGACCAAAAACGATCGGAGTGGTGAAACCGGACGCAATGGCCAAAACGGCCACAATGCCAGAACGACCACTGTGGTAAACACTGCCACAAAGGCCAAACAACCACAATGGCGAAAATGATCACCCTGGCCAAAACAATGGTCAAAATGGCCACAATGGCCAGCACAACACTGACTAAAACGGCAACCATGGCCAAACAGACCATGGCCTCAATGCCAAAATGATCACATTGACAAAAAACGGCTACAGGGGCCAGAACGACCACAGCGGCCAAAATGGCCACAATGGGGAAAATGACCTAAATGACTAACGAAATCTAAGTAGCTAAAATGACCCCAATGGCTAACATGGCCACAATGGCCAAAAATACCACAATGTCTGTAATGCCCCAATGGCCGAAATGGTCCTGATAGTCAATATGACCATGATGGTCGCAATAACCATAATGGTCAAATTAACTACAGGGCCACAATGGCAACACTGGCAAATGACCACATTTGCCTAGTCCACCGCAATTTTCGAACTAGCCACGATTGCCAAAATAGCCACAGCCAATAGAACAATAACATTTGATGGAACTGCCCAAATTGCCACTTTGGTTCAATTTATCCTGAGTAGCAAATGTAATAAGATTGTCAGCATTCTAACAATCAGAATTGTCCGATTGATTAATAGTCTCAGCTGTCATATATTTCTAAGTTGCAAGATTTGTAAAAATTGTCTAATTTTTATTGTCAAATTTGAAAACATAAATATCATTTTTGTCAAAATTGTCAAAATTGGCAAAACCGAAAATTTGTATACCAACATTGTCAAATTTGTCAGCATTGCCAAAATTAAATATATAATAAATAAACAAACAACTTTTATTAAGAATACAATGGGTTCACAAATACGCTTGCAAGTACAAAGTAGCCAAAGTTCAACCTAGTGATTAGGCCCAGTCACAAATATTGGTGGCCATGCAGAAAGAGAAGAAATGGATACACTCAGCCTACACCTGCAGACACGAATGGCATTGAGCAGCTCGTTCTCAGACAAGAGCAGAAATGAAATTAAAAACATTTATTTCGCCCCCCCCCCGTAGGAAGGTATTCATACAATAATACTATTACAATACATGTTCAGTACACTAATGTAAAACATTATAGCAATGAGTCGCACTTGCTAGGTTAAAAATTGATGGTACAATTGTACTTCACAACCTACATTTCGTACAACACTCTATGATAGCAACAGATTCACACATAGGCCTATCGTCAATCAGCTGAGGCATCATCACAATAATTAAGACATTATAGCAATAAGCCTCACATGCTAGGTTAAAAAATTAACGTTACCGTTGTACTTCACACCCTACATT
>LQNS02278100.1:2047920-2075227 GCA_001587735.2 Parhyale hawaiensis | reverse complement strand
CGGGTATCCACCATACTGTTTGTGCACTCAGTGCTAAAAAACGTTGAAGAAGCAAGATTGGGACATATATCGTCGCTGGCATTAGCACAGACATTAGCAATGATGATTTCATTGACATTAGCGCACGGGTATCCACCAAACTGTTTGTGCACTACGTGCTAAAAAACGTGAAGAGGCAAGATTGACACAAATATCGTCGCTGGCAGTAGCACAGACATTAGCAATGATGATTTCATTGACATTAGCCGACAGGTATCCACCAAACTGTTTGAGCACTACACTTGACTGATGCTTTCCGCGGCAATCTCTATTTAGCAACACAAATTGATGCAGTTTATCGCTTGCGTCACTATCTGCTGCAATTATAGGAGTGCTAATACATTTTTTCGTATGTACCGATCGCACTCATGGGAAATAAGTGGTACGGTGTGGAGCGGCAATGCGCTCCAGCGCACCCTCACGGATCGCTGAGCTGCTCCAAACTGCCTTCCCTACCCTCACTAACCAAGACGCCGAATGTTCTCTTCAGACACACCCTTTCTTAAAGCGCTGGTACAAGCTCATTGGTTCATGGATTTTGTGCTGTCTACTGCCCTCATCTTATTGGAGGATCTCTTGCGATTGCCAGCTCAATCTACGTATATTCACCTAAAGAATACATGCATATTTTACTACAACAGCCCACTATATATAAAGTGCTATTCACAATTATTATTAACAATATGGATAATACTACTTCCAGCCAGTTAGCAATAAATTTCTAACCACTAGGCACGTAACTTGTTCGTTACCGGTTTCTCGCTGGCGTCTCTTAGCACGGACGCCCTGCTTCCTCGTCGGCATCCCGTACAATGGTCGCAGCGTCGATTACTGCTGCTCTGCTAAGCTCATTTTTTTTGTAACCTACCTGCTAAGAATATTTTCTACCTTGTTCACCCTTTGGTAACCTTGACGTTTTAGTGCTAGCCAGAATGTGTCTTTTTCTAATCATTATATATATATAAGCAATGTCGGAGACGTTTACGTAAATTTTTCGTATGTATGTGTGGAATTGATAGTATATTGGCGGAAAAAATACATTGAGCTTCGTTCCTACAATAAAGACAATGCTATAGAGAAAGGAAAGAGGTATATTTAGTATGATAGCGTATAGGACATGGATACTGGGATGCACAAAGGTAGTCCCGCATACAGGGTGAACGCACATTGAATCAGAGAGTTAGAAGTGAGGAGAAAGAACAAATGAAAGTTAGATCTGCACGAATATGAAATCGGCAGGATGCAAAGTGGTCACGAAAGACAGATGTTACAAAGACATAGCTATTGGTTAACGTAAGTTTCAGGAACTCCTTGTGACACTGCTCCTCCATAATATAGGAGGAGCAGCCTACACTAATCCACCCTATGCTCTACGGAGTATCCAATCATCTCTCTGTAGGTGCAAATATGAATCTAAAGCGAACGGCTGAGTGAAAATTGCAGTAAGTGTATTGAGAAAATTAATGTCGTTTGTTTGATATGCATGAAAATCACAGTCGAGTGATTCCATAACTGATGAAATAGACCATAAATCAGGAAATTCACCCCTAAGATGTGGACAGCAAGCTTTGAAATAAAATAGGTTATAGGAATAAATGAAGAAAAACCTCTTGATATTGCCCTCGGTACTAATGTACACTGAAAAACTTCTCTCGATCATTATCAAATAAAGTATTAGTGCAAAGATCATGCACAAAAGAGTAAATGTGAAATTTCAATTCTTACTTGGCAGAGTAACGTAAAGAGAAGAACGCATACATCAATTTTATTGCTTTATCATAACAAAACAAAGTGGGGTAACGTGTATGATTATGCTTCATACAGATTCTTGATTTGAAAATATACAGGAGCATAATCGCAAAAAATGCATAAAATATTCTATAAAGGTAATGCACGCATTTCAATCGTTACTCGGAACCCGTTACAGCATAACGCTGTAGCTGTCATTATCGGATTATTTCAAGCATTATTCGAAGTAAACAGCAGTCGTCGTGTTTTCTTGAACTGCTTACAATAAGATGAACAATTTTCAAATTGATAAAATAATGCGTAAATGTCCTGTAACCAGTAAGAAATATATCGCATGCATCCCAGAAAAAATCTTACCAACGATACAAAAGAAATGTTTTTATATTGTTAACGTTGTGAATTATTCTAACACCATGGGTCACTGGTTGTTGATGTATGCGAGGAATACAAAACACATTCTGTACTTTGATTCGTTCGCAGTTGATCCTAATGTATACGGTGGAAATATTCCAAGGTATCTAGTTTTATTCCTTAATGTAACTCTAGTTAATAAGGTTCACGTTCAATCTCTTCGTTCGTTTCTCTCTGGAGGCTATTGCATTTATGTAGGTTACAACCTGTGTAGAAATAGGGATATTTCTTTTATATTAAGCCATTTTCCTAGTAGGAAAACTGAAAAAAGATCGGCTTATATTAGAATATGTATTTAAGAATTGCTGTAATAAACAAATATGTATTATGAAAATGTTTGCTGTAAACTATAGTAAATGTAATTGCAAATAAATGTCTAAAATATCAATAACTATTTCATTATCCTTGAATACCGCGCATAGCTTTGATAGAAGCAGGTAGTATAAATAACAGACAACACAAGGGAAAATATGAACGGTTACACTCAGTCTACAACTGCAGATATGATTGGTATTAGGAACATTCTCTCTCTCACGCACACACACACACACACACAAACAATTAAAAATATTGGAGAATAGAGAGAACGAATAATTTGCTGCACTGCTAGCAGAGAATTTGTGTGACTCAAGCTACTCGCCTTATGCTGTGTGAAAGAAAAATCTCTTTCAAGGATTTCAGTAAAAGGAATATCAATATATAGCTAACTGAATGTTGAAATGAATTATTTTTCCTCTGATGATACCTAGTAGATAAATAATACAATTTAACATAAAACTCCTAACTATATGAAAATAGCAAAACAATGAGGGTGCTCTAAGAAG
The DNA here is from genome assembly GCA_001587735.2 of Parhyale hawaiensis. NCBI lineage: Eukaryota > Metazoa > Arthropoda > Malacostraca > Amphipoda > Hyalidae > Parhyale > Parhyale hawaiensis. The sequence goes on along the minus strand of LQNS02278100.1, from coordinate 2,072,204 downwards.
TAATAGATTGTGGACATTTCGCTTTTAATGTACGGTATGGTACACCTTCATTTCCTTATAATTGAATGTTTTTACCTACTCCTACGCTGAACTGTGAAAGAGATTGCACATAGAGAATATTTCAATTGTGTAAAGGTCTATAATAATGAAATCAGTAGGAATAGTGCAATTTAACTCTGAGATTATGTATAGTAAAATGCATGAAACCTCTCTGAACGCAGGGAACAAATAGTTATGTGATGAAATTCAAATACTTGTTTGGAATACAAAAACTATTCTTGTATATTTATCGTTTGAATAAACGTTCTGATGCATCATCTTTCATCTGTTAGGCTAGCTGAGCATAATCCCTATAATGCCTACACGAGCGGGAGGGTCATGACAAACTACCTGCTTCATTTACCTGAAATGTTAGGTGCTCATCGGTGGCTAAGTGGATAGCGTGTTGGGCATCTGGATCTATAAGATAGAGGAACGAATTCCGTCGGTGGCGCGAGTTTTTTTTTTAAAGATATTGGGACGCACGTAAACATGACCTAAGCACTGATAATCAGGCACGTCTCCACAGATACGAAACGGTTCGCACATGAATTACGCGTCATCGACAATGATTGTGAACGTGCCAGGTGCGCGTCATTAGCAACTGTGCCTACGGAGAGGTGACTACCTAGGTGCCGCCGGGATGTGTGGGGTGTAGGGCACAAGTTGATAGAAAACCAAAGCGCACTAATCACACGTGACAGGTGTACTGACCGCGAGTATAACCGGGGAGGGGTAGGGTGGGTGAGTGCGCAGGGGGCGCCGCAGCGGCGGCGTAGTGGTCCGGCGGCGCGAGGTCAAAGGTCACGAGCAAGCATTTCGCTACATTACTCACCACTTGCAACCCGGCGCTAGAGCGTAGAGTTGAACATCGCTCAGCCGAACCACAATTGGGTCGTGAATTCCTTCCGATAATAGCACAACAGACGGTGCTATTACACATTTATTTTAATGGTCAGCATGTAACATTTCCGGTTAAAAACTTGAATTAAATCCGTGTTATAGGCATCAGTGATCTTTTCGAAAGCTCTCCGCGGCATATCTTTAAGTTTTTTTTTTTAATCGGCTGACAGCACTTGTAAACTACAGTATGTTAATAATTTTTTGGATCCGGCACTGCAACTTGCGTCTTGCATTTGCCGTTGGAAGAAAACAGAGGACATTGGTTTCACCCGCAAGATTAGAGCTTTAAGCATTTAACTTTCTTCAACTATTCTTGAAATGGGTTAAAACTCTATTAGGTGTTATTAAATTGACTTTTCAGGGATAGTTGAAGAAATTGAGTTTTTAATTACACTTGCAACACGATTATGAATGGCACAGCCGAAGCTCTCGTTTGAAGCTTCAGACGAGTGAGAAGAATGGGAAACATATTTGTCTGTGGGACAGCAAATAGGCCGACATGCATTCATTGGTTCTGCTATTAAACATGCGCATAGGTCCTTGGTGACTGCGCGGCCCTAGTCAATTATTGTAGAAGCTGTTACGACAGAGACGGAAGGGTTGAATGATTACTACGGCCCTCAGACCATCCCCGTGTGTGCTTGGGACAGTGAACCCACACTGGGGTGTAAATGTCAGGTACGGTACATTGACGCAGCTTGCCGGGTTTCACATGAATTACCACCAACTTAGCTGGGCAAGCGGGCACAACACTCTAACATTCCGCTAATGCTAATGAAGTCAATCCCAGGACATTACTTAATCCAGAATCACAAAACAGTAAGATAGTCTTATGTCCGAATTATCCGAAACTCAAAACTGAGTTCTGGTTTCAAAAATTGCATAGAGGAACAACTCGAGGCTTATTGGCTTAACTAAACACAACTAAGCTGTGGAAGTTGTTTGACACTTTATCCGGGCAGTGTATGTGTATATCATTTCGGATTGAAAATTAAAAAGGGCTCCTACTTCAATGAGGCTACGCACAATTTTCTCGAAATGATTTGTGCAGTGTCCAGAGCGAGCGATGGATGCACTTGATCGTGAGAATTAGAACTTTTTTTTTATAAATTCGAGGGTAGATTTAAGGTGTCGTCGAGTGACTGACTCATTAGAGTAGGATCAAAATAAATCCATAAGGCTTGACTTGCATAGAACTTAAAACAGAAGTTCTGCTTTCATCATTTTGAATTGTGTTACAGGTGTAAGAAACTACTCCGAATAGTTTTAAGCGGAATATAAGAGTAGAATCACTTTCTGTCCACTCTATACATAGTTTGTTCCTTTGGCGGCCTGTATGTTTCCCTACATATAATGTAAATTTTGTATTACATTTTGTCAATAATGAGAATTGATCATTGTGTTCAGTCGAGCCGTTACAGGCTGAACTGGTCCGGAATTTCAAGTACACGCGTTTTCACGAACCGTCTCTGAATCGCTTTGCATGTGTTAGAACTAACCTAATCACGGCTGCAAGCTCCATTTTACGGAGCTAGATAAAGTTTTCGAAAGTCTCATTTAAAACCAAATAAGAGTTAATGCATTGAAACTTGATAGAAAGTGTAAAAGACGCTACCAAATCGACGGGATCTGTGCCTTTACTTCTGCGGAAAGCTAACAGTTCCAATAACATCAACGTGACCGCGCACCCCAACTGGGAAGCCAACACGCACTGCTGCAGATAGGTACTGCATGCGCCTTATGGCAAGATGTCCAAAAAAAATTGAGGAGGCCTCGCTTTCGGCCCCAGAGGCGTGGATGGATTCAATCGATCACAGATCGTCAAGAGCTATGGTGCCAACGATGGAACCTCCTACATGATAGTTTCTGCCCTAGACAATCCCCACTACGGTTAGGGCCAACAGCGCTGCAACAGCATCTGAACACCGAATGCTGCCTTTACATGCGAAGCAAAAGAATTTGCCTGCTAGGAACAGTCTCAAATTTCTGCAGCCCGGGTGTGGCATAAACACTGAAGCATCCTGCTACTGCACGGTGCCTGCTTGTCTAGTTGTGTGCAGCTTGTTCGCGGTTCCACGCATATTGCTGGTAACTGTCTCGACCTAGTTATGACAGATGTCCCGTACTTGATGACGGTGACAGTTGGCTCCCATATTGGCTCTGCAGACCACTCATATCTTGTTGTGTCCTTGGACCTCAATCAGGTTGTTCCTGTGATAGACACCAGGAGAGTGGTATTTGTTAAGAGCAGGGCTAACTGGGTGGCTATTACTGGTGCAGTAAGAACGTTACTTTGGCGTCAGATTATTCACAGTGAGAATCCTGTCTCTGAGCTTAACGACTTGACTGTCTCCATTTTGGAGAGGTTTGTCCCTAAAAGGACTATTCTTGTGAGGTCTCGGGATAAGCCGTGGTTTGACGACCAGAGTCGGTTAGCTTTCGAAGCTAAACAAGCGGCTTATCGGGCAACGTTCGCGCGACTGCACGTTGTGGCAGATCTATGTTGATCGTAGGGCCGAGGCTAGGCGTGTATATGAGGAGGCACAGCGTCGCCTGAGGCAGCGTTCCAGGGAGTCTCTGTTGAGTATTGACCATCCACATCGATGGTGGAGTGAGCTAAAGGGTTCAGTGTTCGGTGCTGAACCTTCGTTGCCGCCCCTTGTTCGTCCAGGTGGGGGCATCATTACTGAGCCCTTGGCAAGGGCGGAGCTTTTGTCGGCTCACTTCGACGGGAAGCAGAGCAGAGATGTTATTGCATTGCCTCATGGATGCCACCCTGAACCTCGCTTGACCTCTTTGGCTTTCAGATCTGATGCAATCAGGGTGTTGCTTGAAGGCCTTGATCCGTATGGAGGTGTGGATCAGGTGGGCATGTTTCCATTGTTTTATAAGCAGCTGGCTGATGTTCTTGCCCCCAAGCTTGCAGTGATCTTCTGGCGCCTGATACGGTTAGAAAGTTTTCTTCGCTGTTGGCGAACTGGGAATGTTACTCCTATTCCCAAGGGTGCGGTGTGGCCCTATATGTGGCCAACTATCGACCCATCACCCTGACGCTCATTTTGTCGAAGGTGTTCGAGAAGTTGATTGCTGGTAAGCTTGGTCGTTTTGCTGAGGTTACGGGGTTGCTGCCCGCTGGTCAGTTTGCGTACATAATTGGCTTGGGCTGTTGTGACGCTCTCTTGTCGGTGTCACACCTTTTTACAGTCTGCGCTGGATTGCAGATCGGAAGCACGCCTTGTCCAGTTGGATTTTAGCGCGGCGTTTGGCAGGGTTAACCACAGGGGTCTATTATACAAGCTGGAATCCTTTGTTGTGGGTGGTAGGGTTTTGTCAATCATTCGCGACAGTCGAGGTGGTGTCTGGCGTCCCTCAGGGCAGTGTGCTTGGCCCGCTGATGTTTGTTCTCTATACTAGTGACATGTTCTCTTTACTCGAAAACACATTGATCAACTATGCCGACGATTCCACTTTGATGGCAGTGATACCTGCTCCTCGCCTGCGTGATGCTGTCGCTCAGTCTCTGAATAGGTAGTTGTCACGCATTAGCGCATGGTGCTCGGCCTGGATTATGAAGCTGAATGCCAGTAAGACCAAGTCAATGATTATCAGTCGGTCTCGGACACTTGTACCGCAGCATGCCCAACTGGAGATTGATGACACTTTACTTCAGTAGTCTAGCTCCTTGGAGATTCTTGGTGTTGTCTTTGATGAGAAGCTTACTTTTGAGCCACATATTTGGAGGTTGGTGTCACGTGCTTCCACTAAGATTGGGCTCCTGCGTAAGGTGAATTCCGCGTTTGGTGATAGTCAGGTTGCCCGCAGATGTTTTAATGCGTTTTTGCTGCCTGTGTTAGAGTATTGCTCACCGGTATGGGCTTCAGCAACTGACACTCACTTGCGTCAGTTGGATCGACTTGTTAGTTCAGCCAGCAGGCTGTGCGCTGGTAATGATCAAGTGAACCTGTCCCACAGGAAAAGAGTAGCAGAGCTATGCTTGTTGTATAAGGTGTACAATAATGAGAGGCATTGGTTGTATTCCTCTCTCCCTGCCCTCAGGGTTTTTGGGAGAGCGACTCGTGCTGCGTGCGGAGCACACTCTTTCACTTTGGAGGCTGTCAGATGTCGAACTAATCAGTTCTGTCGGTGCTTCGTGCCCTGGTCGGCTAAGGTTTTGAATTTGTTGCCGGCATCGGCTTTTGGTCGTATTGGCCTGCAGGCGTTTGAGTCAGCTGTTAATGCTTTTGCTGGATTTCCTTCAGAAGCTTTTTGGGCTTCCCGTGTTGCAAGATGCTCCATTTGTGTTGAATTACCTGTCCGTGGGACCTCAAACCTGAAGTTTTAATAATAATAATAATACGCAAGGCCGATCATACTGCGGATAATGGTGGTCAGGCACCGGTGGTGAGGGAGGCTGCTGGGCTCTGTGGTGCCTCCTAATTCTCTTCTGAGTCAGTCGGTGATTCCGCTCAGCCCTAAAGTGCTCTGCACCATCGCTGCAGACCGCACGCCAGGCGGACCTGTCAGTTGCAAATACCTGAAGTTCTCCCGGCTCGATACTGAAGCACTTCATTGTACTCTTTAGAGTGTCCTTGTATCTCTTTTTTAGTCCTCCATGGCGCCTCTTGCTATCAGACAGTTGAATATGTAGGACACATTCCCGGAGCCTCGAGTCCTACAACCACTGCGCATGCCCAACCCATCGCAGCTGTCCACATTCAACACTAGGCAGACCAGCTCGCACAAGGAGCTCCGTGGTAGGTATTCCATAGCGCCACGAGACTCCGAGGATCTTTCTAATGCACTGCATGTGGAAGGACTCCAACAGCCGAATATGCCTACGTTACAAAGTAAGGGCCTCTGTTGCATAGAGCAGCACGCTCAAACAGATATAGCCCGATACACCGCGGCTTTCGTCTGCTGCCTCATGTTATGTATGATTTTGTACTACTCTCTTTCGGATTCTTGCATAAGCGGCAGAAGCCTTATTTATGCGCGAGATGACCTCCGTGTCAGTAGTGCTGTCTGCGGAAAGCAGGCTGCATAGATAGTTGAAGTGAGGAGAGGTTCTCAGCTCAGCACCATCCAGCTGAACGGGGATCCCATCTTCTGGGACAGCACCGGTCCACTGGTAAACGATTTTTTCAGCATTTATAGCTAGCCCCAGAGCACGATAAATGACATGGCTGACGTTCAGCGCTTCTTGTAGGTTCTTGTAGGTGTGTTACAAGCACATACTCATCAGCATGTTGTAGATCGGCAACCTCCAATCTTGAAGGTTTTGTTCTCACCTGCAAGCGTTGAAGGTTGAACTAGGCACCTACGTAATGCCGACTTCGTGCCCAGGGTGGAATCTCTCGCGAAAAAGACATGTAGCCGCTACAAGATAGATGTTGAACAGCACGGGAGCCATGACGCATCCCTGCTTGACACCAAGTTCAACGACAAAAGGCTCCGTTTTCTCACCCCTAACAGAGATGCTGGCTTGCATGCCATCGTGGAAAGCACGAACCATGACAATGTATTTTCCAGGGCAACCGAATTTACGCAACATCTCCCACAGTAACCCCCGGTTGACGGTTCCAAAGGCCTTTGTCAGCTCTATAAAGGCAATGCACAAATCTCTATCCTGCTCTCTACAATTCTACTGCACAGAGCTGGGACTACCGAATGAATTTCGGTATTTTCATCTACCGCAATACCGAATCCTTTCTGAATTTTCTACCGATACCGAATGGATAAACCGAATGACTTTCTTCGGTAAATTTGAATTTCCCGGGTCGACAAAAGTAGCTTCTTAGCCCTGTAGGACCCACCGTCTTTCCTGGAAGACAGTAGGAATATCCCTTTGATTTTTGTTCAGTTCAGCTTTTTTACGCTTTATTGCACTTCATTGAAGAGATGCTACGCGGCGAGAATTAGCCATAGTGCGTCATAATGTTTCACTCACTCAGGTGTCACGTCCTTCCGAACTTAGTGCAACGTGAACTGCCAGAGAGTGATCATACACTCCGCATATTTCTGTTAATTTCTTTGCTAATCGTGAATATGGAGTGCCACAATAATTCATGCTCGTGTAAAAACATTTCCGCATTCCTTTGAAGAAAACTTATAAAAACTTTGTTTTATAAAGTGATACGAGTAAGTTTTCTGATATCCATCGTGTAATACAGAGGGCTGTTTCGACAAAACTTTCATGTAAGCAATGGATCCACCAAGATTCTATAGTACCTCGCCCACATGCCGCATTGCAGGAGTTGCTGCTACAGAAACAGCTTGGTACCGATGATGATGAAGAAGATGTTTCTATTACAATTGAATAAGGTGAGTCTATTATGAAATTTATTTATCTTGATTTATAAATTAATTATTTGATATAAGTATGTTCAATGCATTAGCACATTTTCTGAGGAGTTCTGGAACATTCTTGCAGATTCATTCTGTTGAAACTGATGTTACCTCTTCTTGCAGAATAATTTTACTACCGAAGCTTCAATACTGTGTTTACCATTGTTTGCACATTTTAGATATTATAAACTTTATTTTGAATTACCATCACACATAAATAACTATAAGCGCATCAGCGAGCTTCTGATGAGTTCTGGAACATTATTGTAGATTGCATCACCCAAATACATATTCATGAGTTTTTTTTTAAAATCTACATGTCCAATGGGCATGTTTCCTCTGTTTCATAATTGCAGCTTGCTGGCGATCTTACCTCTAAGCTAGCAGTGATCTTTCGGCGCCAGATCTGGTTAGGAAATGCTTCCCGTTGTTGGCATACTGGGAATATTACTCCCATTCCCGAGGATCCAGTGTGTCGCCCATGTCGTAAGCTACCGGCCCATTACGCTGTCGCCCATTTCATCGAAAGTGTTCAAGAAATTGGTCACTTGTAGGCTTGGTGGTCTTACTGAGGTTATGGGTTGCTGCCTGCTGGTCAGTTTGCTTACAGAATTGGTTTGGGTTATTGTGACGCCTTGTTGTCAGTGCAACACGTGTAACAGTCTGCGCTGGATTATCCGTCTGAGGCACGCCTTGTGCATTTGGACTTTAGCTCAGGATTTGACAAGGTCAACCACAGGGGTCTATTATACAAGCTGGAGTCGGTTGGTGTAGGTGGTAAGATTCTGTCAATCATTTGTGATTTTGTTTCTGAGCGAACGCAGAGTGTGTCTGTTGACGGCGTTTTAAGTGCCTCAGTGACGGTGGAGTCTGGCGTCCCTCAGGGTAACGTGCTTGGCTCGCTGTTGTTCGTTCTATATACTAGTGACGTGTTCTTTTCGCTGGAAAACACGGTGATCAACTATGCCGACGATTCCACTTTGATAGCAGTGATACCTGCTGCCCGCATGCGTAACGCTGTCACCCAGTCTCTGAATAGGAATTTGTCACCCATTAGTGCATAGTGCTCGGCCTGGAGCATGAAGCTGAATGTCAGTGAGACCGAGCCTATGATAGTCAGTCGGTCTCGGACACTTGTACCGCAGCATCTACATCTTGAGATTGATGACACTTTTCTTCAGGGGAGTAGCTCCTTGGAAATTCTTGGTGTTGTCTTTGATGAGCTTACTTTTCAGCCGATTATTAAGCGACTGGTGCCACGTGCTTCGAATAAGATTGGGCTCCTGCGTAAGGTGAATTCTGTGTTTGGTGAAAGTGAGGTTGTCCGCAGATGCTCTTATGCTTTTTTGCTGCCTGTGGTAGAGTACTGCTCACCAGTCAGGGCTTCTGCAGCTGAGTGACTTACGTGCGTTGGACCGACTTGTTAGTTCCTGCTATGCGCAGATAATGATCTTGTGAAACTGTCCCACAGCAGAGGGAGTGGCCGAACTCTGTATGTTTTACGTATAAGGTGTTCAATTGTGAAAGGCATTGGTTGTATTCTATTGTCCTGGGCCCCAAAGTCTCTAGGAGAATTACACGTGCTGCGGTCGGTCCGCACTCTTTCACGCCGGAGAATGTTAGGTGCCGAACTAATCAGTTCTGTCGGTGCTTCGTACTATGGTCTGTTAGGGTTTGGAACTCATCGCCGGCATCAGCTTTTGGTCGTGTTGGCCTGCAGGCGTTTAAGTCAGCTGTAAATGGCTTTCTGTATGATTTCCTTTAGCAGCATTTCAGGCTTCCCGGTGTTGCAAAGTACTTCATTTGTGTTATGCTTCCTGTACGGGGGGGCCTGGCCCCGAAGTTTTAATAATATTACCGGACCATATACCGAGAAAATACTGGATCATTCGGTATATTTTTTGGAAAAATACTGAAAAACCGAACCTAATGACCTATTTTTAACTATCAAATACTGATACAGCGGCACAGAAAAATTACCAAATCCCAGCTCTGCTCCTGCATTTGGCGGGCCACAAATATCATATCGACGGTTCCACGTTCCTTGCGAAAACCACATTGTGTCTCAGAGCAAGCTCGGTTTACGGCATGGTTGTTCAGTCTAGTAAGAATAATTATAGCAAGAACTTTAGCGGCGACTGAGAGAAGGAAGATATCACGGCTATTCACATAGATTGCTCTGTCCCCCTTCTTCTCATAAATTGATGTAGTTCTTGCATCCTTCCACTCCTGCGGCACCCGTCCGGTTTCCCACATGATTCGAATCAGACCGTGTAGGCGATGATGAGGGACTTCGGCTCCATGTTTCAACACCTCGCGCGGGATACCATCTGTACCCGGAGATTTACCAGTTTTGAGGGAACGAATCGGCATCAAAACCTCCTCCATGGATGGGACGTCATCCAGCTCAGAAATCTGAGGTCGGTCCGGTATGCGGCTGAGGCAGGTCGGGTCGCAGGGGTCACGAGTCTTGAGCAGGCCCCGGTAGTGCTCCCTCCAGCAATCAAGAATGTCACTCCTGCTAGTTAACAGGGTGGCCCCGTCCACTGTACGAACAGGCACTCATGAGCTATTCACAGGACCAAACACCTGTTTGAGAGCTCCATAGAAGTCGTGAAGCTGTCCAGAATCTGCAAAGGCCCGAATTTATGTAGCCTTGTTTAACCACCAGTCATTTTTCATACGACAAAAAGATCTCTGGGCTTCTGCACGCTTATTCTGCCACCTTTCCCTTAGGAAATTAGAGTTTGGGATATTGAGAAAAGGTCGATGAGCTTTGTTTTTCTCGTTTAAATGAATCTTGAAACCAGGGATGTTCTAGTCAAACCAATCTTGATCTTTCCTCGCTGCAGAACCCAGTACAGTCGTCGCAGCATCTTTCACCTCAAGAGAAAGCTGTCGCCACCCATCTTCTGCTTGGTCCCCAAGTTCATCAAGAGGAGGAGCTCTCGCCAGATGCACGGCTACGGCTGTACGCAAATCTTCCCTCCGAGCTACGCAACTCACTGCGGCACAGTCCAGCCTCTTCTGGGGTTGCCGTTTCCGAGGCATGGGTCGGATTCGGTGGAAAAGTTTTGAGCGCACCACACGGTGACCTGTCCAACACTCCGCACCCCGCATCGCCCTCGTCATCGCCACAACCTGTCAATCACTCTGTCTTACAATCACATAGTCGAGCATGTGCCAGTGCTTCGATCGCGGCTGCATCCACATTCCCTTATAAATGTCTTTTAGGTAAAAAATTGTGTTAGTAATTACCAACTCATTCTGAGAGCAGAAGGTGGGAAGCCGGTGACCGTTTGCAGTAACACTCCCAACCACCTGTTTTCGTATTACTCCCGGCCAAGCATGAAAGCCAGCACCAACCCTCGCATTGAGGTCGCCAAGGATCAACAGTTTATCAGATACGTTTACCCGTTGCAGCTCAGCATCCAGCTGCTCGCAAAAGGCATCCTTGACTTCCTCGGAACTGTTAAGAGTAGGGGCGTAACAGCTGAAGATGATGGCGTAACGGTCCCTCGCAAGTGGTACTCTGACAGCCAACGGAGTGAGACTCCCTTTGGCTTATTCATGAGTAAAGGAACGAGCGAGTTTCTAACGGCAAGTCCAACACCATGCATTCTCTGCTCACGAGCAGGATATCCAATAGAAGGTGTACCCACCTTGGTCTTCAGTCAGGAAGCCGAGTCACCGACAGCGCCGCGAATCCCTGTTGTTCGCGAAAACTCCTGAGCAATGAGAGCGGCACGCATGCTGCAACTATTGAATTCATTTTTTTATTTCGACCTCATAAGAAGAGATGGTCCTGTGAGCGTGGTGACCCACCCAGACGGGGTCGAAGAAGACAATGTTTAGGCGACCTTTTCTGTGTCCCTCCCTTGTTGCAGGGGTGAACAGTGTGGACCTGAAAAGGGCTGCTTAGTCGCAGAGGTTGGCACTAGAACCCCCCTGCTGCTTCCCCCCAGAGGAGAAACGACCATTTTCGCCCCTGCCGCCCAACGTGCAGCCCAGCCTCATCCTGGCCAACCCCCACCGCCAGACGGCCATTACTGCTGGGCTTTGATGTGGCTAGGTTCCATCAACTTGAAGACATTGGAACCTGTACAGTATTAACGGGTGAGAAGTTGTGGAGTCTTCAAACCCGTATCTTGGCCAAATTGCGGTAAAAAAATCTCGGTGGCAAGAGAATTCTCAAGACGACTGAGTTCCACTCATGATTTCAGAGAGCTGCCGAGACATCGGTCTGCTGATGCTCACATATAAGCGCTCCCAGTCCTGGTTGTTTGTTCGAAGTGACGTTCTTCTAGCCTTTGCCCAATTAGGCAGAGCCTGCAAGGCAGCAGGTCGGGACTGCTACTTAGTAGCCATCGCAGTCTTATGCCCCAGAAAATAACAGAAGGCCTCATGTTCGGCCTCCCGGGCAGACTCTGAGTATGCCAAAACCCTCACACCACGACAAGGTGTGGCAGCCCTTCACCCTGATACGAGCAGGGCTCAGGGTTCGTGACGGAGAAACCCACTGTACAGTACAGTCAACACTATCGACTATTCAGCACTGCTCTGGTTTCGCTTGACCTGCATAATAAAATCGATGGGATGCCAACCTCCAACTGTAGATAAAAAAAAAATATTAATTATTTCCTCTTGTCCTTGTTGATTCATTTTCACGGAGGCTATAACTCAGCAGGCGACGTTTAGTGTAAAATCAAACTCTGTCACCATTATCTTGGACTCACGCGTTCTTTAAACTGTTGTTGCAACTTGCGAGCATGAATTTTCCCCATCTGCCACTAAAAGTGCAACTTGCTGCGGATGGACGGAGTCACAGGCAAAATAAAAACTTCATCTATTGACACGGCCATAGCAAGTTAAGCTAAGCTCATTAGCTTTGGCTTGTCCAAAATTTCAGGCAGGAGTGTTGGGTTTGCTCTTTTTGGTCTTGTTGCTTGCCTTAGTCGCAACCTGATTTCGCTTGAAATAGCTCAAAGCTTCAAGTTAAACCTCGTAAAATTAACTTAAGTTGCTCTTCATGAGCCGATTAACGATATCGATTTTTATTATAGTTTACTTTCGTACAGGCATGATCGTCTCATTGACTGAAATTCTTCCCACCTCCTTTTTTTTTCTTCTTTTTATCTCAGTCACTTGTATCGTAGTGACACAATGGTAATAGCTCATAGAGGGCTGGGGCTTAAGTTCCGGTCTCTCTCCGGGAATGGCCCTCTTGGTCCGTCTACTGCCGCCTAGCTGATCTATTTTAGATTTTGTCAGCCAACATTCTGTAACTTTTAGTGCAAACCACATGGAAATTATTACCATTACTTTCATTTAATGTCCTGCAGTTTACAAATCTGTAATGGCACAGTACATTATATACTGCAAGAGAATCGGTTGAAATTTTTTTTTGTCGGATACGACCCGGATGTTGATGACCTATTGATGTTTCATATTCCGAACTATAGTAATAGTGAATAATTTGGTCCATCTGTATTAATGCACGTCGCACATTAACTTTTAGTGCTAAGGTAGTTCACTCGATATTTTTGTGAAAAATATGAACCGAACTTGGAGGCAGTGAGATTACTCTCCCAATAAATAATATGCAAAAAATCCATAGTTAATATTTTAATATCAGCTGATCAGCCACAGATCGCTAGCCCTCAAAACGCCGCACCCAATTAATGCGTATTTATTTCCATGAAAAATAGCAGCGTTTCAATCATAGAGAAGAATCTACAATACATTTGAAGTGCAAACCTATATTAGTTGTCCAATTTCAGCCAGAAATTGAACAAGCTTTGCACCTGGTCTGGAACCTTCCCGTTCTCACACTACCCAGATATTCAGCCAACAAAGGACGCTTAATTAACTTCTCCTGTGCTATGAAATTAACCTTCGTGTGTGAGGCACACTTGAAGCATTTAATTCTCTTCTGGATGATATTCCTTGATGGTAATGAAGAAATCACTTCCACAGCTAATAGCACATCGATAAACTATTAACTGTAGAGCTCCGATGTTAAAAGGCGGAGATCGAGCGCAGAAATTCAGTGCGGTGCAGTACGAGGTAGTGCGGTGCAACACGAGACAGTGCAGTGGCGGGTGCACTCAGCTGGGAGGCACACTACGCACACTCTAGTTGTCAGATTACGATACACTTGCAGTGTAGGTACCTAACTTAATTAGGGCATTTTCCCTTAAGCCATCCTACCTTGGGTCGTATACTCTTTTTGAGTTGGCTACGACTGCAGATTTTTCTGACGGTGGACTGTCGGTGGTTGCCACGGGACACGTCAATGCGGCAAAATTCTCACGCCCGAAACCTAACCCAATGGGCCACTCAGGGATGGATCTGCAGTGTCTTCAACAAACATCAACAATAATTATTACAATGTTAATACAACGAAGATAAAAAGTAGAACCAAAATAGCTGTCCGTAACATTTACTAAAAGTTTACTCCCAACCATTGAATAAAAAAAAAAAAAACGAACGCTTCAGACAATCTGTCCATCATCAGCGGAAAGAATTCTGAAAAACAATATTTCAAAAATTAATTCTAACAAAGTCAGTTTCTTAGAAAAATAGTACTGCACACCTAACTAAAACTATCTAACGCCTATATTTATAGCTAATTTGTACTGTTACTTAGGAGAAGCAGGATCGATAAAACGAGAAATAAAATAAAATGCAAACTGTGCTATGTAGTAGCTATGCCAAGAGGAAACTGGCTTTGAGTATCATTTAGCTACGGTTTCAATTTGAAAATATAGTGGGACTCTAAAATTCGAAGGTCAGATATGTATGAAGTAGTTGCTAATTTTAAAATTCTGTATCGAAACTGGAACACTGCACTGTTCTGCATGTGTTGGTACAGAGGATTGAGAAAAAGATCAAAGGGGAACGCCGGTCCTAAAACTACACCACGCATGCTCAGCGACCCTTGTATAAGGGTACGGCAGGTAGAGCCCACGCAACGTGATTCACAACGTGAAAAACAAAATTGGTACACAAGAGACGCTCGCATTGCAGGGGCAGCATATCTTTATAACGAAACAGAGAACCAATGGTGAAATTATTGATTAGAATTATTCGTACTTTCAGTTGTGGAAAAAAATTACAGATAAGAGATTGCACATCGTCCTTCATTTTCATAGATCTATGCCCGAAAAAAGGAAGTTTAATGTAAAAACATTGTTGATGGCAAGACTGGACTCCGGGGGAAAGTTCATATACTTTGGTCAAAAAACTTATTGATGCACTTCGGTAGAAGCGAGATAAGGAACCCATTCTTAATCCAGAAGCAGCGTAAAAAATCAAATTACTGGTGTAATAGTAGATAGTTCGAACAAATTTTGTATGCACTAGCAATAAGAGGGCGGATACCATTCAGTTTAAAATCATGCGAACAAAAACTAAAAAAGCTAGTACCTAATCCTGAAAATGTATTCTTGCGGTGTACAGAACATTGAAATTTACTTTTTATTTTGATTTATTTACTTTTTATTGATAAGACTTTACAACGAACATATTGCACTGTTCTGACCGCAGTTAGGAAGAGAATTGTCTAAAATATTCAATAAATACAGTGACTCATAAAGCCATCTACCACGAATGCTATACAACCCACGATACTGACTGCACATTTTTTGAAAACCATTCTGCATTTTTATCATGAATAGATTGTACCATACTTCATGTTCTGCTGCTACCAAGCATCGAAGTCTCGCAAAATTCCTGTTACGTTTCATGCATGTAGTAACCGTTGATGAAAACTAGGAACTTTTTCCCTGACACTCACCTAAACTTTGATTGAATTCCATTGCTTGAGAGGCATACGAAATATGCAAATAGATACCCGTACATGTTGGTCTTTAATATATCGTTTTGACGAGGCCTTTAAGAAATGAGACACAGTCGATGGTAGGAATACAAACGAATGCCAGTGGCATGTTAGCGCAAGTAAATTATTACAGTGATTACTGATTTTAGAATGGGTGCACTTCATTCGGTATACGAGTATGAACAACTATTTAGTGAAAAACTACGGTATACCTTGTGATATTGCACAGAAATAATTCACTTAAATTGCTGTATTTGGTTGCGATGAAATTCAGAAAAGTAGCGCCTATTTTAAGCACACCGTAGCTTGGATACAGAGGCGGACAGGAGTCCAACTGGGTCCAGGTGAGTGCGAACTTTCTCAAGAGTTAATCTTTGTACAAAAATTGAAAAAAAGAAAAGAAAATATAAACATTTTATAGAAAGGAATGCACACTGCGCGTGCTTTCGATGGTGCTAGAAGCCAATACGTAGGTATATTTTATGTGGATACTGTAAAAAAACATTCACTGTACAGTGTACATAATGCTATAAATTTTGTGGCAAGAAATGCAGCCTAAATTTACATACCTAATGCTAATTTAAAGGTTCTAACTTAATTATTCATTGACTAACTGAAAACACAATTTCTGTTGGTATCAGACGCTGTTATGCAGGACATATACCGTATTCTTCATGCCCCAAATAATACAAAACTCCGATAAATTGAACAAAATAACATTATAGAACTAACGACATGCTAAAGCGGCATAGCGTACACTAGTTGTCTTTGTATTCGCTCTGGTGATGGTCCGTTGAAGCCGTCAGCCGTAAAATGACAGAACAATCTAAGTTCTCATGCACAGATGCTTGAGATGCCACGCCACAGAGCTTCTTCAGATGAATATTCTTGCCGACCATGAAATAGATTAGCTTTATTGATGCTTCACATATTCGCAAAGCAGTTGAGTTTCGGAGAGGATGGAATCTGGAATCCACCCCCTTAATCGTTCATTGACAAACGTTTTGCATGACAGAAAAGTTTTTGTGGCCCTCAAAACATGGTCAGATGTAGTATCGTACATCAAAATCCATTTCTGCTTAAAACTCCGACTCCGTGAGCTATACCATAGGAAGAGATTTTCTGCAAAGATTCAATGTATGTTTCTAAGTCATGTTGACACCATCATAATGTTATTATACCTGAAAATGAAGTATTAACATTTACCTTGTGATGACAACCCAAAACATAACTCGCTTTCTTCCTTACTGACGTCTAAGCTTCGATGGGACCTAGATAGTTTGCATGGCCTATTATTTTGACCATCCATCCACCCGTCGCCTGTGCGTCTACGCCCGTAGGTGGACTTTGCGAAGATTCTCTGCAGATCAACCGCACGCACTCATCGCAAGAAGAGGAGAGACTTCTGAGTCCTGTGGCTCCTCTTCTCCTTCTACTCTTTTACTTTCTCTTTCTTCCTGCCCTCTATGTCTACGGACAGGCCCCTGATGCCGACGACCTGCCCGCTTTACTATCGGCAGCCCCTTACCGATTTCTCTTCCCTTTCTGTCCTATTCCTCCCGTTCCGCTATTCCTCCTCATATCTGGGGGTGTCTACGGAGTGTCACGCAGGGGGTGGTTCTTCTGGTGCTCAGGTTGTTCGAGAAGGGTCCACAAGCCCTGCTCAGGCTTGTTCAGCGCCGCGAGCTACCATCCTGATTGGATTGGCCCCAGGTGTGCACCACTCCCTCCCCACTTACCTTCTTCTCCAATCCGCCTCCTCGGTCTCCCTCCCTTCCCGCCCCTCCCTCCCCTTACTCTCCCCCTTAGGCGAGCTGCCAGTCTTCCTCCGATTCTTGCTCGCTCTCCTCCGCTTACTTTTATACAATTCAACTGCAACGGACTCCTTCACTGCAGACTCGAACTCGCCGCTTTCCTCCACAGCAACAACATCGCCGTCGCAGCCTTACAGGGAACCAAACGTTCTCCTAGCTCTTCCCTCTCCGCCTTTTCTGATTACACACCGGTCCGGAGAGACCGTCCTTCCGCCAATGGTGGTGGGGGCCTGCTCTTCCTAATTCGACAAGAAATCCTTTATCAACAAATTAGTACAAGCCACCTTTTCTCAGATGATCCCACAGATTAACACCTGGGCATCGCCATCCCCCTGGGTTCCTCACTCCTTACCCTTTTCACATCTATGTTCATCCGGCAAGTTCCTGCCCTCCTGGGTATCGTTTCGACTCCTGCACTCTTTTTTCTGACTCCCATGCTAATAATTTTATAATGGGTGATTTTATTGCCCATAACTCCGATTGGTTCTCTGCCGCCCAGGATGAGCGGACTGCCGCCCGGAGTGAGGAGATCAGTGACTTTATCAACAACGGAGCTTTCTGTCTCCTCAATGGTGACTCCCCAACCTGGGTTCGTCGTGACGGTCTGGGCTCCTCTCCAGACCCGACCGTTATCTCAGCGCACCTAGCTCTCGACTACACCTGGTCCACCACAACCACCCTCTCCTCTGACCACCTACCTATCTTAATCGCTGCTGAATCCTGTAATTTTTCACCTCCCGGTCCTAGACGCACCTTCATTCATTTCAGGAGGATCAACTGGGAGGAACTCATACGCGAGAGTGAGGAACTTATCGCTTCTCTTCCAGTCCCTTCCTCCTGTAGTGGCGGACTGAAGGCTCTCAATCGTGCCCTTACATCAACTGACAAGCATCATATATCAGTCGGCCATTATAGGGAATGCATCCCTCGGCTCACCCGGGAAGCCAAGAACCCTATAACCCGCCGTAACTCGTAAGCACCTCCGCTCCTCTACCCCTCAAGACCCTGCTCTTCTTCAGTTACAGTATGAAGCTGATCGCCTCATCTGCAGCTCTGTCCGGAAGGCCTAGAAACAGACCATCAAGGATTGTGACCCTAAGAGCAATCCCAACAAATTTTGGGCAGTCCTGCGCTCTTTATCAGGCAAGCAGTCTTCCGTTGTTCCCAACCAGCCGATTTCCTTTGGAAAGCACACGCTTACATGCAACGGTGACATTGCCAGGGGCTTTTGCAAGCAATTTACTGGCCCCTATCCTCCTGTCCTAGCCACTTCACCCAGACGAGCAAAACGCGTCCTCCGAAAGCGTCATCTCATTGATCATAGTTTCACCCCTTTCACTCCCTCTCAGGTTAGAGAGGTCATTGATGCTTCTGGGACCTCTACAGCTATAGGCTCTGACCAATTATCAATCTTACATAATAAGCACCTTGGCTCTCGAGGTCTCCTCTATTTGACCACACTATACAATCTCTCCCTTGCTCACGTCGACATCCCCGCTCTATGAAAATTAGCAAACATACGTTAATAACCATCTTAAAAACACCCAGACCTACGGACAAAGGGACCTCTTACCGTCCAATATCGCTCCTGTGCCCTACTTCCGAGGTCCTGGAGTGCCTTCTGCTGCCTTTCATCAATGAAGCATTCCAACCCTCTCCTCACTAACATGGCTTCCGTCCCATGCATTCCACAACATCTACTCTGCTATCCCTTTCCTTCCAAGCATCCAATGGCATGAACAAGCCTAAGCCCCATGGCCGCACGGTGGCTTTGCTGATTGATTTCAGCAGAGCTTTCAACACTGTTCCCACTAAAGGACTCCTCTGCTCGGTCTCCAACACCACGCTCCATCATATTATTGTCAGATGGCTCGCGGCTTACCTCAGGGGTCGCGCAGCATGCTGCGTCTGTAACGGCTTTCGTTCCCAAATCCGTGCTGTCGAGGCGGGGGTTCCTCAGGGTTCTGCTGTTTTCCCTTTTCAACTTCTACGTCTCTGATTTTCTCATACATCGGGACCAGTTTTGTCGCCCCCTTGTGACACCATGCACCGACGACTTCACTGTCGTGGCGACCCACCACCACCACCCTCTCACCGCTGCAGTCGCTCTATCGGATCATTCTGACTTGATCAGTGACTTTGCAGCTGCCAAGGGCGTCACCATTTCAACTTCTAAATCCAACTCAACACTATGGACGACCGATAACCATCATTCTAGACTTGACACTCAAATCACTGTTAATAACACTGTCCTACCTCTGGAGCGCCGCCCCATGATCTTCGGCGTCACCTTCGACACCCGCTCTACTTTTATACCCCATATCACTTCTATCACTGTCCGAGCCTCCAACCGCCTTAGATTGATCAAAGCTCTAGCTGGCACACGCTGGGTCTAGTGCAAGGAGACTCTGATTCTCATATATAAGGCATTTATCCGACCCCTCTTCACCAACGCAACCCCTGTCTGGTATCCTGGAGCTCGCCATTCCACGATTCAGAAGCTCCAGACAGTTCAAGACGCCGCATTCCGTTCTGCGACCGGTTGATTTCGCATGGCATCCATCGATCATCTCCATTCAGAGTCCAAATTCCTAAGGGTCGACCAATCTCTCAACCTTCAGTGCCGCCAGCACCCAGCCTACTCTGGTGTCACTGTACAGGCCGGTCGTCAACGCATCCGCCAAAACCTGACAACTAGATTCCACTCTGACGTCAACCACTTGCTAACAGATAATATCATGCCATCTGAAGAGTACCGTGCAGCTATTTCCTTCCTCCATCGGTCTGCCGTGCGAGCTTCACAAGACCGTTTCTCTGTTTGCAGGGTTTTTGGCACCGTTCCGCCGGAGATCTCGCCTGTGGCGACCGCTCTTCCAGGGGCTGCCCACACTACCCTATCGCAACTACGTTCAGGCTTCTACTCTGCCCTAATGTTTTACCGCCAAAGGGTCGGACAAGCACACTCAGACTCCTGCCCCGAACGCCACAATGGCCCTCACACTGTGAACCACCTATATTCGAATGTCCTGCCCATCCCATCCCCGCTCCTTCCCACCTCTCTATGGGACAATCCTTGATCTGCACTTCATTTCCTGTGCTCTCTTTCTTCCTTTTCAATTTATTTATTTATTTAACATTTCTTTCTCCACAGGCGGGAGGTGTTCAAACCTTCCGTCACTTGTCCAACCCCCTCTGGAGCCTCCCCCTGCTTAACTACAACTACAACAACCATCCATCAAGACCATCCAAGCTAGCCCTACAGTTAACAGTAATGATACCGATGATGTCTACTTCCAAACATTTTTTCGCTAATGCAACTTTTTTGTTGTGATAGTTTGTTATAAAGGCAGTCTAGCCTTGAGTATATTTTGTTGCCACGAGACGTATGCGCAACTCCAGCATCTTCAGAACTATGTGGCTTTACTGCTATAGAAAGCTAGTTTGTTTGTTGCAATTGCAATTTTGCGCACTTCTCGGGGTGAGTGCATCAATTTATCTTTATCAGTGCGAGGCTTTCATCGAAAGTAACAGCAGTCATAAGGCAATCTTGAGTGCTGTTGGGTCCCTCTTCAATACATTTGAAATTGTGGAGCTCGTCTTACCACCGGATGAATATTGGACAATTTCAATGGTCCTTCATTGGCTGTGAGAGATCCTTTTCCATCCATCCTTCTATCATTCCATCCATCGATATGTCCGTCCCTCCGCCCGTCCCTTCGACCGTACTTCCTTCTGTCCCTCCGTCCACCCATCCGTCCGTCCGTCCGGCCATCCATCCATCCATTCATCCACCCATCAACCCACCCATCCATCCATCCATCCATCCATCCATCCATCCATCCATCCATCCCACCATCCCTCCATCCATCCATCCAACCACCCATCCGTCCATTCGTCCGTCCTTCCGCTAGTTCATCCATTTGCCCGTCCATTCATCCGTCCATTCGTCAGTGCATTCGTCCGTCCATTCGTCCGTCCATTCGCCCGTCCATTCGTCCGTCCGTTTGTCCGTCCGTTCGTCTGTCGGTTCGTCCGTCCGTTTGTCCGTCCATTCGTTCGTCCGTTTGTCCGTTCGCCCGTCCGTCCATCGTTCCATCCATGCATCCATTCATGCATCCATACATCCATGCATCCATCCATGCGTCCATACATCATGCATGCATCCATCCATCCATATCCATGCATTCATCCTGCATCCTTCCATGCATGCATCCATCCGTGCTTATTGACAGGTAATCTGGTAAGCAAAAATGTGTCAATAACATAGGTATTTGTGTTCCTGTATAATAAATAGCATATGGCACAAATAACAAGTATTTTCTGAGTTAATCACTTTGTAATTGAGTTTGAGCTACGAAATTAGCAGAAGTTATTTAATATCAGCTACATCGTTGCCAAAAAATTTACAGCATTCTACCTTGCATGCTTGTTTCATTATTGACAGAATGCACCTGTACTATAACATCTGGCACAGTTCAAGGGCATATTTTATGCGGATCTGTGTCTACAAGGCTAGCTCGTCTGTAAAGGCACATAAGACAATTATTTAATATTTTCAATTACCAATTAGCTTGAAGACTTAAGCGGAAACGATTTAGGGTGACACCTCAATTCTGCACGGGAGGTTGGTCGACTTTTTTCTACCAATGCACTCAAAAATATTGCGGTGTCAAGAGCAGGCAACAATGAGATATAGGTGCCAGCGATATAATAAAAAGCTTATCAGAGGGAATGTAATTTTTTGCAACACGTGAGCGATTATTTGTCTTGGGGTGAAAAAAAAATAGTTCAGAAACGATTTTGGTGCAGGTGATATTGCAGCAACTGATGATGCCAAGGAATCAATATGCTGTATTTTTGATTCTGTATATGCTTGAGAATTTGTAGTTTTGTGAGTTCTCATTACCTCTAATCATATCAAAACAACATAATAAACACCGTCGTGGGTTTATATGTTTATATCTACGATAAAGACCGATATGAATCTATCTACTTATATACCTGTTTACCTCCATCAAGGAGGTTATGTTTTTCTCGAGTTTGTATGATAGTTTTTACTGTCTCTCTCTTTACGAAAATTACAAAACTTGTTAGGAATAGATGATTAACTTTAAGTGAAGATCCGTTTAAGCGCTTATTTATTTTTATTTTTTTGGCCTCTTTTTCTTAGTACTTGAGCTGAAAATGGTATGGGCGGAATTTTGAGAAATTTAACTGAGTTCTTAGACATTTCTCGAAGAGTAAATGACCAAATTTTGGTGATGATCTGTTGGTCCATTTGTTTGTCTCCATGCTTGATTTTATGTTTGTAAACAATATAACTCATGACGTTACGAGGGGAACGGTATGAAATTTACAGGAAACGTTATATATGTTAAAAGTCATAAATGATCAAATATTGTTTGTGATCGGTCTGTGGGTTTAACTATTGTTTGTTAGCAACTGAACTTTAAAAGGCATGATCCGATCTTTATAAAATTTATGTTGGAAATGTCGAAAAACACGAATGACCAAATTTCAGTGGTGATCGGTTTGTCCATTTGCGTGTTTACAATATTTGCCAAACGTTTTTCATAACATAACTCAAACAGTTACGTACTGATCTTCATGAAAATTATGGAAGTTGTATTACCATTAAGAGACACAAATGACTAGATTTTGGTGCTAATTACAAAGAGGAAATCATAATTTCAGTTCCAATTTGAATTTTGTTTTAACGTTGCCTTGCTTGGATGAGGTATGCAGTTTCAGTGTGCTCTAGTTGTTCATTTATTTGTTTTCTGTCTATTTTCTGTCAAGCTTTAGAAAACAGAATAGCAAAAATTGGGCCAGCAGAAAGTTTCCCACTTCAATGATCAGTCTTTCTCTCAACTTTATTTCAACTGGCGATGAATCAGCTTTTCGCTTAGCAAAAAAACAACAACCTATGTAATTTCCTGGTGTATTCATAATACCAAATCGAAATCAATATTTTGTCAGATGCTCAAGTCCCTGAAAAAGTAATTATTTTTTCTTCATGACAAAGAAAGAAAAGTAGAGTCTCGCTGGGAAACCTTGGACGCTCATCTCTCTATTCCTTGAAATAAGTAGTTGTATTAAAACGAAAGTATGATCAGTTAAGAAGAACCAAGATTCATCACAACCTCCTCGCTGTCATTTTGACCACGCGGGCACTCTAGTTTCTATATATTTCTATGTTTCGTGTCAAGCTCTTATATATTTGTATGTTTCGTGTCAAGCTCTAGCGAAGTAGGCAAAAAATAGGCCGGATTGCACAACATTTTCTTCAAATTGGGTCGGAGATGCCAAACAGTCAAGCGTGCAAGCGACAAACTGGGCATCACTATTTAGTGGATATAAACACGCAATACACCTTGGTCTCTAGGTAGAATAAGGTTTTGATTTCGGTATCAGCAAGAATCATGTACTTCTCCCTTTTCAGGTGCAAGTCTTTCTCAAATTTGATACAGATCAATGATTGCTCGCAGTTATAGGCTGCAGGATAGGAGTTTATTTACAAAATAAATCTGGGCATCATATCTAAATGACGTCGTTATCGTTGTTCTACTGAGATTATCTAACTCCCAACTTACAACATGAGGATCTCTGTGCCGATGGTGAGTACGTAGAAAATTCCTATTTTCTGTCAAATTTTCTGTGCCGACGGAAGGAGAAAAACTACCGTATCAGTGCGTTATTACCAACTTTCATGTTAAAATTTCTGTGCGATTGAATGAAATGAAAACCAAACAATAAAACTCACATTCCCATTAATACTGGATATATATCTCTGCGCTCAGAGTTTGTATTCAAGCTGAAACGTAACTCATACAGAGCTGGTTTTTATTTATTTGTCTGCTTTTTTAAGATATAAACGTAAGTAATGCAGAGCTGGTTTTTATCTATTTGTCTGCTTTATTTTCTTAAGATATTTTTGAATAATTTTTTGCTCAGACGAATTATGAACATTCACAGTGTGTCTCCAATGTCCTCTCCCAAGTCTGTTCCTAAGGACACTCGAAGCATTTATTTCACATTGACGTGGAATAGGGAAGAATGTCACCGTTTAGACAGTCGAACACCGGCAGAGTTATCGCATCAGTCAAACTATTAGGCGGTGAATATTACTCATAGTCCAGTCTGAATCACTTACACTGGACAGAATCCTAATGTAGAAACCACAGGCCTTATCGAACTTTAAGTGATGTATGCTTCGCTCCTAGAGCTGACCTATTGACCCAGGGTCTTACTGTTCATTGTTTTCTATATATAGTCCAGGCTCTGGGGGGTGTCTGTGAGCATTTCTCTTTCACGGCTCTACCATGTATTTTCCTGTTCCATAT
>LQNS02278100.1:2030756-2047121 GCA_001587735.2 Parhyale hawaiensis | reverse complement strand
TTATCACGAAAATCATCAGTGATTTTGTGGCCCAGATAAGAGAAGTTGTTTACATAATTGAGCTCTACGCCATAGAGATATGTCACTTTATCGGCCGGCAGATTTGTTTTTTGTTTCCTAGGTTTAATGTACATGCTGACAGTTTTCACAGTATTACATTCAATGCAAAGTTTACTAGCTTCATTTTCACAAATTGTAAGTAGTGTTTGGAGTCCGCTGGAATGGGGAGCAGCAAGAACCATGTCATCAGCATAGCTTAGCGCATTTAGTGCCTTACCATTAATATGGCACCCTACACCGGCTGCGTTCAGTTGGGTATGAATATTGTCAATGAAGATATTAAAGACAAGCGGGGAGAGTAACCCTCCCTGCCTTATGCCATTAGTCATTCCAAACGCTGATGACATTGCTGTTCCCTATTTCACAAAACACTTCTGAGTTTGGAACGAATACTTTAGAGTTTTAACGATGTAATGGGGTATTTATCTATCGATCATACACTTGAAGAGCGAGTAATGGTGAACACGGTCAAATGCAGCTTTATTGGCTAGAAAGCAAAGGTACGTGGGAGATCCACCGTCAATGAAGTGATTTATAACCTGTATAAGTGTGAATATAGCCATTTCTGTTCCATGTTCGGCTTTGAAGCCAAGTTGGTTATCCGCAGTCATCATGAATGGGGACATGCGTTTCTCTAGCACTAGTTCTACTACTTTCGAAAGGAGGTAGCCACTGCAATGGGTCGATAATTGCTCTTGTCTGTTACACATTCGGCTTTGCTTTTAATCCAGCAATGCTGTCAGGGGCAGACAGTTGCTTCTTTTTGTAACTTTCTAGCGGTCATCGGGCTGGTAGTGCGCGCTGATTGGCTGTTGGGTTATGGCGAGATGCTCTGTGGTGTTGTTCAGTGAATGCTTGCGTGGCATTCAGTCTCCATGTAGTATAAAGGTTCTGCAGGATCCAGTTATTTGGTTTGGACAGAAACAGTAGGGGAAAACACTCGCAACACTTATGGACAGAGGACACGCACAACATCTCGGCCCACATCTCCCAACTCTCACCACACACCGATCCACTACATCTCCAGACATAATAATAGGAAACCATAAAGCACTTCATAACTTTCACTGCAAAGCTGGCACTCTAACTCCTAGTGATCACCTACCTCTCATATGCACACTATCTGCTGCACCAATCCAGATTCCAACAAAACCTAGACCCTCAATGAAAAGAACAGACTGGAGCAACTACCAGAAATTTCTTAAAAATGTACCTATAATCAGTGAAACTGCAAAAACAACAGAACAAATACAGACAGCAAGTACACGAACAATACCCACAGCATACTACACCACATTACCACACCCGAAAATCAACAACGCACTTAAACTCCTCGAAATACAATACCGGGCACTAAGACATGACATAGCAACAACAGGACCATCAGCAGACAAACATCACTGACTGTGCACCTTGAGACAATGCATTCAGAAAGAACATCAGCAGCTCACTCAACAAACTTGGGATAACATAATACAAAAGATGGACACACAAAAAGACACAAAGAAATTTTGGACATCAGCAAAGAAACTAATGGGCAACAACACAAAAAACAAAGCCACGTATCTGAAAGGGCATAACAATGAACGGCTTCACAGTGACATAGACAAAGAGACCATATTCAGGAACTACTGGACTAAAGTATTTCAAATAACTGAAGAAGAAAACAGAGATTTCAATCAAGCACATGAAGAAACAGTTTCGGGACATCTTCAACAATTACGACGTATCACTCAACCCCATTACAACAGTGATACCGACCGTTTCATACAAGATTGTCCGCCTATCATACTTGAAGAAGTCAAAAGAACAATCACGACTTTGAGAAATAAAGCACCAGGCCCATCCAACATCAGAAAACCACAAATAGCCAATCTTCCAGAAAATATGCTACAAAATCTTTGCATAATTATGAACCACTGCCTATCCATGGGTTATTTCCCTAACAGCTGGAAAAAGGCAATAGTTATATTTCTACCCAAACCAAACAAAAGTCCACTGTCCCATGTAAACTATCGTCCAATATCCCTAATAGATCTGCAATTCAAACTGTTTGAGAAACTTATAAACGCCAGATTTCAGCGTATATTACAGTCAGACTCACTCCATAACACCAGACAACATGGATTCAGGAGCAAACACGGTACTCATACAGCACTAGCACTGTTCTATGAAATGGTCGCCACAGCCCAAGCCAACAACAAAAAGACAGACATAGTACTTCGGGATATCAGTCGAGCCTTTGACAAGGTATGGCATGACGGCCTAAAATACAAAATAACCACTGCCAACTTTCCAGACTGCCTGACACGCATTTTATGCAACTTCCTAGATAATCGGAAAGCCCGCATAAGAATAAACACATATATAGGACCAGAATTTCCATTACACAGTGGAGTACCACAAGGCAGTTGCCTGTCACCATCAATGTTTACATTCTACACACATGACATAGATGAACCCCATGCACACTCCGAATACATTAGCTACGCAGACGACATAATACAGATAGTCACACTTGACGGCTCTCCTGAAATGCTATCTCGAACAACAGCAAGAGCCATAAACAAGATATATGCATTTGAACATAAATGCAAGATAAAAACAAACCGGGAAAAATTCAAATCATACCTATCGGACGCAAGAAGACTGCTAAAGTAGCACTCCCCGACAGAGAAGTCGAGCACTCCAGCAAAGGCAAGGTACTAGGATTAACTTTCAGCAGTGCAGGCTTCAAAGAGCACATCAGCGGCAGAGTGATACAAGCAAAATCAAAAATGGCACAACTATACCGTTACCGAAACCTTTCCAGAGACAACAAAAGGAAACTATACATGGCACTAGTTAGACCTGTCCTCACCTATCTACACGATTGGCTGGAGCATATCTGCTCCAGCATGTGACGTGGAGCATATCTGCTCCACGTCACAAATTCTCAAACTGCAAAGAGTACAAAATCAGGCAACAAGATACATAACTAACACTTCATTAGCAGAACACAAAACATCAGTTGAAATACATGAAACTAGTAAACTACAACCAATCAATATGGTACTACAATCGCAAGCCAAACGAATCTGGGAGAACATTAACGAAATAATAATAATCCTAATAATCGAAATCCTCAGCCACTTGACTCTACAAGAAAGACGAACATACAAACACAACTGGCCATCTAGCAGGCTATCAGCCCAAAACATCACTCCACTCTACTCATAACCGAAACGCAACCACAGACAAACAGATAGATCTATCATCACAATACACAACGATCTGACGATCTACCCCCCCCCCTTCCCCATATGGTAAACCCACTATGAATATAAGTTGAAACACACTCTAAACAAACCGGCATGCCCGGTCATTTTCTCTCCTCCTATTTTCCGTTTCCACTTCTTCATTTTTCCTCTAGCTACTAACCCCTCTCCGATTATCGTCTATTTTTCTCCTCTTCTTCACTCCACTCACCGAGCCTGACAGTATTGCTTTACCTTTTCTGGAATTATACCAGCAACATCTCCAGATGCTTGCTTTCGGCCGCTACCTTCACCTCGGCCTGAAGATGGTCAAGAGAAGTGACCGAAACGCGTCGCCGAACATCTCCACTGACAGCGAACAAAGAATTTGTACCAGCAGCAATGAACTACAGCACCTGCAGTTTTGGCCAACTTCTTCATCAGGTGGACCAAGAGACTATTTGTAAAGTCAGAATGTACGAGAAACTCAATAAAAATATTTTAACTAATATGCATAGCGGTATTTATAATCAAACATGTATAAAAGAATGGTTGCTGCCTAAAAACTCAGATATATATATGTATATTTTGGACATTTTAAAAGATAAGGACTCAATGAGTTTTCATGCAAGAATAAAGACGGTGACAGTTTAGGAATCCTTGAAGCATTCCTGACATAACTACAGAGTTGGATTCTCCATTTTAGCCCTCATAATATTTTTCAACATAGCTCAAAACCGAATCCCTTAATTGTTTTTTCCCTATATTTTAATTAAAGATCGCAACGAAATAGGAAATGGAGAATCCAGCTGTGATAAAAAATATTATCAGCGCAAGAATGGAGAATCCAGCTCTGTTGTTATGTCGGGAATGCTTCAAGGATTCCAAAACTATCATTGTTTTTTAGTCTAGCATGAGAACTCATTGAGTTCCATTCGTTCGAACTTTTCAAAATATAAACATTTATTTATATATAAACCCCATTACCTCAAAAACAACGCCCTAAATCGAAAAAGTTGTACGTACAAATGTGTTTATTTTTCAAAATACATATTCTGAGCAAGTTTCTGAACAATCAGTCCACAATTGATAATATTGTTCTCCCGTGCCCCTCCTCAAAATATACCAGTTACGAAAGTTCTACCCGAGTTTTTTTAATGTCCTCATCATATGGAATAGGAAAATACATGGTAGAACCGTGAAAGATAAATGTACACAGACACCATCCTAGAACCTAGACTAATTAGTATAAACTGATCCTTCACTGCCTAAACTAACATTATTTGTTCAAATTTATGTTTAGTGTGTAATATTGTTTTTGTTTTATGCATGCGAGTTCATTTTTTAAGCTTTGACCAGCCACACGATAGCTTAAAATGGTGGTTTGATAGGAGTATATAACATATGTGTGTTTTCCAGAGACAGATCTTTTCCATGGTACGTATGATACTTCGCAATACAAATTAACGTTTGACGGTATACTGATCCAACGCGTAATTTACTCGTATGTATTGTACAGGTGAGCAACGTCCTCCTGGGTATCACTGCGCTAGTGGACGGATATGCGAAGCTCTTTTACTTCAGCGCCGTCTCTGAGGAAAGACTGGTGTCCTCTAGCAGCTTGATATTGGACACAGTCCAAACCAAACTAATTCATGCTTCAAGAAGATGTGCGGCTGAGGACTGGTGCCTCTGTTTCTGTAAGATGCAAGAGGGTACGTTTGTTCTCACAGACCTGCTGGTAGTGGGAGGTGTCTACGATACACTTTCTGGAAACAAGGTTCCGTGCTTCACAAAGCGACCTAAGGCGACAGTTATCCCCTCTCCCATTGGGACCGTTCACTCAGCCTCTCCGCCTGTTTACTTTGGCAATCGAGTCGCTTCAAACCTACTTGATGGAATTTACGGTTCGGAGATGAACGAATGTGTTTTTGCTACAACCACCAATGGCATTCAAGCGTACGTTGTGTTTGATCTTGGAACAGTTCGCAACACCACACGCATAGACGCTATCGCACAGTCAAGTGGAAACGTTGGAAATAAATTTAATCCCGTCGAATTTCGACTTGGCTTCACTCCCCAGGAAGGAACATTCGACAGTTACATTCTCTTCGCAACTCAGGTAGAGGCCAGCATTCTGGGCAAAAGGTACACGTTCGAGTCTGAGGCAGCCGTGAGCGGGCGTTACTTGTCCATCCAACTGATGAGTGGTGATTTCATGCAGTTCTGCCATCTGGAGGTGTACGAAAGCGCACCTTAGTCTGTTGACCTTCCGGCACATGGAAGCGCGCGACCATTAGCTCAACCAGCGTTTAGGCCTAACTTTTGCGGGAGAAGACAATGTAGTCTTTGCAGCACATGGGTTTACAAGAACAATTCAAATCTAGATATACCTTATTATAAGGAGCGGTATCTCATGTATTCTAAAACGTATTGTCTACGTAATTACCTCAGCCAAGGAGGTTTTGTTTTCGTGGGAGATTGGAGTTTGTCGTTGGTCTTTTTTCTCTGTCTGCCTGTCTGTCAGCAGGATTAGTCAAGAAACGATGGATGGATCTTCATGAAATTTGTACGGATTGCCAGGCTTATTATTACGGATATACATACAACGTAAAATTGGCCGGTCACTAAATTTTTCACACTAGCGGTTGCCGTGACTACCACATATGACGTATGAATGTAACACTAAATCTAACGTCCCTGCAACTTGAGACAAACTCATAGTAGGAGGTATACTCCAAGCTTGACCATTGCTCCTGCTATAGCGTACAAACTAAAGGAAATATAACCGGATGTAGAATTATTGTGCAACGGTGTAACTTTTTCGACAGTGTGCACCTGCTCATAGTAAGCAGCGATGATTTACTTGTGGTGAAGATCCGTTCAGCCGTTCGTCACGTTGTCTGTTTACCTTATTTTCTCACGTAGTTTTAACAGTCGAACATTCTAAACATCCGCTATATTCTCATTTCGTCTAGACTCTGTACCCTAGGTATTAGTTTATCACTACTAATAGATAGAATTAGTTATTGCAATTTCAATTCAATGAAGTATGTATCCCGAGTGCAACTACACCAGATTGTCATAAGCAAATTTTACAAATGTAGCTAGAGCGCACTAACATCAGGTAGCACGTACTATGGTTCACTTGAACTCAGTATTTGTCGCATAGTGCATTAGAAAGTTATGTCAATTTACTGTTCGTCCCAGAAATATTGACCGCAATGCTTAATGCACTACAGTTAATTTGCGTACCATGGACGGTCTCGTTTGCATTGATAATAATTGCTTGAGAAAGCAACCAATAACAGTTACTGACTCTAGCAGTTTACCGTTAATTCCCTCACATATTCTTTACATTAAAATGCACATAACAAAAAAAAATCCTCGATAAAATCAGCAAAGTTGTTATTCTGTTTCGGGGTTGAAGGGCATGTGTTGTTGTGAGAACTTACTACTCATAAACTGGAATTTTTCAATGTTGTGGATCCTGCTGCCAAGGAAGAGCTTTTGTTGCGCTACTTCGTTGGGAAGCAGAACCGAGACCGGGTGCGCATTCCTTTAGCGTGAGACCCTGAGCCGAGGTTCTCTGGTTTTGCTTTCAGATCTTCTGGAGTGTACTGCCTTCTTGACCTGGATGCCTACTGTGGTGTTGATCCATCGGGTATGTTTTTTCTCTTTTTCCAAAAGGATGGCTGGCGTGCTTGCGGCCCCGCTCGCTTCTGTGTTCCGTCGAAAGATAAAGCTGGGCTCTTTCCCGGAATGCTGGCGTGTCACTCATGTAACACCTGCTCCGAAGGGCTGTGTCTCATCTCTGACTTCCGACTATAGACCCATCTCGATAATATCTGTTTGTCTAAAGTTTACGAAAGGTTGGTTGGGTCGAGGTTAAGTCGCTTTCTTAAGATTAAATGTGTCCCTCCTCCGACACAGTATGGTCTTCGTAAGGGCTTGGGAACTTGTGATGCTCTGCTTAACACTTCTCATGTGTTGCAGTTGGCACTTGATAGAGGTGATAAGGCTAGGTTGGTCCAGCTTGACTTTAGTGCTGATTTTGGTCGTGCGAATCACCTCGGGTTGCTTCATAAGCTCAGAGACTGGTGGGTGTTGGTTCAATTTTTAAGATTGTGAGTCAGTTTTAGTCTGGAAGACGCCAATGTGTAGTTATTGCTGGAAAGGGCAGTGTGTTTTTGGATGTGGTATCTAGTGTCCCACATGGTAGTGTTCTGAGCCCTTTATTTTTCATCGTAGATACAGCGGACTTGTTTGAACTTGTTCACAATTTACTTGTTAGTTCCGCTGATGGTGTTACATTACTGGCTGTTTGCGAGAATCATAGTGACAGCTTTGGGGTTTCGGAATCCATTCAGCGTGATTAGGAGGTAATTGATTTCTGGTGCTCTAGGTGGGGGATGAAATTAAATGCGGGTAAGACTAAAACTATGCTCGTCTCTAGATCACGTACAGTGAGTCCTGCTTACCCCTACTCATACTAGATGGCGTGTCGCTTCTTGTTGTTAATGACCTTGTAATCTTGGGCGTCAATTTTAATCCTAAGTTGACGTTTGAGGCCCACATCTCTTCAGTCGCTGCGCGAGTATCGTAGAAAATCGGTCTCATGCGATGTACTTGGAAGGTGTTTAGCTCGATACAGTTGATGCGTCTTTGCTTTAGTTGCTATATCCTCCCCCTTTAAAAATACTACTCCTTAGTCTGGAGTTCTGCTGCTAATTGTAATCTGAGTTTGCTTGACCGAGGGGTTCGTCGATGTTCGTTTAACCTGGATGGTCTTTTGCCTTGTGGTCTGGCGCATCATCGCAGAGTTGGTTGGGTTTACTTTCTCTGTAAAATGCATAATTGGTGTACTCATCCATTGGCTTTTTTTGGTCATTTTTTTCGGGCGCGGCATACTCGGAGTGTTGGCGTATTTTTGCGAGTTTGTCTTGGAACTGGTGTGATGTCGTACAAGTCAGTATTCTCGTTCGTTTATACCATCATGCGTAGATGTTTGTAATATTCACGATAGCATTGCCTATGATGGTGCATGCATTGGCAGCTTTAAACAATTTGTAAACAGAGTTAATCTGTGATCTTTAATTCTCTCTTCCTTTCTTCTCTTACTGGGTTGGTTGCATGGGGTGTGATGACCTTATAGAGTTTTCCTCCGATCTCGAATCGCTAGACTGCTGTATTTTAATGATAACTGAAGAGCACTCTGAGAGCGCATGCCTCCGCCAAGCAAGGCAACGGTAATGAAAAGCTCCAATTAGTTTTTGAATCATGATTTCCTATGTATCCAACCAAAGTCAAATCATAAAATAAATATACCGTATTGTCGACAAATTTCATAAAAAAACGGAACGTTTCGGGAAGTTCAAATTCCCATCCTCAGAAGTTTAAACTTATAAGCGACATAGGATGAATAATAAGAATATTTTATTTTGCATTATCTAAGTTTGGGCAAGTGTTAGCATGAGGGGACCTAGAAAGCAAATAACCACAGTGCGCAAAGAGGGTCCTTACATAAGCTGTCCGACAGTAAGGGAAGCCGAGAGAAGCGGGCAAGTACAGTTGGAGTCAAATAATAATTTCTAGTACCTAGCACTGCTCGCCATGTCGACGTCAGTAATACAACTCCGATCCAAAACAAAATACCTATATATCACTAAGATCTCAACACTCAAGGTAACCTAACCTTATTCGATACTAAGAGAAGTATTTCCTGATAATTGGATGGTTGTTTTGCTCTGCATGAAGACGGAGAGCGGAATGTGCAGGGTTTGCTTGTGGTAAACCTGTTCTGCTTGATATACCTAAATGTTGGTCAACGCGGGCTTTGAAATGCTGACCAGTGCTGCCGTAGTACAGAGCTGAGCAGTTCGTGCAAAAAAAGACGTAAACGATACTGGACCGAAGGTTTGTAGGAGGTTTATTCATAAAAATGAGTCTGTAATTTTTTGTGTTATGGCACTAAGAAAAAATAGGTAAGCAAACAGATGAACGGATTTCAACAAAACTTAATAATCTGTTGCTGTGAACATGCCTAACAATCCCTGTGAATTTCGTCAAGATCAGTTCATAACTTTTTGAGTAATTTTGGTGACAGACAAACAAAGAGACGAATATGACAAGAACATAACTCCTTGGCAGAGATAAAAATATATTTTAACGAAACTGACTTCGGTAAGCTTGTGTAAAACTAACTAATTATCTCCGCCACGGGAAATTATGTTTTGTCGGAGTTTGTTTGTTTTATATTTGCCTGTCAAGATAACTAAAAAACCTATGGAAGGATCTTCGTGAAATTTAAAAAGATTGTTAGATATGCGTGTAGGAATCGTTGATTAATTTTGGTGAAGGCCGTGTAATCGTTTGTTTGTTTGTGTACCCTATTTTTCTTATCAACATAATTCAAATACTCGTAGTTATGAACAGGAATATCATTATTATTATTATTATGCAAGGAAGAATATTATGAGGAACAACTGGCCAAGTTTTGGTGAAGATCTATTCTTCCGTTTGCTTGTTTGTTTATTTATCTCTCTATTTCTCCTTTTGCTTATGAGAACCTAGCTCAAAAAGTATTGACGGATCTTCAAGAAATTTATTGGAACAGCTAGCAATGTTACAGGAAACGATAGTTCAAACTTTGGCGAGGGTTCAATAGAAATCTTGGATTCAGGACCTATTTGATTTGTACCTCCGCCAAGGAGAGTATGTTTTCGTCGGGCTTCTCTGCCTGTAGCTATATCACCAAGAGCACCCAAAAAGTTACGGACGGATTTTAATAAAATTTGCAGGGATTGTTATGTATGTTAGGCAACAGACGATCAACTTTTGGTGAAGATCCGTTCACCTGTTTGTTTGTCTGCATCATTCTTTTATTGCCATAACTCAAAGAGTTATGGACGAATTTTTTTGAAATTTACACGAGTTATTAAGTATATCATGAAGAGTAAATGACCAAATTTTGTGATGAGTTGTTTGTTTGTTAGTTTGTCGCTGTTTTTAATATTGTGCTTATTAGCAAAATAGCTCAAAATACTATGAATGGATCTTTATGAAATTTACAGGAGTTGTTACTAATGTTAAAAGATAGAATGATTAAATTTTGGTGATGATCGGGTGATCTGTGTGTGAGTTTGACTAACGTTTGTCAGTATGTTTGTTAGCAGAATAACTCAAAAATTGTGAGCGGATCATCAAGAAAATTACTGAAACTGTTAATTCTGTTAAATGGCACAAATGATTAGATTTTGGTGTTCATACAAGAAAATCATTGTTTCAATATTTTGTTACCGTTGCTTTGCTTGACGGAGGTATATATGCACTCTCAGAGTGTCTTTCTAGTTAATGTCGCGGAGGAGGTTATGTTTTTGTTGGAGTTTGTCGGTCTGCTTTTTGTCTGCTATTAGGATAAGTAAAAAAATCACGGACGGGTTTTGATTATATTTACTTACGGAGATTATTAGGTAAATTGATGGGATTATCATTTGATGAAAATCCATTCAACCATTTGTTTGTTAGTCTACCTGTTTTCTATTAGTAACATAATTGAAATTGTTAGGAACGGCTCTTCATTAAATTGGCATGGACTGTCAGAAATGTTATGAAGAGTAAATGACCAAGTTTTTCTGATGATCTATTAGTCCGTTGTGTGTCTCGTTGTCTGCATATTTATATGTTCAAAAAGTTCTGAATGGATCTTAATTAAATTTGCAGTAATTGTTGGACATGTTGAAAGGCCCATAAGGCGAGATTTTGGTGATGAGCTGTGAGTCTGTAGAGCTTCAAGAAAATTACAGGAACTGTTAGGAATACCTAGAGGCACAAATAAGCAAATTAAAGCAATGATAACAAATCTTGGTGACGAAACCGATTTAAATTTTTCGTTAACGATGTGTTGCTTGGCGGATGTACGCGTCCTCAGATGCTTCTCTAGTTTTCTATTGTGCAGGCACTATGTCAGTGTCGGATGCTATTATGCAGGCGTATTTTTAGAAGATAATGAAAGAGTATCCAAGGTTCAATGCAATAATATTAGGGGGAAAATATAGCATATATTTACATAACTTGTGCTAATTTCAAAGTTCTAATTTAATTACTAATTGATCAACTGAGAAAATATTTTTATGGGTGCCATATGATATCATATAGGAACTCAAACAATTATGTTATTGGTGCATCTCGTTTTCCAGATTACTGGTATTACTAGTGAGTTAGCAAGGCAGAGAACCAACTTTCACACGAAGTCTAGCGTCGCATTTTCAAAGGAAGAGGGACCCAACGACACTCAAAAAGGCAATCTAGAATATTAATTTTCAGAAAAAACAAGCAGTCGTAACGGCAAATCTATGTATTCACTACAAAATGTACATAGAACTGCGATGGCCACAAAAAAAAAAATGTCTCTTTGAAGAGGCTGCAGTTTGCTCGTGCATTTCATGACACTGGATGCCGAGTCTTACAGAAAATCACCACAGTGAATAAACCAAAAGCTAGATTCAATTTGTCACTAATTAATGAAAATTTGCATGGGCGAATAAATATTTGAAATGTTTGTCCAAAGTTTTCTTTACCGATGACCGTAGGGCTACCTTGGAGATGCCTAATGGTTGATTGGACGAGAGGACGGATAATACATAGTACATAGTTACAGTATTACAAGATTCATCCAGGCTTAGATGTCAGCTGGGAGGAAGAGGAGCTATGTTTTGGACTGCCATCATAGGGGAAACGTTAATCTGACTTTTCTGGGTATCTTACGGAGGCAAAATTAATTCAGACGCATTCACTGAATAAAACTGGTTTTTGAAAAACGGGACCATAGCTAGTGCCCTGCACAAAGTCCGTCTTTGCGTATAAGTGCGTGCTTTTACGAGGGCAGGATTTGTCTAACGTATACTTGCTATTACGGAGTGACCTCTATCTTCTCCAGGCCTCAACAGCATTGAGTATCTGTGAAGCATCATTAATACTGATCTATATCGTGGTGAAAAACAATAGCCATTAACAAAAGCTCTGTGGCAAGGGATCTCAACCATTCGTGAGAACTTAGATCCTTCCATCATTTCACGGTTTATGGTTTCAATGTTTCAATGAACCAACTCATTGAAAATGTTCTTGAGCTACAGGGCTGATATGTTGAAAGGTATTGAGCGTCGTGTCATTTGAATACATCGTTTGTACGTTATATACCGAATGTGCTATTTTTTCGATTAATGTGGTTATTGTATCAATTGGGGCATACTTAGTACAGAATATATAAGCTTGCATTATAGCATCTGCCAATCATAAAATAGTTTTGCAATTTATAATTAAATGGTTTCAAATAAATTTGTAATCAAGCTAGAGCTTTGGAACTGGCATGGGTTATATAAATTTAAAAAAAGGTGGGCCACTGAACGCTCGGAAATTGAAACTTGTTTTGTTAGAAAGAATAACATTTTTATGGTTTATTAACACTATGTCTTGAATATGATGTCGCTCAAATGACTACCACGGCTGTTTTCAGAAATTTTGGCTCTTTTCGTTATCGTTTCCATTACGCTCCTTAGCGTGTAAGGCGAGAGTTGAACTATTTCATTATGAATGTTTTTTTAAGTTCTGGTGAATTTGTTAGATTTATTACATAAACTTTTGACTTACGGTAGCCCTATAAGAAGAAGTGGCATTGGGACAAATCTGGAGAACGAGGGGCCAAGGGATGTTACCAAATCGTGAATTCAAATGTTTTGGAAAGCCCTCTCCCAGCAATGTCATCTTTTTCTAGCTATATGGGCTGTAGTTCCATTATGCTGAAACCAACTACTGTTTAACTTCTGTCTCTCGAATAAGATATATGAAACTCTTATCGTTCGGTACCTTTCACCAGGGACTCTTTCAGTTGTGCCTCAATTTTCAAAAAAAGAAGGACCAAGTACAATTGAAGCAGTTATTCCTTTGGTCCTTATTTTTTTAAATAGTGGCTCAACTGAAACAGTCCCTGGTGAAAGGTGCTGAATGATGATAGAAAGTTTCTTATTTCAGTACTTGAGAGGCAGACTTACACAATACTTCATTTCAAGAGGATGAAGCTACAGCCTATACATCCAGAGGAACGATGGCGTTATTGGGAGAGTGCTTCCCAAATCATTTGATTTCACGATTTGGTAACATCGCTTGGTTCTCCTTGTTCTCCAGATTTGTCCCAATGTCACTTCTTCTTATAGGGCTACCGTAAGTCAAAAGTTAATGTGACAAATCCAACAAATTTACAAGAATTTAAGAAACACGTCTACCATGAAATAGCTCAACTCTCGCCTGATACAGTAATGCCGAGCGCTGACGAGCGACTTCTTCGCTGATTTCGACGGAACAATATTGTGGATAGATCCGGTGTGCCGCGACATGTTAATGGACACGCAGCAGCGATAGGGGCTTGTTATGGTAATGTCTTAAGGTAAAAGTATAACAAGTTGCACAATAAACAGAAATGACAAACATTAACTTAATAAGTTATATCGTTTGCTTACACGCCTTATTTTATTCACTGTGCATAGTGCTCAGCGACTAAATATTTTATACGGTCTTGTGACTTGTAAACAAAACTTGGACAAGTATGTTTTCTACTGGATAACCTGAAGATAAACTCATTTTATACTTTTGACATTGCCGTTGCATTTGCTACAATTTGAAGCTAATCTTCAAGAAAAACTGTGGGGTTGTGTTCTTAGTAGAGAATGAATAATAAGGAAAAGTGAACGACAAGTTGCTTTGAATTGTTCGAAAGCTGCGAAATAGATTGGCCTGGATCCATTCTGCTGAATGCAGCCTTCGGGCAACTTTGTCGCCGAGTGTCTTGTAGAGCATTTGCGGGCGAAATGCCACTCTCCTCAATTTTTTCTTATCGTCTGCATTTGGCTTAAGGAACATTTTGGAAAAAGAGCCCTAATTTTTCAAAACAGCCGTGGCAGTAGTTTAAGCGATATTGTATTCAAAACCTAGTGTTAATGCACAATGAAAATGTTTTCCTTTCATATAAAAAGTTCCAACTCCATAGCGTTCATAGTTTCTTGTTATAAACTAATTAAAATGGTCAGTTAGTTCTGGCCCATCGTTTAGATGTTACAGTAGCGCAACAGAAATATCAAATTAAAATTTGAGAGAGAGTAGAACTTTTTCCTTCGTAGGCATAACAGTTGTAACAGTCTTTTTTGCAAAATTGTAGGCATAGCAGTTGTGACGTTCTTTCTTGCGTACTTTTCTCGTTATCCTCACAAGATATACCTGTATAATAGCTCGTGGTACCGTGTAATACTTATTAAAAATATTAAAGAAAATTGGCCTTAGAATAACGCAGCTCTCATATTTCTACAGCTACTAGCTGGAGTGTTGCATCATCATAATTTCTGTAATGCTTGACAGAGCGAGAAAATGAATACTATAGTCTAACCATTTTATGAAGGCGGTTCGGTCGTGGTCAAATTCCTCTACAGCGGGGCTAATCTTATGAATATTTCAGAGATTTCTCTGCATGCAGTTAGTGGGCGTGTCTAGGATATGGGCCGAAAAAAATCTCAGATATATTCATAGAATTGGCAACGCTATAGAGGAATTTGACCACGACCGAACCGCCTTCATTAAATGGTCAAAATATAGACAGTTTTGCAATACGTACAGCTGAAATTTGTTGAAAGCCCATATCTTTAATTCTTGTATTGGATATGTATGTAGTTTGCAATAACTTCGAGTATAGTTAATCTTAGATCAGATAATCATAGTCATACTAAAGGTTCGACATTGACTACTGCAGATATTACAGTCTTCACAGCACATGAGAGTGTACGAGTGTTTTCATATAAATTAAGTGACATGCATGGCGACGAAAAAGACATGCACGCCCACTAAACAACCGCAGCAGTTTAACAAGACTGTAGCATACACAATGAAGCACTTCGGTGTGAGGGGTGGCGGCTGCTTTCATTTTTTTTTTTTTTAGAGTTGCAGCAGCAAAGTAGCATATACGGTAAGTCTCCAAATGTACCGTAGATGCATCTTCGCGTGATGTTCAGATTACGCCAAGCTGAAGTCACGCTCGCAGCAACGTATTCGGAGAGATACTTGAGCAACTACGCTACTTTTATTTAATTGAGTGTTAGACTTAACTTAAAGTAGAGTTTAACTGAAGTGTTACGGCGCTAATTATTATTGACGACAAGTTCCACCGTCCACGGAATTAGAGGCTCATTTACAAGTGCGATAACCACGCCGGCATTACTGAAAATGCGCAAACATTCTCTACACGAAGTGGCAGGTGTGCCACTCACCGAATAATATTCTTGGAAAGAGATCATTGTTACTCAGGATGCAACAAAGTGTAAACATAGCCTCTTAGATCTTTAGCTCACACATTTATCTTACGACATTCATTACTGGTATATGATTATATTAGAGTGTGGCATTCTGTGTTTCATTCCCCTTTACTGTGTACGACTGCACCGTGGTGCATGTTTTTAGACATCTCTGCAAGCACATCTCTTGCAAGACATCGCTCGCATATTTCTTCAACAAACAGCACGACTTTATTAAAATAAGGTAGCCTTCACAAAATTCTTTCTTTCAAAAAATCAAACCAACAGATGACAAACAAATTTAGAATATATGGGAGTTAGTCGAAACTGTGAATTGTTTGGGGCTACCTCTTAGATGATGCCCTGTATATCAAACATGAAGTGGTACATAGGAGATGTGTAAATTCAGCAAGGAGAGTAGTAGCGTAAAGTTGATTTGGTAACATCGGTTTTTCAAACGAGCGGCAGCAGTTTTGCGCCATCAAGTTCTGTTTCCGACTCAGGCACCTCGCCACTTAATTCAACCCATCTCTCCTCTTCACGCAGCCTGTAGACTTTCTTAGTCACTACACGATATGTACCTATGTTATACTGATGCGTATGTTTCATTTAATGATGCTGCCACGGTAGCTGCATGCTTCCGTTCTCAGCTCTAACACCATGTATCGCTCGCTGGTTCGATACTCCGCCAGACACTCGAGCTCTTTGCAGATCTTGGTGTGCTGACTCGGCAGTTG
>LQNS02278100.1:1927546-1948882 GCA_001587735.2 Parhyale hawaiensis | reverse complement strand
ACATGAAGTGGTAGGTGTGCCACTTACAGAATAATATTCATGGAAATAGATCATTGTTACTCATGATGCAACAGTATTTACATAGTCTCGTAGGGGATGGCAACAGTTTTGTTAGTAGCCCTCTATCTCACATATTTATCTTACGACATTCATTACTGGTATATGATTATATTACAGTGTGGGATTTTGTGTTTCATTTCCCCTTTACTGTGTAAGACTGCACCGTGGGGCATGTTTTTGGACATCTCTGCAAACACATATCTTGCAGGACATCGCTCGCATATATCTTCAACAAACAGCACGACTTTATCAAAATAATGTAGCCTTCGCAAAATTCTTTCTTTCAAAAAATCAAGGCAACAGATAACAAACAAGTTTAGAGTATATGAGCGTTATAGTCGAAATTGTGAATTGTTTGGGGCTACCTCATAGATGATGCCCTGTATATCAAACATGAAGTGGTACATAGATGTGTAAATTCACTAAGGAGAGTAGCAGCGTAAACTTGATTTGGTAACATCAGTTTTTGAAACGAGTGGCATCAGTTTTGAGCAAATATGCGCCATCATGCGGAACCGTACCGCTTCTTGTCAACCCATCTCGCCTCTTCCCGTAGTCTGTAGACCTGCTTAGTCACTACACGATATGTATGTTATACTGATGTGTATGTTTCATTTATTGATGTATACGTTACATTTAGCTCCTCACTGACATTTTAACTGTCAGTAGGCGATTAAAGTTCAGTAAGCTCGTTCAAGTTTCTTCTTATGTGTCTGCTGTTTCAATATCATATGCAGTGGACTCCATCTGCTATAAAGTCTTGACCTGTTCTAAATCCTAATCCTTTGACAAAACACTATCTCTTCTAGGCATGCTAGAGATTATTAAAAGCTTCATTCGCAATATGCCGGAGTCTCAAACCAAAGTTGACAGCGCATCATCTTCGCTTGAAATTGTTGCCACTCATTTCATAAACTCAGAAGAAATTAGGCGGTACACAAAACAACAGTTTGCTTTTGAATACTTTCTGGCTCTACCTTCTTCAAACTCGGATAGACTGAACATCATCTATGACTCTGCATCCCATTTCAAAGGTAAGCCAAGCGTGTTGCCATAAGTAACGCACTGCTACATACTTAATCGCTTCATTTCCACACCACGCACATCGTTACTTGAATATATTTCAATTTAAAAGTCGTTCGGGCTAATAAGTTGGAGCAGTGAATTGCGGTACTTGACAAGCTCTGCTGATGGGAGCTTAAGCGCACTCACATCGATTTACGCTTTTGCTGTTCGAATGCGCTCCAGTGAAAAGTCATTATTTTGTTCTATATTCCGCAATGATTCAAATGGCTTAAATCATACTTCTTCTGGATTTTGAATTTTATTCAACGAAGCTTTCGACGTTCATAGCGAATATCGTTGTCCTATCGATTCTGCAATTACTGAATCACTCTGCATTCGTGATAAGTCGAGCGAATAGCTGAGTTTCAGTTGCCGTTGTAGCTTTTTCTATTATCAACTATTTCTGAAACCAGCTTGTGAGTCACACTATTTTCATTGCTGCATTAATGAAACACATAGTCTACGAAACCTTGAAGTATGCTCCAATGCAAAATGAGTTCGCTTTTACACAAGAAGTGGCCAACATTCGTAATGAGCAATACATCTTTTCACCTCTATTGTTTCCAATCTAACATTATACAGTTCAAGAACATTTACAAAATTAAAAACCAAAACTGAAAACAAACCCATAAAAAGTGCTGTGCACTTATTGGGCACAGAGCATTCAAATGTCATTGTAATTGCGTACACAATAGTCCCTAAATTCTCTTTTAAACAACTGGTGATTCATTGGCTGTATAAGGTCCTCTGGTAGCTGATTAAAAATTTTGACGCTTTGAAAGACCGTAAATCGTTTTTTCAATTATCTAAGTGAGTTACGGGCAAATTGAATCTACTACTTCGCATATTATACTGGTCTGTTCCTACCAAATGACAAAATGGCTTTCGAAGTAAGAGTTTTCACCAGAAATGGTCATTCGCAGAAATAATTTCAAAAGAAAGTAGTAATAAATGTCCTTGAATTTTAAACATCTCAATTTCACATACATATCATTACTGGACATCATAGGAATGTTGTTATTATCTCTTTTGACATTGAATAAAATCCTCGATGTTTCATTCATTTTTATGCTTATTGGTTTAGTATGGTTATCGGTTGCTCCTCCCCAAATTACTATACCACATATAAGTTGTTAATAAAGTAACGAATAATAAAGTCCCATTAATGTTTCCATCGGTACATGTTTTGAGACAGCATATATTGCCCCTTTTGCCCTGCTCAGACTATTACACAGCATAGATATATGCCAAGAGAATTTCAAACAGTCATCTATAATTACTCCCAAGTACCTAAAAGATTTGACCCATTCTAATATTGCACCGTTAAAAGATACTTCTGGAAGAGTATCAACCTGTCTGGCACTGAACAACATTAACTTGTTTTAACTGCATTTGGAGTAAGTCTATTTATTTCTAACCAAGATGACATGTCATCAA
Organism: Parhyale hawaiensis; assembly: GCA_001587735.2. Lineage (NCBI taxonomy): Eukaryota > Metazoa > Arthropoda > Malacostraca > Amphipoda > Hyalidae > Parhyale > Parhyale hawaiensis. Next base: position 1,946,320 of record LQNS02278100.1, on the reverse strand, counting down.
TCAATGTCTGCACTGCAGCATGAAATGAATAATCACTGATGGAGAACACGGCGTCATCTGCAAATAATATACATAGTTTTCACATTTTCAAACTGCACAATATCATTAATATATACATTAAACAATAAGGGTCCTAACACAGAGCTTTGTGGTACACCGATATCAACATTGGCCGTATGGGATTTGCTGTCATTGACTACCACAAATTGTTTTCTGTTACTTAAATAGCTTTCAATTAATTTGGCTAGATTATCTCTCACTCCATATTGATGCAATTTTCTTAGTAATATGTCTCTATTCACGGTGTCAAAGGCTTTTTACAAGTCAAGAAATAAGCAAATGGCGTAGGACTTACTGCTATAGGCAGGGAGAATATTCGAAACCAGATTAAATATAACATGAATTGTATTTTTCTTTTTTCTGAAGCCAAACTGTTCATCACTGAAAACTTTATACTGCTCAAAAAAAGTTTGTTATACGTGAATGGATGCACTTTTCAAATATTTTATTTATTTATTTATTTGATATCAGTCTGTAATTTGTCATTATATTAATATCCCCAACTATATAAAGGGGAATTACTCTTGCTTGCTTCAACATTTCAGGATACACCCCCATTAGAATACACTTATTAAAAATAGAGCACAGATACGTATGTAGCTATGTGCGGCAAAATCAGCAGTAAGAGTTTTGGATGTATTTCGTCCATTTGATAGCGTCCGTTTTTCATTGCACATACAATTGAGTAAACTTCAAGTACCTCTGTAGATTATTGTACTCGTTGTGTATTACTGGACTATAGCTAAATTATATTGCACATAGTTTCTTGACAAACATTGCACACAAGTTCCTTTGCTATAGACGAAAAATAATTACTAAGCTATTTGCTAATGCTTCTCCTCCTAAAATTGCACCATTAACATTAATTTCTCGCCCTGTAGTGGAAGCACTGCGACGATGAAGATCATTTACAATTTTCCACGTTTTCGTGGAGTCTCGTGATGCACTCCGTATTTCAGAAAGACAAAATAGGCGTTTCGTACATCTAATCAATGCGTTAAGCACGTGTCTTAAGGCTAAGCTGCCTTTTGGCTGTACAATATTCACTGCTGAGCTTTATGCAATATACTCTGCCATATCTTATGCGGCCCAACTGCCAGGTAATTTTATTCTGCTTACTGACTCTTTGTCCTCCATTGTTGCCTTGACAACCATTGTTAGTCCCTCGCATTTTCTGGTAGTGTGGATAGCAAACCTGTTGATGTCTCTGCCGAAAAACAAAATAATAATCAATTGGATACCTAGTCACCAGGGTATAAAAGGCAATGAAGCGGCCGACTCACTGGCTAGTGAGGCTGCGGCATTGACCTGCCAAGTTGAGCGTCCTCTCTCAATAGGAGAGTTACGGAAGAAAGCTAAACTTTATTGTGAGAATGCCTGGCAATCTCAGTGGGATTGCTTTTCTCCTCGCCTGACTTCCTTCAAACCTATTGTTAACATTGACTGTGTCTCACATAACATACCACGCACTCAGCAAATCACCATTTCCCGCATGCGGTTAGCAACCACACGTCTTACTCATGGCCACTATTTCACCCGTTCTCTCCCGTCTATCTGCCCTCACTGTCTGTTCACGATAACCCTAGAACACGTGTTAGTTCTCTGCCCGTTCCTTGAGATCGCGCGTCGTCCCCTACGTCAGGCCTGTACTGAACAGGCCAAGCTCTTCACTCTGGACTATTTACTGAGCCAACCTACCAAGCCAGAAGCAGTACTGGGATTCTTGCGGGAGGTGGATCTCCTGAAGAGGATCTGAGCTGATTCGCATTGCGGAGTGGGGGCGCCAAGGCCTGCGTTGGCGACGCGCCATATTCATCCTCAAGTAAGTAAGTTAAGCACGTTATGATAGGTAGAATATGCACGTCGTTGAATAATGTTTCGACGATATGATTGGTATAGTCTATGTTTCTTCTTAAGTAGTATTATGGAGTCAACCATGCAGATGTGCCACCTATTGAAACCCGTACAGGTTGTAAACTGTCGCTTTCGGAACCTCTGTGTGTCTGTACTTAGCGCAGTAGCTGAAATGAACAGGATGGACTTAGTTTAAAAAATGACAAAACATTTGTACTAGATAAAAAGTCATTTATAGATTTCCTCAAACCGGTATCATATATACCATCTTTATGTGATAACAGCAAAATTTCCAAGATGTCAACGAATTATTCATCATCTTCGATCCTCCCACCTGATGAGCTGAGCTTACAGCGAAACGCGTCGTGGGTAATAATATTTCAACTATATTATTTGCTTTTGATCTAATTCTCCAATATGTACGCCATCTAGAACCAGAATTTAATTAGTATTTTTATATCTCGAGAAATCCACTATGTCGCGGGCCCCCGGCGTATTGCATACATGAGAGAAAAAGCCTTAAGATATATGTTTTTAATTAGGATTATCAGTGTTGCAGCTCGACTGTTGGATTGCCCAGCAGCCATCTGGAATAGACAACTGAGACACACGGTCACACACCATCTGTAAATCTCCAAGCACTCTCAGGATCATTGAAGTTACGGTATTGGTATCTTCCTTCTCGTTGTCGATCAGTGTCGAAAATGGCATACACCGGCATGTGATCGGAGCTGTCTAAGTTACGCTATTTTTCTCAATAGAATATCACTTCAAATATGAAGAATTCGTAAATGGCCTAATGACACTTGCAGAGGAAACAGATTTGACGGTTGTCATTTTAATGACTTATTGTGGCGTACGCAAATGTTTGCTGACAACGGCGCTGTAAAACATTCTGATGAGCGAATGCCATGAAAAGACTAACGTGTAGACAGGCCTTAAGCAGCACTTCCATTCTTATGAAGATGCCAAACCTCGTGGATAGCCTAAGCAGGTTGTTGTTTTACTAGACGTGTACTTCAAATGCTGTGAGAAAGATGGAGAAAAAGTAGTGACCAGCAATAGAGAATACGCTAATTTGGGCAGTTAAAAAAAAAAATAAGCGAACACTTATGCAAAGTTTCAATATATGTTGTTGGGATTTATTTTTTTGCGTTGAATGGTGCTTGCTTCTTCTTAATGCGTAATGTTGTGACACTTTGGGTAATGTTGGAGGAAAAATTTTGTTTGTGAACAAAAATGGCGTTGCTTCTTCATGTATGGAAGATGCAGATGGATGTTATGATCAATCAGGGAGAAAGTAGGTGAATTCGATTGCATAAACATTTGCAATTTTATAAAACAAGGCTGCATAATAATTTGAGATGCAGCGAAATTTTCAACACTACGACCCAATGGATCTACACATACAAGCTATGGCACTTGATTGATCGTTCTAATATGTGTATTGTAATACTGTAATCTATTGTTAGTGTACGCACCATCTGAGAATACTTGAATGCTGTCGCTAACATGTGTTTTACAAGGTGAGAATAATGTGGTCAGTTGCTACCCTGTATTTTGGTGCAACGATGTGCATGCTTTGCTCTTTGATGCCGTATGAGGTCTGCTTCGCGTAACATTGTATTACTACTCTGCTACATAGGATGATTATTGCTGTTGTGCAATCCTGTACAACAGAAGTAATGTATAAGGCGACGAGATACTACTTTTTGAAGGTAGGATCTAGCTCCACCTACTTCCGGTTTCCCAGGCTCCACCCCCTTCCGGTTTGCGCCGCTCCCCTAGACTTCCGCTAAACCGGTAGTGCATTGGCAGTTATAAACCGGAAGCTCACGCGCGAGGGGAGCCGCGAGGGTAGGTTACCCTCAAAAAGTAGTATCTCGTCGCCTTATACAGTACTAACAGACACGCGTGGTGTCGAAACCAGTTCGTTNTTTTTTTTTTTTTTTTTTTTTTTTTGTGCTGTGTCATATTAAAGTGAGAGCACACTTTCTGACGTTCCGCATGACAAGTTTTGGTGGGGCCCAGTCCGGTAATTCTAGGAAAGAATACAGTGAAGGATGCCAGCTATGTCAAATCTCATTTTCTTCGAAGTAAGTTAAATGCGTGGAGTTATCTACGTAGGTTTCCCGCTTTATATTAATTCCAGCACTACTGCTCCGCTCTGTCGAAAAAAAACGACACTCTCTTTTCTAAAGCACGTACCAATCTTCCGTCCCGCATTTATCAATAGCCTAAGCTATTTCATATGAGAGATACAATTTGGAAAATAAAGAAATGTGAAAACTACGAAAGGTGAATAGGGAATTCTGCTACCAGTCATTGAGCCTTCTCTAACATCAGCATAAGGGTTGTTCCTTAATACATCTACCATCCAGGTCAATGCACTTCTGGAGGCGGTGTTTACACCTCTCTAACCCTCCTCTGTACAAGTCTGCTTTTAAATTTGCGGACTATTTAGGCGAGAGATGTGTTTCAACGTAGCTGGCTTTAAAAATGTGTAATTATTTTCTAAGATAAAAGGTATGTAGAAAGGCGATGAGGACTGTAGGGAGGGTGAGGCACTATTCCCCCTAAAATAGCTCTTGCTACGCGGGAATAATCAGTAGGTGTACTGTCAAGACGAAGAATTACGAGTTGAATCTTTCCTGTCCGTTTTTTATGTTATTAGTCACCGTCTCAGCTTCTTGGCAGCATTTTCTCATTTCCTGATTTACACGCTTTCGTCACAGTTTATTGAGTCTCGAAGATATTTAGGAAATTGCAGTAACCTTCATGTACAGTATTAGTCGTACTACCAACTTTTACTAGCGCATCAGGGACACCATGTCTCTATCGCGCCGAACCCTTCCTGTGGTTTAACACAGGCTGGTGCGCCACTAAGACGCGATGTATGTATCGTTTTAAATTATCAATGATTTTTGTCTCGGCTTTTCCCCCGGTAGGTCTCAGCTTCTCAGTGGTCAGTGCGCCACTGAGAGCAAAAAGGCACAAGTTGTTCATCTCCAACCCCCGGGCACGGCTGAACGCTTTCGCTCAGCTACGCCGCATAGGGGAAGGAAACTGAAAAACAAGAAGGCAGAAGTATAGCGGTATAGGTCGGCCACCTCGATCAGCGGCCCACCTCCCGAAACAGAAGGGAAGTATTGAGAGCCTGCCTAACTTTACAAAACTAACCTCGTCAGGAGGTACTGCGGCAAGCTGCAACATCACCTGCGAAGAAGGCACTGGGGACCTTTGGCAGTAACCTTAAGGAAGTCCAAATTCCATATTACAATAAAGCTCCCAGCGACCTAAGAGCCTCCCTCTTTAACACACATACATCTTAAAACGGTTACCTATGTACTGTCTAAAGACAGCATACGAGTTCTGTCTCGTAAACAAATTATTTTACCTTTTTGATATCCCTAAGAAGTTAACGGAATATGATTTTTCTTATCTGGAACTCGGAGAGTTTGTGCTGACTTTTACCCTGTGCACCAAGAATTTTAATGCCTCAAGTAAAATTGTTGAAATAAAAATAATAGTTTTCGTGAAAAGCTGACGGAAAAGCAAATTTGCTGGTTTAACCACTCGTTTAAACAATCCCATGCCTTCTCTTCCCTGATGTAACAACAGAACTTTCATTTCAGCTTGCTATGTTATGGTGACCTTTCAAATGCAAACTGCCGTGGCCCATTTGTACTCTCTTCCTTGGTCTTAACATTATGATATTAGTTTTATGAGTCTCGCTAACCCACTACAATTATAATACTTTAAAGAGAGGACAAGGAGGAGGCATTCATATATTATGACAACAGAACCAAGAACCAATGCACGTGGGTGTTCCCACACAGGATCAACGCGTATGGGCTAAGCAAATCGGGAAAGAAGCGGCATAACAGAAAACATTATTAGTAGGAAAATGAACCTAGAAGGAAGCAAAGGTGCTACGGATGAAGATATCACGAAGGCCTAACTATGGCTACGCTAACCTACAGAGTCCCCTAGGCCTAGCGTTGCTGCTCCCCATAACATACGATTGGTGCATGGAACTAAACCTAACCCTGGGACCTATAGCCCATTCTATGCTTGCCCCCTGAGAGGTTAGTTAAGTATCAGCTAACATAAAGCCATCACATAGGAAGTACCGTTCGTACCGTTCACTATATACCATCAGGTGTGGTATATAGTGTATGTAGATAGACTGAGCCTTCTTAAATCAGTACTAAGCTGTTCTAAGAGAGTAAAAGCAAGTGACACATCGAGATAAACGTGAAACTCATACACGAGGGTGTTTCCATTCAGGATCAACGGCCACGGGAACAGCAAGTCGGAAAAGAAGAGGAAGAGCAGACGAAAGTAAGATCAGTAGAGTATGAAATCGGAAGGAAGCAAAGTAGGCACGAGAGACAGACTCCCTGAAGGCCTAGCTAATGGTCAAGGTATAACCCACAGGATCCCACCGGGGCTTCTATCGGGATATCTGAGCATGCAGGCCCCGATTTGCGTCTATATTTGTCAACTCTAATAAATCTTTCAGTGTGAGGGCGAGTTCACACGACGATCATCTCAAGGCGGTCGCTCAAACTGGTGTCGGCGGCGCGCTGAGTTGATGGAAGGAGTTGCAGCGAACGCGCGGGTTGAAGGATGAAGCATGTCCATTTTCTCAACGCACTGCATCAGTCAAGTTCAGTAAACAATAAATATGCTGAGGATAAATGCTGAATTTATCCTCTGTAATTGACGGTGGCAGATCATAAGTAAATCGATAGATTCAGTTTTTTGTCGTCACTTTTAATGATCAGAATAACTATAATCCCGTATAAGACGAGAAAACCCGAAGTATTGTAAGTGCACGGATGCCATGTTTGTGTTCGTAACCAGTTGTGTGTTGATTTAACTTCTATCGGTTCATCAGACTGAGAATTTTAGAAATAAGCTGTTCCTCTTCAAATCAGACAGTAAGATTATGAAATACGAATATGACTCCAAACAGACGTATAATATTGAAAAAAAACCTTAAAAAGCAATGTCATAAGTGAACGCGCAGCTCCCTTCACTTGAAGGAGGACGCTTCTACATGTAGACAGCGACGAAAATAAATTTATGCACAAATTGTGTTCGTTCAACTGATTGAACGCGTTGAGATGAACGACGTGTGAAGTCGCCCTTAGCTAGTCAACCGTAAACCCGTGAGCTCGCATTTTTGGTTCTGTTGAAACGTAACCACACCAGTGCCTCTTCCAGCGTCTGGCCTATTGATTGTAACTAGCTGCACCCGTGGAAATTCCCCGATTAGTAAATGGTTTCACACACTTTATTTTACCTGAGGTAGCGCTCATATCCTAACCCACCTCGTCTGAACAAACGTCTGCCGCTTATCCTTGTCGTTCGTTACGCAGACCATCCACCATACATCGCGTATTACCTTTCCCAATACTTCGATTTCACCACTAAATCACGCATTTGTTGTCAGGAAAGAATTCGCACTTGTGTCTTGATAAAGACATAGAAAAATGTGGTACATTTTGTCGTGTTCTTTATGCTCTGTTTCTCACAGTTTACATATAATTTAGTCCTCCATAAGGTTACACGTTTCAATTTTTTGTCGGTGCATCGGATTTTTCAAATTTCGGAACCCAAGGATACTGATCAGTAGCCCATATATATTTTTCTTTGCTTCGTTCTGCTATAGCTTTATAAAAAAGAAAACTGATTTGGTCAATTTTTTCACTCGAAAGAGGGTAATCTTCTGTTCTCGAAATGTCATTGTATCTGCTCAGACAGCGCACTATTGTGGCGGATGCTTTCCAGCAGCAGCGCAAAAAAACTTCAGAGCAGAGTTATCCAACAATACCCGTCGTGTTCACCCTTGGCGTATCGTGAATACGCAACTCTCCCTATTAGAAATGTCATCCGCTACCAGCAGAGCGAATGGAATCTGAAAAAAAGAAAAGCGGTGGGTAGATATACGGGTGAAATGATTCACTTTTGAAGTTAAATCTCTAATTTCCTGTTATCTGTTGCTGATGCAGAGCGTAACACGCGATTGAACAACGCAATTAATATTAGCGGGACCCGTGGAAATTCCACGGTTGGTAAATGTTCTCACTTTCTAAAATTAAGCAATCCTAACCTTCCCTATTATAACTCACTTTAATTTAACCTAATACAGATCCTTAACCTAAGCTACCCTTAACCATATATATAACGCCTGTCTCTTAATCCTTACGAACTACACCTAACTAAAGTTTGCTGTATAGGAGAGTCGAAACATGGGAACGTTTCTCCCTGTCCTTCCCACTACGCTGCTGTGCGTGCAGTTTCGGCTTGTCTAATATTGCAAATTTTCCGATATATATATATATATATAGGACGTTTGGTTGGAAACCTTATCTTCAGAATAAAAAGAAACACAAGGGCAGCGATAAAAACATCTATTACAGGCACTCAGGCCAGCTGGTTTCGACTACAAAATGTCATTATCAATGAATGCGTCTGGAAATATAAAAGAAAACAAAGTTATACCGTTTAAGTACCAAAACTATTAAACAGCTTGGTGCAATTTCGGAAGAATTATACAAGGAATTGTATGTTTCTGCTTCCGCCCCAGGAGTTTTGTACGGTCTAGCAAAGATTCACAAAAGTAACATTCCATTGCGACCTATTTTAGCAGCTTGCAAGACATCAATGTTTAAATTAGCTAAGTTTCTGATCCCAAAAATTCAAAACTTTTCGATCAAGCAATACACAGTGCAAAATTCATATTCATTTTTTGATGTAGAATCGCTGTACACGAATATGCCCGTTCTGGAAATGCTTAATACTTTGTGCAATAATATATTTTCATCTAGTCAATTGTTTCACGGGTTTAATAGGACAACTTTTATGCAGTGTTTGAAATTAGCTGTAGCAGAAATTTACTTTATTTTCAACCAACAATTGTACGAGCAAATAGACGGTTTATCAATGGGAAATCCTCTAGCTCCACTTGCAAAACCCTCACATTCAGCTCCCCGCCTGCACGCTGAGCAAACCGACCATCTCATCAGCAAAAATGACTTCTCAATCATTGACTCTTCTAATCTAATGGAACTCACAACAATAGAATCTCTTTATATCCATAGAACAAGACCTAACCTCAACATTATGACCTCGGCTGTACCTCTTCACACTATCCCCGACTAACTAGCTCCACATCTACAGACTGTATAGGAGCTGACACCCGGCCCCTTCTCACAGCTCTGTACGTTCATTATTAGGCTATAGCCCATGACCGACATTTTCCCTCCGACTGTACATGTTCTTTTCTCTCCGCCCTAGAATCACCATCTCTACGTATCCAACAAAACCTAGCCTCAATATAATGACTACAGCTGTACCACTCGTCACTACCCATAACTGACACTTTTTCTTCCGACTGCACTAGCCCGCTTTCCTCCGCTTCCCTGGCCGTCCAACGCTTATATAAGAACCCCATAGCCGCACCATGGAAATTCGCTCTTTAGGTCCCACCCTGTCAACACCTTTTAAAACGGAGGTTATCTAAAATGAAAATATTTTGTTAGTCATCCTTTATAGTTTTTATTCAAATTTCTGATGATGGGAAAAAAATTCCCGAAACGTTAAATTTTAATTTGCTGTCGACTTTCTTTTCATTATTTGTAATTTTCCTTGCAAATATACTTGTGAAACTTGCTAGAGTTCTTACTTTGGAAGCACTCAGAAATAGTCTAAAATTAGGCTTTATCAACACATGGGACGTTCCTTCAGAACGAACCTTCCCCTCTCAAGCCGCGGCTACACGATCCATCTTATCGTCGAAGTTTGTGATCGCAGAATGATTTTGATCGACAAACACACGCGGCGAGCATTCGAAGTTTGTGATTTTTGATCGTCAGCAGTGCTGGAAATCTTTTACCACCATCACGATCACAAAAAGTTTGCAAATTATATTTCGCTCTGTAGCCTAATTAGATGTATCTATTTTAAATATATTATTTAGTAATTAAAGCATCACTTTCTATTTAAATTTACCTGCATAGCAAATTGTTTGTTTGATGGGAACTTCTGTATAGCGGGAAGCATTTGGCAACTTTATATTGCTCATTAGTAATAACTGTAGCATATTCCTCATGTTACGTCTGTATCTTCTTTTTTTAATTAGTAAAAGCTACAATAGAGCAAGAGTTGCGTTTTAATGGAAGAAACTGATATGCACAGTGTAAATTGCAATAGAAATTAGGGAAAATTATAAATAAAAAAAATTATTGTTCTATCGTCTGCATTTATGCATTTAGGAAGATGTCAGTGAGTGAATTTATAGCTATACTTTTCGCCAGTATATATAAAGTTCTACCGACCAATCAGCATCTACAACTAAAATAAATATGATCGATAAAATGAGGATGGAATATCGATTTATAGTAATGGAATGCTGCATTCGTGCACCGTGACCTTGAAGTGTTCGTGGCTTCTGTTTCTGATACCACGTCGGGACAAGGAGACGAATTGTTTGTGATTTTGAGTGTCGATTCTTGTGTTTTTGATCGATGAAAAGATGGAACATGTAGATGCGGCTTCAGTTTTGCCCCATTCACTACCGAGATTCCACTGCGAGCAGACCACCCATCCATACTCCTTGGATAATTTTGAAATAGTTTCGTCATCTAGTCATTCCGATATCGGAATTTTGAAATCTCTGTGCACAGCAAAAATAGTTAGAATGTTCCAATGAACACTTTTGCAGTGGTGAGCGGTAGCCAGAGTACCTCTGTCGTTTGCCCCACAACTCGCACCTCTTGCGGTGTCTCCATTCAGGAGGACCATTCCGAGTTAATCACTCATGTTAATGACAGAATTCGGTACTCTGTTTATTTATTTATTTTTTTACTTAGCCAAAATTGTGAAGCCTCACTCTTGTATAGGTATAAGAGTGGGCTTCTTGACAGTTCTTCTGACCCTTGATGATCTCTGGATTTTTTATTTTTTTTTTTTTTATTTTTTTTTTTTTTTGCTGCAGCTGCACCAGCAGAGCTCCCATCCAGTACATAAGCAGGCACCCCACTCTCCAGACCTCGCTTATTAAACGAGCGATTTAAAAGTCAGGAAAACAAATTGGTTTTGGGATTAATTTAGACTCCAGAGGTACTCCTACCGATCACCCCTGCGAAAGTGTTCATTTTAACATTCTAACTATTTTCAGTGACTCGCTATACGCTAGAGTACCTCTGTCGTTTGCACGACCTACCCACAGCTTCAGCAGCGGAGGGGTTTTCCGGCTCCTAGAATGGAGGGTGGAGTTAGATACTAACATATGTATTAAAATTGTCTACTGGTGTACAAATTATTTATTGTTGAGTATTGACAGTCAACCTATAATCATCAAGGGCTATCAACACATGTTTATGTCATAAGGTTATCAGCTTAACTCCTCACCGGCTCCTGAAATCAACCTCTGACCTCTGCCTGTATTTTTTTAACTTTTGCCCAAAAGGTTTAATTGTGTGGTCAGCTAATTTAACTGTTTCGTCAGATTATCGAGTAGTTGCAGGCAGATGTCTCAATTGATTGCAGTTAGGGTGCCTTGGGACCACCCTCGGAAGTTTAGTTTTTTTCTTTTTTTTTCTATTGCATAAGTCATTTGTATGGCAAGTACTATTACTGATAGTATTAGATGGATTTTAAAATTCAAGTGTTTAATTAATAATGATTATTTTTTATCTAATTTTTTAACATGTGCACAGGTATTGAACATTGACAGAGACATGGGTTATTGAGTTTTAGTGCTAATTAGTTGAACATTGGCTATCTACTTATGTTTCTTATATTTCATTAAAATGCGACACAAGGATCTGAGACCTTGCTTCCTGGTATTAAAAACCTTGTGATAGAGGTATGGGACGATGGCCAGAACGCTGCTTGTATGGTGTCTGCTGGGGTCATCCCTCTGCACCATGCGAGTGATGTTGACGCTTTTCTCACGTCGTGGGCTCTAGGAAGAGTCCCTGGACAGGCTTCTTTGATGGTTTGGCAGAGACGGAAGGAGATTGTGTAGGTCGTTGTAAGTTTTTGTCAGTCTTTGGGTGGACGAACAATGCGCCTCCCTCGCAGTCCTTGGTGCGTTTTAGGTATTCCTTAGCGTTGATACCGGACATAGCGATTCTGCTGAGTAGAGTCTGCTAAATTGGATATTTGGGGGTGCTCTTCGTTCTCTTTAATTTTTATAAAGGAATCCTGGTTTAACCGGTAAGATTACTGCCCGGTTATTCCTCCGAAAGGTGATGGCTGGCCGAAAAATTGCTGCAATCTGACACTCTGTTTCCTGCCGCTAGACCAACGAGGAACAGTGTTTTCTTGAGTAAACGGTACAATGAGCAGTTTCTACAGTTGTATTGTTCTGAGGATCGTCTCCGTTGATATGTCCATGATTCCTTCCTTCGTGAGCCATCTTTGAAACTTTTTCCAACAAAATGTAGCAAATATGCCAAAGGTATTAGTATCAGCGGCTCGTATAGCAACTGTTATCTTTTTCTTTGCAAAATAAGGCGTAAAAAGTAGTCTAAGTGCATTAAGTGAGTAAATTATTCATTTATTCAATACTAACCCCTTCCCTGATATCCTCATTTTAGGTACGGTATGCAGACTTTGTTACCTGAGGGAGGCTACTTACAACTAGTTTACAAATTTCACTTTGAGAGCCACCATTTACAGAAAAATATTCCTCAAACTTTAGATTCGAACTTTCTTGTGGCGCCAAACTAGCGTCAACAGTGTAAAAGTCACTTTTGTTATAGCTATTGTCGGCAACATTTTTGTCGTGTACATGTTACAGGGAATCCAAATTCTCCTATAAGTTATCAAAGGATCTTGTGAATGAGAAGCATCACATTCGTAGCATAAAAGCTGCACCACTCATCAAGAGGTACCTTTGATAAGGCTCTGAAACTCAGCCTTCGAGGATTGTCTTTTCTAAAACTTCAGGCAGAAGCTCTGACTTTGTCACTTCGAATCGTGTTGCTAGTGTTAAAAAAAACTCTACTACTTTAAGCTGAATGGAAATTCATTCTACGGAGCAAGCTTGAATTTCTTGATTTGCAAAGTGTCGCCTACTGTGGGCCAGTGTCTAAAACTAAACTTAACCTGTGAAGCCAGAGCATGTGCGTGAAATTCCGAACAAGTTAAACCTCAAAGGCTTAATTTCGCCGCCCAAACGAACATATGTCTCTTGACGCGCGCTCGATTGGTGGCCTGTTTCAAGTCTTTAAGGCCCTCAAATATGAATTTTAGAGGTTTCAAAGGCAATCGATCAGTGGTTTACACCTGAAAGTTGATTAAACTAGTCGAAGACAGCCCACCCGTCAAACATCCGATCCTGTCAACCAACCAACGCACTCTAAGTCGACTAAAGCTAAGCCAACAAGGTTTCGCTTGTCCGGAATTGAATTGAAAATACAGCATTAGCTTTGCCACTACTTTGAATCATGATGCAAGTATGCGGAGAAGCTCTATTACCTTTAATACGTTTGAAAATTTGATTTTACGGAGGATAGCGTCGTGAGGTCTCAAGGAGTAAACACCTGAAACTTTATTTAACGCACATATCTGAAGCTCCAAAATGAAGCCAGTGTGTGCTTGACTGTTCTGTAATCAGACAAGGACTCCTTATGACGAGTCGCTGGATAACAGCGTTTGTATACCATATTACACTGGAGGCGAAGTTGGAAGTAACCTACACCAACCAGTTAACAATTGGAGCATTAAAGCGACTGCATTAGCTGCCGCAGCACCGCTAAAACTAAGATCGAGAGGCCGAGAAGTTCAGAGGAAACGCTCACGCCAAGCAGTCAATGACTCAAAATATAACTAGTAGCGACCATCTTACATTATAACGAACTGGTAAAACAGCGACTTGATTCTCAACGATAGACTGGCTAGTGATTTCGATAAGCGGAGAAATCGTCAGTATTCCTACTTACAAGCGGTTTAAAAAAGTAGCGTATTGTAGCCCAAACTGTTATCAAAAGTAGCCCAAAAAGTAGCGTGTAGCCCAAATTGAAAATTTAGTAGCGTGGAGGCCTCAAAAGTAGCCCGATTCGCTACTTGTAGCCCAATCTGGCAACCCTGTTTGTGCCTGGGTGTTGGATTGTCTTGCCCTGAACTACCTGAAATGGTTGTTCCTTGAGATGAAGTTGGGCTTTGGATGCCTGTGTGAGTACTGTGAACCAGGTTTGTAGCGGCCGCCACTGTGCGATGATGACGCCTTTGAGCTTGTAGTGTATCAAGCGGTGTAAAACCTTTAAAACTAGTTTCTGAGGAGGAAAGACATCTACTGTACGTGATTCCATCTGGTGATGTCGGTCAAGAAGAAGTCGGTTGCTGTTGCAGCGGGATTGAAAGCTGGGCTCACAAATGTTGGTAACTTGGTGTTTTCTGCGGTAGCTATGAGGTCCACTTGGAGATCTTGGTATTTCTTGTATATTTCGGTGAAGGTTTCTATCGACAGAGTCCACTCTGTCGGGCTCACTTCCGTTCTGGATAGGACGTGTGCTGTAACATTTGGTCGCCCGGGATGTACCTAATGTGGTTCTAGGAAAATTTGTTTCTGCTCGACTTCCTCGACTAGTTTCTTTATTGACTGGTCGAGGCGTGTGTGAACCCTGTTTGAGTATTGCGTATTTCGTTGTGCTGTTGTCTGTGAAGAGAGAGACTGAGTCGCCCTTTGTTATCAGATCTGACTGCGTTGCTTCCGTTACCGCCCAAATTTCTTTGATGTTGATGTGAGCGGATTGTTGTTTCCTGTTCCAGAGTCCCTGAATGTAAGTGCCGTTTTCTGTATGTGAGCCGTATTCGTAGTCGAACGCATCTGTCCACAGGTATTTCGTTGGGTCTGGGGTTCGTTTTCTGTGCTCATTTCCCAGTCGTGATAGGTAGACCACCACTGTAGGGAGCTTCTTATTTCTTCGGTTATCCTTATTGTTGGCTTGTTTTGTTCTGCTTCTCTGTTTAGTATTCGTAGGAAGTCGTGTGCTTAAGCTTTCCCCATCTTAGAACCTGGTTTACGAAGGCGATGAGGCCCTGTATCCGTTAAAGTTGTTTTATGTTCGTTTGAGACGATTGTTGTACCCGCTATACGTAAGATACAGCCTTCTGTATGAAGGAGGAGGGCAGTTGAATGGTTCCCTGCTGTGAGTTCTATCTGATTCCCAGCCATGTGAGGCTTCTTCATGGTGTTAGGGTTGATTTTTGTAGTTTATTAGGAATCCTAGCTGGGTTAGAAGTCTTACAGTAGTTTTGACGGGTAAGGTTGTTTGTTCGTAGGTCTCGCCCCAGATGATCCAATCGTCGAGGTATGCTAAGCATGGTATTCCCAGACAATAAAGTTTCTTTAGGGGATGTGCCATCATGCGTGTGAAAACTAACTGAGCGACTGCTAACCCGAATGGTAGAGTCTTGAAGAAGTACAGCTTGTCTTGGAAGAAGAAGGCTAGAAATTTCCTGTTTGATTTGCGGACTGGGATGTGCAGATAAGCGTCTTGGATGTTCAGGTTGGCCAGCCGAGAGTCTTTTGGAAGCACTTGCCGCAGGGAGTTGTGATTGAACATAGTAAAGGTTAGTAGCCTCATGAAACGGTTTATAGTTTCTTGAGGTCGATAATTAAGCGTTCTTTTCCTGATGGTTTTGGTACTGTGAAAATCCGAGACAAGAAGCATTTTTGCTGGTCTACCTTCTCCATCACTTCTTTTGCTAGAAGTTTGTGTATGGGTTCGTGTAATTTTTCCTGTTTGGTATTTTAATGACCAGGATAAAGGGGGTGGTGAATCTTGCCACCGAAGTTTTAAGCCTTTGTGTGTTATCTGTCTCTGCCATCTGGATGCATCTGTCCATTGTAGTTTGAATACGGACAGACGAGCTCCCACTGGCCAATCATATTTGTTGCCGTGGCTTTCCTCTATTGGACATTCCTCTGTTTCCTCCTGCGGACCTTCTAAGACGGATGCCTCTACCTCTGATACTTTGCTGACCTCTTCTGACTCCGGGATATCCTCTGTTGTTAGGAATCCTACTTGGCAATTTCGACTGGTAGAACCTAGGGGTTGGTTGGTGAGGAGCGAGTGGTCGAGGTCTGCGATTGCCTCTGTAAGTTTGCATCCTAAAGCTACTCCTTGTACCTTTTCAATCTTGCGTTCTTTAACCCCGAAAGGGACGCCGAGGAGTGTTACTTCGCCGGAAACCTCGTGGGAATCCCCTTTGGGTGTTAGGTTTGTCGTAATACCTTCCTAGTTGTAGGACTTCGTCGATCTTGGCTTGACGAGCTGCCATTGTCAAGTTCTCTACTACCACGGTCGGCCAGAGACCTACTCAGTAGACGTCTGAGTCCTTCTGTTGTTCCTTCAGTGATTCAGTTCGAATTTTAGATGATATCTTTTGACGAAGATCTCTTCGGAACGTCGTGAATTGTTTCACCATGAATTGCAGGATTGCAGAGGATCTGCGAACAGTACTTGAGCTCCCGCTAGGGTTTTGTTTAGCACTGCCAAATGTGCCAACACGTCTCGTTTTGAGTTGAGGTTTTTCCTGTTTTGTGATGAGGAGAGTTCTAGGGCTCGATCCAGTGCAGCCATTGCTGCAGTTTGTTTCATCAATATTTGCCTTAGTTAGAGGTCCTTCCCCGCCTCTGCTGCTTTGAGGCGGTTATTTTGCCTTCCAGGGGACTCTTCAGTTCTCCTGCTTTAGGAGATAATTTCGGGGCGTTCATAGCTGCAACAAACTTCTTTGTGATATCTTCGTCCAAGCGAAGCTGCACTTTAGCGTCCACTGTCCATTCAGGCTCTTTGTCTATTAATTTAAGATTGCGTATTAGGTTTTCGGAAAACTTGCAAGATACTGCATTCGGCTCATCCGCAAGTGTACAACCTGACTCTTCGGAGGTTAGTTTCTTATTGAAAGGTGCGGTGAAGGTATTCACTACTATCAGTTAGGCTAAGACGGAGCAGCTCTCATTCTGGGAGTTGCCCAGCATATCAGATTTGCCACGTCCGGATTGTCCAGGTCTATGGGAAGGAACCAGGTACGGTTATTCCTAGATTCTATTTTGATATCTGGGCCTAGGGTCCTTCCAAGGAAGGTGATGGTTTGGCTGTCTAAATCCACTTCCGCGTGTTGGGGAAGCGTATACCAGTCATCAGGCGGTGGTTCTTTAGGATTGTTCTCTTCTTCTACTCGTGCTTTCGTGGTCGGATTTTCTTCCGCAGGCAGGTCAGCCGGTCTTTTAGTGGGGGTTTCTCTAACTGGGGATAATGGATGGTCTAAGACGACCTCTTCCGTGTCCCCTTCTCCCCAGACTACTTTTCCTTCCTCGTATTCTTCTTCCTCATATTCCTCATAGTCTTCCTCTTTATCTTCATAACCTTCCTCATCATTGTCATATTCCTCATTTTCTCCCGTATAATCTCCATATTCTTTTTAGGAGATTTCGTGAGAGAGAATTCCCATTTTCGTCTCCTCTGTTGTCTGGGAGAGTCTGATCGCGATCTCCTGGGGTTTGTTGTTGGTTATCCGACGACTGGATATTCATTGGTCCTTGGTCCGGGTTCGTGTCTAGGTCGCCTGTGGGCCTAGTTTTCGATTGAATGACATCGGTAGTTTGCTTCTTGGCTGTAATGGCTTCTAGCAAGGCCTTTATCTTACTGAGGGAGGATGACCTTGCGTCCATCCGTTGGTGAGGCGCTTTCGATTCTCTTTGACATTTCCGCTGATAGTGGCTCGCTTATGGGAGGTGTTGGATCTAGGGAAGCGACTGTTTCGAGGATGTTCTCTGGAAAGAGATCAATCATGTCAGAGGTTTTGTTTAACTTCTCTGCGATACTCGGGAGAGTTTGTTTCAGCTGGCGTCGGGATTTGAGATGTTTGTACGCTTGGATTCTGCAACTGGGTTAAAGTTGTACCTCTTTGTTGTGAAGACTCCAGTCTCTGGGGTTCTTGTCCTTCCGGCCTCGGTTTTTCTATCTGATCTTTGTCAGATGCATGTCGTTCCTTCTTTTCTTTCGGCTTTGCTAGTGTATATGAGGTTAGGGCATCCCATCATTGATGGTCGAAGGTTTCAGCCGTCTTTTTGTTTCCAAACAAGGCATAAGGATCAGGCACTTTATCTGGGCTTGATATCTGGAGATGTCGAAACATGAGATTTACCCAAAATACGATGTTTTGTCGGGCCTCATTTCTTGCTTGTGTCGTTAGACCTTCTGTGGCTTCCTTAATGGTGTCTAGACATATCTGGCATTCGTCTATAACACACAATCTATCTAGCCAACAAGGTGCGCATCTGATGCACGTTTTACGGAAATGTTGTGCTTTGGCGCAGTGTTTACACGGCATCACTGAATCTCCGAAAATCTGAAGCGAGAAGAAAAGTTGGATAAGGTTAGTTCAGTTCAATTGGGATCGTTACATACATTGAAAACATTTATCTGTAATAATACAACCAGTATAATGGATTTAACAGAAATTGTCATTTTAATCCCAACATGCGCTCATGAGGTCATTTAAGATAATAAATATATATATATATATATGTATATATATATATATATTTATTGAACTAGAGCTAATATTATAAAACAAATATACGATAGTCGACAAATTTGATAAAAATCTTGACGTTTCGGGAAATATCAGATTCCAATCATCAGAAAATTGAATAAAATGCTAGGATGTAAAGGAATGATTAAAACGAAAGTTTACTACGTATGGATTAAGGACAGTGTTTGCCTGGAGAGAACCAAAGACAAATGACAGCAGCGCGCAACGGGGGTCCCTATATAAGTGACGGATGGCATGGGAAGCGGAGGGAAGCGGGCAAGCACAGTCGGAGGC
>LQNS02278100.1:1865483-1876628 GCA_001587735.2 Parhyale hawaiensis | reverse complement strand
ATTTATGAAAATAAACTTCACGGCACGTAAATAGTCTATTTACATAGTGTGTTCAGAGTATGCATCAGCGTGCAACACCATCACTGAGCATCACTCTTCGCCCCTCCCACAGTGGCCTGTGACCTGCCACGCCATTGGCTGCCTTGAAACTGTACTTGCTGAAAGGTTCAGGAAAAAAAAATTCGCGCGCCGGGCGCAGCCCTGGTTCGTACTGCAGGGCTGCCACTCTTGGTGAATTTTCCCCAGATCTTGGGAATTTGAGTGTGACCTGGGGATTTAGGGAATTCATGGACAAAACTGGCAAAATTTGGAGAATTTTGCATCCTTTAACGATATTTTAGGTTTTGTCAATATATCATAGGATAATGACAGATATCAAGTGCTGAAAATGCAAAAATAATCGACTACACTTACACCGGAACAATAAAGTTAATAACAAAGTAGCCTATTCGATGTCCCTAGCATGTTTTGTCTGGTATAAGACTGGATTGTGCTCGTTTCGTTTTGTAACTGCCTCGGGCGGCCGGCACCGCTTGCTTCGAAATTTCGAATCGCTGCACTACTGCAGTTGCTCTTGCGGGTGAGTTGAGTGGAAGTCTCCGTCGTCATCGTTCACAGATGCATTGTACAAAAAAATAGGCCGTGTGTTCTCTCAACTCATTTTCTGTAAATTCAACACTATGGAGCCACCTAAAAAGAAATGGTACAATAGCCAATCATTTAGGGAAGAATGGCTGCCAAATCCCGAATTTGAAGAGTGACTACTATAAGACCAATATAGAAATGTTGGCAGATACTGGAAATGTTGCAATGTTTCGTTTAAAAATGAGAACAAGTTGGCTTTGCTGAAACGTAAGAATCAGAGAAGCACAAATAGAGACTATCGATCGGCCCAAACTAAAATAGATGTTACACAGCTGCCCAATAAGAAAACCCCAAATGGAGATGTTCAAGTTGCAAAAAGTGAGTTCATTGTTGCCTGCTTCTTCGTTAAAGCACAACGTTCTGTTTGCGCTTGCCCTTTTTCTGATGTATATGTGCAAACGCGCATTTCCAGACAGCCAGACAAATATTTCCCAACTGAATTGTATCAAATACAAACTTACCAGGCAAGAAATAATGCTCATTGAACGTGGGATCCACCAAAAAGCTAAATGAATGACTTTAATAACTGGAACAGTCCATTAGTGATACCAGAATCGACTGGAAAAAACTGATGGAATCCAAGGGTATTCAGCTCTCTGCTGGAACTTCAGATGAAGACGAGGAATAAGCATAAATTAAACGGAAGTTTGCATTAATTGTAAGCACAGTTGTAATGTTTGTACTATTTGGGGAATTTTCTTTCAATCTGGGGAAATTTCAGAGGTCCATCTGGGGAATTTGAAAATATCAGAGTGGCAGGCTGGCAGCCCTGGTTCGCAACTTCGCAGTGCGTCAGTGACTGCGGTTAGAGGAGGATATTCGTAGCTACACGAATGGTCTTATGGTTCTATGCCGAGACGAGACAATTGCTCAAGGGAAATACAGTGTCTTTGGACACTAGGCTTACAGACTATAAAATAGAGAACTAGAGCCAGAGATGGGCATGTAACTAGTTATTGTAACGGGCGTTATTTTTTGTAACGAGTAACGGTATCGCCTTAGCAATTTTTTTGAAACGTAACGAGTAACGGTAACGCCCGGGTAGATTTTATCAAAAGTGACGGAAATTGCTGTTACTTGTTCCTCGTTACATTTTCAAAATTTGCGAAAAATACGAGAGATGAGCTGTCAGTAAAGAGAAAGTTATGTTAAAGGAGTGGTATCATGATTTAAAAAAAATACACAAATTTTGGCAATCAAAGTATGACCTTACTTTTCGGATACACATATATTTTAATATTAAGAAAGTAATTTTTTTATTCTACAAATTTGCTTGGAAAGTTTGTCCACAGAAATGCGAATTAAGCGCACGTTCATTTTGGTAACTAAGGCTATAAAATCGATCAATATTCTGCAGCACTCATCTCAACGATAGGAATATCGTTTAAATAGTAGGAAAGGACGAACGTAAAATGCATTTTACTGGTTTTCTGCACGAGCGTAAAACGGAAGCCACACGTTCCCCAAAATATATTTGGAAGATTATAGCTATATTTTTTTGAGAAAATCTATCAAATTAACGCACCAATCATTCCAGTAGCATCAAGTCTCTAGCGAACGTCTAAATAAAAATTTAATGATACTCTACATTTTGTCGGTCATGACTGGAAAATAGGAATATAGATCACAATACAAATATGTAGCACAATGGTTGCTACAATGCTCTACCTATACCAATATATTTTATGAATGTAAAAATTTCCATGACTTCCTGTAACAAATTATACTATTTGATGGAAGAAGATATGGGATTGATTTTAAGACATTTATTGGACTCTATTCGACGTAGAATTTATTATTGGCCTTTTCATAGCCTCAGTGCACTAAACTGCTCGAATTCGTAATGGAAAGTAGGTCGCTTATTTTCTTGAACATTCATCATTAAATTTTTAGTGTTACTACCGTTAACTCATGTATATCAACAATTTGCCACCATCTCTTTCAGTTACGTCTCACTAAACAATTTTATGTAAAGCTGGAGCTCTCTGAGAGCGCATGCTTCCGCTAAGCAAGGTAATGTTAAAGAAAAATTCATATTGGTATTGACAATAAGATTTTTTTATCATCACAAAAATTCGGTTATTTGTGCCTCTTGACTGTAATAACAGTTGCTGTAATTTTCTTGAAGATCCGTCAGTAACTTTTGAGTTTTGTTATGACAAATACCAAGACAAACTTTAGTCGAACATACAGAAAAAAATTAGAGACAAGCCCCTAAAAAGCTATTTTGCTTATTGGGCACACAGCATTCATTCGTCACTATAATGACGAAGGGAAAAATCTCTATACCGACAGAGCGACCATCACCAAAATTTACTCATTTGGGCATTTCAACATTTCTGACAATTAAGGCAAATTATATGCAAAATCTTGTCATAACTTTTTGAATTATGTTTCTGATCAATATAGAAGCAAACATAGGGACAAACGGACAAACAGATAACCAATAAAATGTGATCATTTACTCATCATAACATATCTAAAGAAATCATACAAATGACATAAAATCCCTCCGTAAATTTTTGAGTTATATATCCAAGAAAAAAAGGCAGGCCAATAAACAAATCAACAAACAGTACAGTTGAACGGATCGCCAAATTTCAATTTAAAAATTGTTTCCCCTACCATCTCTAACAATCCAAGTCAATTTCGTAAGGATCCGCCATTAACTTTTTGAGTCACCTTGGTGACGGACAAGGAAACAAATTCTACAAAAAACATAACCTCCTCGGTGTAGGTAATTATTTGGTAACCTGGCTGAATAATCAGTGGTTACGAAATTTTCATCAATACCAGTATGCCAACGGTTGAAGTTCATGGCTGTTATTACCTCTGCCAAAGAGGTTATGTTTTTTTTTTCGATTTTATCTGCTTGTCTGACTGCTTTGTCTGCTTGTTGGTCTATCACTAAAATAACTAAAAGTTATTGAGGGATTTTTGTGAAATTTACAGTGTTTCTTACGCATGTTAGGAAGAACAGAAGATCTTTAGCTAAGATTCGTTCAACCGTTTGTTTGTTGCTTGTCTCTTTTTCGAATGGTGGCGTAACTCTAAAAGTATGAACGGATCTGTATAAAATTCGCAGAAATTTTTTGAAACATGAGAAGACACCAATGGTAAAATTTTAGTTATTATCAGTTGATCCCATGCTGGTCTGATTAACGTTTGTCAGAAAACTCAAAAAGATACCGACGGATCTTCAAGAAAAATACAGAATCTGTTAATGCTGTCATGAAGCGCAATTGATAAAACTTTACTGATGATAAATAAGTCTCAATTGAGTTTTTCGTTTCCGCTGCTTTTCTTAGCAGAGCTACGCACTCTCAGGGTGCTCTAGTTTAGAATGCAGATTATGAATACACAGCATTAAACAGTTAACTATACTATTTGATGCTGATACTCAAGGCTAACTAAAACCTTGGCTTTGGCCAATAAATCAGAGAAAGTCAGTTCACATCAGTCATTAATTTACTCAACTAATGGACTGCCACATTGAAGCAGTCCTATCTGCTTTGGGTTTCCCGTCAAATGGCACTACTGATTTTACTCATTTTTACGTGCCACGTCATTGATGGTCTGTTGTTCGTGCAGTTAGGGCGTGTGTGTAGGTGCAGTGGTTACCGTGTTTATGATATATTTTACCTTTGCCCTAGCCTGCTTTTTCATCTGTTTCTTGGCAGTTAATTCCGCGGACATTATTTAGGTTAGTTTCGCTTGATACGAGTTACTGGTGCTGAGTTTTGTTCAGAGGCTATCTATTAATTATATTGCATAGTTAGATGAATGCTACCGGTCTTCCTCCATTTTAATTCGCATAGTCCTTGGAAAAGGCCAATATAATGTAGGGTAATGTCTCAATTGCCGAATGCCCATCTATTACCGAATATAGGTAGGAATCTTATTGCGTTCGGTAATAGAAAGGCATTCGGTAATTGAGACATTACCCTACTTTTCCTTTGTCTACCATCCTGTGTGGGGAGCGGCGCCCTCAAGGGGACTTCCTAGGTTACTTTAGCCAATTGGCTGAGGCTGAGCCTTCGGGACGTCTGTCTTTCGTCACGTCGTGCCCACTTTGCTTCCTTCCCGTCTTATAAATATTATTCTACTAATCCTTCTTTCGTCTGTTCTTCACCTTCCTGTCCGACTTGCTGTTTGGCATGTGTGGGAGCGCCCTCGTCCGTGGGTTCCCCAGGTCTATTGTCATACAATGTGTCCCTTGTTCCTTGGTGATATCGCCTTTGCTATGGAAGTGGGGACTGGGGCTTCTGCATATATTTCTTTTCTTTCTCTTTTCTGTCTTTATTCCCATGCACGGTGATTGTGCATGCGTCGGTCGTTTATGCACCGCATCTACAAGATTGCATAGAACCCATACTAAGTGAGTTAATTTAAGTTTTAATTTTTTCCAGGCTCATAATTATTATAGTGTTCATCGGAAATTACGTTGGCCTATTATGTGACATCGAGAGTGAGCTTGGTCTGGCTCCTAATTATATGGCCAAATTAGTGGTTGCCTAACGGAATTTCATTGACTACGTTACATGAAGAATTGCTGGTGATTTCAGACTGGAACTTACTCTGATTCACGTGCAATAGATTTTAGGGAAGCTCTTAGGAATAAAGTGTTTCCAAGTTCTAGCCTAACGTGGTAACCGTTCTTATGGAAAATAATATGCATTAGATATCTTCGTTGTATTTGGGCCAATACTACTGAAGTTCGCGGGCTGTTTCCTGGCCCAGTTTTTGCCATTTGTTAGCGTGCCCGGTTTTACTTAAGTTTAATTACGTCCAAAAAACGTATGTTTTTTTAGTGTATTTTTCGATGCTGATTCCAAATCTGAAGTCTGTTTTTTTCGATCGCCCCTAGTTTTTGAGTTATAGGGGAAAAGCCCTAAAAATAGGGAAAAACTCATAATAATAGCTTACGACAATGGGGGACCNGGGAGATAATCGAATGGTGGTAAGGTTAGGGAAAAACCCTAAAAATAGGGAAAAACCCTAGAAAAACCCTAAAAATTAGGTTAGGTTAGAATTATACTGAAAAATTATCCGGCTAAATTTCCACACTACCCAGGAGGTATTAGCCATATGTGACGCGACGCTCTCTGAGACGAAATATTAAATGTAAGGTTTTACCCTAGATTTCCCGTCTTTTCATAGTTTTTTTTCCTAGATTTTAAATTCAATTATCTCCCCTCCTCCCTCCACCCAGAAACCCCGGTTTCCCACGGGTCCCCCATTGTCGTTAGCTATTATTATGGGTTTTCCCTATTTTTAGGGTTTCTCCCCTATAACTCAAAAACTAGAGGCGACCGAAAAAAACGGACTTCAGATTTGGAATAAGCATCGAAAAATACACTAAAAAAACATACGTTTTTTGGACGTAATTAAACTTAAGTATTACCGCGTGCCCTTAAGCCCGTTTTACTACTGGCTCATAATTATTGAAAATAAACGGATTGAACTTTTATTTATGTTGTATTGTCCCTCAACAACATGACTCTTGATTCTCATTTATTTCAAGACTAACTCAGTTTTATTTGTTGACGAAGCTTCAATATTATTTCACATGTTTCACTGGGACTTATTTTCCATAGCAAATTTAGCTAAAATTTCTTCCCCAGCAAATATATTATTCTCCGAATGGAACAATTGAATGTTTGGTATAGGATAAGTCATTCCTGCTCTTAGGACTCTGGATTTACAGATAAAAAAGGAACTGGTTTTGTTCACAAAACAATATGGCAGCGAAAGTTAGATCAGCTGCGCTGATCAGCATGCTACTGTTTGTTTAGTCCCACAAGGCTATATAATATCATTTTATATTCCCGCAATAAAATGAAATAACAAACACAGTCTCTCTAATTATCGTGACGTCACTTACAACAGTAATATATAACCATATAACTTTTAGTATTGTATGCTTCTCATCTAAATAAACTCATCGTTTCGATAAAGAATGGTCTCTAGAATTGCGGTATCTGGCAGTTTTAAAGAGAGAGGTGCAGGAATGTGCGACAGAGAGAGGAGGTAAGGGCATTCAGTACATTATACGTATGCACGAACGCACGCACTCGCTCGGGTGCACGGCACAGCGTATTATGCCATGTATGCACAAACGCACTCGCTCGGGTGCAGGGGGTGCTGGACTAGCTCTTGCCACTAACGCACCCCGGAGCACTATATAGTATTCGATAATTTATTCGAATAAAGCATATTTACTTCGGTTTATGGGTTGGTTTTTAGGTAATATTCTGATTGTCCCATCTCCCTGCTTATGGATTTTACAGTATGGTCGCTTGAAGTCGTCCCTTGGACTTAGTCCATGGTATTATGTTTATAATTGCAATTCATAAGAGTTTTGAACTGCTTGTCGCTTTTGGATATTAACAACTCAGCTGGGAAAATTATGTCGGCATTACTGAACCCCACATGAGGTTATTGCAGTGTAGCGGCTCGTCTACATGCGTATCTATCCAATTAATATATTTGGATGGACTCTCTATATGCACTCGCTGTCCGGACCCACGGCTGCATATAGGTCTGTAGTTTCCCATTTATGAGTCTATATATATATATAACCCAAGGGTTTTATCCTTGGGAATCACTACAATTTAGCTGCTTTTTGGTCTTTCGTACTATGAACATCTCTATTAATGGTATACTTTATATAATTTTATTGATCGACCTTAGTTAATATAAGATAATGGTGTCCCTTTAAGTCGATACCATATACCATGTGGTAAGCAATCCTGCAACTCTGGTAGCTTGTCGGAAGAAGAAGAGAAGCACTGTGGCGACCCTAACAACTCCGGGGACCATTTAAAGTATACCTTTATAGTGTACATTATGACATTTTATGGGTCGACTTGTGTATAAAGCGTTAACTATAGCGGTCTGTTCAAGTCGCCTTCATATGCAGATGCGTGTAAACTCTGGCTGCTTTCCGGAGACACTGGAGGCTCTGTGCCTCACTCCAACTCCGGGGGCCCTTTGTAATTTGTAATAGTACACGTTTAAATTAGTCATTAGGGTTTGGCCCCAGTACTGTTTGGAGAGGCAGAGCGGATGCCGTGCCGCCCTGCCCACTCCGACCTGTCTATTATAGTGCCCGTTTACAGGTCTTATGCAGCGTTTATTTTATAGTGCACTTGCTAGAGTTAGGAGCTTACTGAGGCTCATTACTAGCAAAAAGGAGAACGTAGTTCTTAGATCAGGATCATTGTTGCAGGAGCTATAAAGGATGCTGGGCTTTCGCCGTGGCTCACCTGGCTTTTGCTTTTAGTGCACTTGCCAACAATACTGATGTTCTAGATTCAAAATCATTGCTGCAGGGGTTCGGAAACTGCTGGGCGTAGCGCCGCGACTCAACGGAATCTAAACATCATACATTGTTGGCTATTATATTGGGGCATGAAGCTCCAATAGCATTCCCTGCTTGAAGGGAGTTTCTTAATATTTCTTTTTATAGATATGTTCATACCATCAAGGATTAGATATAATTGATTGATTGACTGATTGATTGATTGGAATTTCTCTCCTCTCCTCCGATATCACCAAATAAGGAACAGAAATCTAGGAATTGACCCTTAACCAGGGTACTAAGGAACCAAAGATGTGGCTGCAAAACAGGAGAATTTCCTTGATATCTTCCATAATTTAATAAATTTAATTAATTTTCAGAACTCTGTAAGGATTAGCTAACTAATTTAAGTCTGGATAACATTAGAGACCACCGGCTAGGTTCGTGGTTAGTCTCATATTCAGTATAGACTAATAATACAGGCTTAAATAGGGTGCAGGCTGTCGTACCGGTCAGTAGTAATTCACTCACATAAGGAATTCTCAAATTGCCAAAGTCTCTACATAGATTTAGTATCCTCGTTAGTATTTAAGATTTGCACCACAATCACTGTATTTAAATCACTCACCACTAATGCATGTAAGGAATCATCACATTAATCACAAACTTCTTGTTCAAGTCACTTCCCTTAAGAGATAGGTGTATGACCATTCAATTTCTTCCAAGTCTTATGAGAGACCTTGGAATATCTCCAAGTTAGAATTCACTTCACTGTAATATGAGATTCAGTGCTCACAGAACTCTTCAAAACTTTTCTAAGTCCTCACTGTGGGACCCAGAGTTTTCATAAAGTACAATCATCAAATCAGTATGTGAGGTTATGTCACTATGTAACCTTTCAAAAAATTTTCTAAGTCCTTAAGGGGAACCAAGAAAATTTTCTAAGTCTAAAAGGCATTGCTCTATTTAGAGTTAGAGTCCAGAACGGACTATCAGTTAAAAGTACAAGTTCTGAAACTACTATCGTGAACATTTTTCAGAGTACTGGTAGTTGAGGAGAGGAAGAGAGGAGGTGTTCACATGTCGCGAGTTTATCAATGAGTGAGGTCTGGTGGGTGGGGTGCCTGCCTATATACTGGATGAGAGCTCTGCTGGTGCTGCTGCAGCAAAAAAAAAAAAATCTAAAGATCATCAAGGGTCAGAAGAACTACCAAGAAGCCCACTCTTATACCTACACAAGAGTGAGGCTGCACAATTTCGGCTAAGTAAAAAAAAAAAAAAAACAGAGTACCGAATTCTGTCATTAACATGAGTCTGATCAACTCTGAATGATCATCCTGAATGGAGAATCCGCAAGAGGTACGAGTTGTGGTGCAAACGACAGAGGAAGTTTGGCGTTAGCGAGCCGCTGCAAAATAGACTGATCTTAAACACCGACCAGACTGCCGTAACACTGTACACGCGTTGATCCCTGTTTCTTGCCATCTCCCTTTCTTCTCCTTTTCACATCCTTCTTCTTCTCTAATATACTGTTTATTGTAGCAACCTTTGATAACAATATCATATGAAGCATAGTTTTGATACTTTAACAGTATAATTTTGTTTTCTTTTATATTTCCAGACGCATTGATTGATGATGACATTTTTGTAGTCAAAACTAGCTGGTCTGAGTGCCTGTAATAGATGTTTTTTTTTATCACTGCCCATATGTTTCTTTTTATTCTAATATTATTTTATATTAAAAAAACTACCTTAACTCCGAGCCGCGGCAGCTATTCCGCTATAGCGAGGGCCACTTGCTCAGTTTCGAATCCCTCTGTGCATTTCTATTAAGTTTCAAGTCGCAATTGGAATCGATGGGTCCTAATAAATTCAGCCGTTGTCACTTGCACAGAGACATGTATTCCATGGAAATAGATTCAGCCGTTGTCACCCTCACAGATATAATTATGTATTCTAAGAACGTGAAGCGCTTCTGTATTTCAACTCTTGCGCAAGAGGCTTAACGTAGCCCGTGTAGTATGCCAGCTAGACGTTATATCACCGGAGGACCTTGCAGATGTTTTACCAGCAAGTTTTCGCCCTTTTATTTCATGATATAGACATAAAGACAGCAATAAAACAAATATAGCAATCTCACTCTTCGGAAGTACATTTCTCGTTGCTTTTTTCTGTATTTACATGCCTCGCTAACCTTTGTTTCTCGTCGTTTGAAAATATTATTCAAGCTTTCTCATTTTTAGCATTTCCATTTTGCATCAGTGAATTTGATGACTTCAATAAAATAGGGGGACCCGTGGCTACTTCGTACTTAGTGCACAATAGCTTTCCCACAAAATAAAGATACAACAGACTCAGTCCTTTTTTCATTAATCGATTCTTGTCGCTGGAAGCACTTTTTCTGTCAGCTCAAGTGATTTCTTTAAACAACGGTGTTTTCCTTCAAAAATGTTGAAAATGAAGCAGTTAAAAACAGCTCGCTGCACCGTATTCTAGATACGATTATTCCCATATTTTGATCGTTATGCGATCTCAGCAACGTGAATATTCAAAATATGAAAATCGGTACGGTATGTAGGTATGATACCCGTAAAAGGAACTTCATGTGTTTGCTTCGCAACAACCTGAAAATTTTTTTTAAGAGCAAGCGAAAAGAAGACAGACATATTGATCTTCCTCTCAGAGAAAAGCAGACCTTTTGGCAAGATAAATTTGCCCCTATCTAATAGTGAATAGCGTAACGTACAAACGCAGGGATGGACGTACGGATGGATGAAGCCTCAAGTAGAATTATAATATAGATAGTGGACCAGTGCGAGAAAAAATTCACGTAATAATCGATGTGTGAAAATGGCAAGCACAGTACTCGGATTCATCGCCAGAAACTTCGAATACAAGTCCAAGGACATCATCGTTCCCTTGTACAAGGCATTAGTGAGGCCACACTTAGAGTATGCTGTTCAATTCTGGTTGCCTCATCTCTGTAAAGATATCGATAACATAGAAAGAGTCCAACGCAGAGCAACGAAACTGACACCTCAGCTGAGCAACAAGTCGTATGAACGTCGCCTGAAAGAACTGGGTCTTATTTCTCTCGAGCCAAGAAGACTCAGGGGGCAACTAATAGAAACATTCAAGTACTTGAATGGCTTCAACGACGTACCTATAACGGGACTCTTTGAAAGAGACCCCAATGA
>LQNS02278100.1:1835361-1854053 GCA_001587735.2 Parhyale hawaiensis | reverse complement strand
TCGTTTCTTGACAAACCATAAACAACCAATATTGCCTCCACCAATATCGACCTAAATATACTAAAATCAACGGTATGTTATGGTCGACATATCTACCATATTGTTTCATCATCTATAATCGACTTAAATCTCTCATACACTACTATATTCTACTATAATCACAACCATAATTTCCGACTGGGACGTTGATGCGAAGATAATCATCGTCTCAGAACCAATATGAATTTTTCGTTTCCGTTGCCTTGCTTGGCGGAGGTATGCGCTCTCCGAGTGCTCGAGTAGATTATGTTCCGGTTATGATGCACAGACGGCACAGATGAGTGAGGTACCGAAGCATCCAACGAAGACACAATTAAGGGAAATCAATAACACATGATTCTCAGAACCTATACTTCTCACCACAATTTTACTTACCCTATCTGCTCGCAAACTATCGCGCTAAGAAATATTTTGCTACATTCTTTAATAGAGCGTAGCTACAAACGTGTTGTACCTAAAATAATTCTTTGAAATACAAAGTAATACTGCTCTGAGGTTTTAATAATGGATGTCGGTATAAAAAGGTTATACCTGACACTAACAGCGAAATACAGTATACCTACCAAACTCTCATGCTTGTTTCCCTCTGAGTTCCTCCAAGTGGTAGACGAATTTAACGATTAACTGAACATTTATGTATTCACTGATATATCTACAACAGAATTGTTTTATTGTAGATTTTCACCCAAAAGTGAGTTTCCAGCACAACCATTCGCAAGTGTAATACATGCCTAACATGACGTAACAAAATAAAGCTATCACTGACGTTATATAAATTAGCAGCCAAAGATGTGACGCCCCTGCTGCAATACCAACGGCAACGATTTACTTATTATAACAATGACCTAAGGGCGTCTGACAGCTCCTTTAGCCCCTGCACGAGGTGCATTTATTACCTAAAACATTATTATTTATTATATTGGTATTTTCCAGCTATTTCTGAAACTAAGACAATCAAGAGCGATCTAAGATGATTTACTCGGTTTACAGCCGGAACCACAGCGTTGTGCTCAGGTGGCAAGAGATGAAAGACGAAAAGAGAAGAAGACAAAGGAAAGAAGCGCCAGTGCGGACGGTCCCTTCTGTTGCCTTCCACACGGGGGAAGGTATGAGCCCCGCATAAAAAGTCGGTCACCTCGATCGGCGGCCCACCTCGCGGGGCAGAAAGGAAATATAGAGTACTTACCTAACTCTAGAAAACTAACCTTCTCAGCAAGAACTGCGGCTAGATGCTACATCCCCTGCGGAGAAGGCACTGGAGACCCTTCGGTTCGTGATGCCCAAACATATTGTGGCAGGGAAATGGCCCGCCACAATATGCCCCTGAGGGCTTACCCGAAACAAAACCTGAGCTTGAAAATAACCGTATTCTCCTGTAAAGGCAATTTCCTCTGTGAATCAGTAAATATATCCCAAAGCAAGTACTCCATTGCAACTGCCGAGTAGTTTAACCTTTATGCAGTTGTCTTTCTCGCAAGAAATGTTAAATATATTTGATTGATAGTAAGATCCCCTGTAATCTTATCAGCAACAGAACTTAGGGGTTCCACGTACATCAAGAGCCCCATTGCGATGCTAGCTCGGCCGAAGTGTAAAGAATAGGGTTGCAAGAATCAGTTACTCTATTTCTTTTAGGAGATCTAACGGAATCTAGGCGTAAAGAGCACTACTGATAGCCGGCTGTATCAATAGGTGCACAACAGTTACTGAACCTACTGACATCAAGGCGTTTATGCGAGAATGTCGCCAGAGAGCACCGGATTAGCAGCGGGTTGGTTACGTGGAAGAGACGCCAACAGCAGAATGCACCGTCCGCACCACTAGGAACTGCCAGCTAGACATACGAAAAAAAAAAAACTATCCAGCCCGTAAACCTTCAACCTTTTGTTTATCCTTAAGGCAAGGTGGCAAGCGCTTGCTTCTACCCGTGGCTTGACTATAATCAAGCAATCTAACCGCGTAATACCCAATCAGTTAGTCTGTTTCTTCTAGGAGAAAGGGGTTAACTAGCGCTTCGGAGATAACCTGCTTCTTTTCGCGTCGAATTTCTAAGTGATTTTTACCTCGGCTTTCTGCCGGGATGTCTCAAATTTTACGGGAATTCTAATGAGTGCTACTGGTCTCAAGCGGCCAGTGCGCTACTACCGGCAGGAAACTAAGACGCAACAAAGCATCTCTAATCCTAAGCGGCACGGCTGCAAGCATTCGCCCAGCCACACCGCAGAGGGCTGATAGACGGAAACAAGAAAAGAGAAGTCGGATGAAAGAAACTCGAGGCGGAGGGTCCCTTCCGTGGCCTCCCACACAGGTGCAAGCAGGAGTCCCATGGGATGGGTCGCTTACCACCATTGGGAAGCCCACTTCACGAAGCAAACAGGAAGTAGCGAGAAGCCACCCTATTACCCTACCAGATTAGTTGGAACGGCGGCCAGATGAAACTTCCCCAGCGGAAGTCACTCAGGAGACCCTGGAAGCGTGGGGCCCCAAGACACTTGACAAGGATAGGGTTCACCAGAATATCCCCCGAACGAGGTGGAGGGGTAGTGGCACCCAATCAGCGGGGCCATGGCCGTGGTGGTGAGGGTGTGATGGAATTACAAGATGGTTACTGGCTACTTTTGAGTGACGTCCGATCATGATCATCCACGAGTGAAGTGAGCGGTGATGAGATTTTCAATGAAGACTCAAGTATATTTACTTGTTAGTACATTTGTCTGTGCAACCAAAAAGATAAAGGAGTTGAGCAATGTTCGTAATTTTTTTGCAGGGATTATTATTATTGTTATGATTATTATTATATTGAGTAGTTTAACTCTCCGTCTCCACAGCAACAGCGATCTAACAGAGGAAGAAGCAAGGGACACATAGTGTGACGATAGACACGTGGAGCCCATGCACCTTCACGAAGGCTTAATTTCAGCGCCCTACCAAGCGCCTTAAAATGGAGAAACTGAAAAGATAAAAGAAATACTAAACATACAACAAGCTTGAGCCGACCAACATCGCAAAGCCGCGTTGCAAGCACCGCTGGACGTTCCAAGGACAGTTGTGCAATAAAACAAGCTGCCGACGAATTCTGGGCTCTGAAGTTACACAGCGGGCAGACTTTGGTCCGAAGCCTTATCAATTTCACCCTCTAAATCAGTGCCGTTAGATGCTTCGAGCCTGTTCTATTTTTATCTGATGGAACAATAACTTCGGAGCTACCTGAAAGTCGTTTTGATGCAACTGTTGTCAAACCGAAAGAGCGTATTTACATAACTAGACTTTATTAGGCGCAACACCAAAGTTACACAACCTGCCTCGCACCGAATTGTATGCGGAGAGTTTCCAAGGTTTAATAGGTTGGTCGTCTCAGATACCGGGCCCGCCCTGGCGCTCATGCCTACATAATGGTGGCAATATTAACAGAAGAGCTGGTTATTGAGTAACATGCCAGGTATGATACGTGACCTCAGTCAATTGGATCACCTGTTAGTTTTGCAGCGCTGAGTAGAGCTACGCAGTGAGCTGCACCCAAGGAAGTTCAATAGAAGGAGGGAATACATCCAATATTCGCTATACTGGCTAGGGATTTTTTGTTTTCTTTTGATTTCGATAGCTACCTCCTTCCTACCAATTGCAGGCTCAGAGTACATATAGGTATATTTACTCAGAGATCGCAGGCTCCCTGTCATTATTATATTAAATATTTTAAGCCTCCGTTTCCACAAGAATGGAGATCTAACAGAGGAAGAAGCAAGGGACATATAGTACGACGATAGAAATGGGGAACCCATGCACGGTGTTCCCTCACGGGAACAGCAAGTCAGGAAAAAAGGGGACGATCAGAATAAACCAGAGCAAGTAGGAATATGAAAATGGAAGGAAGCAAAGTGGGCACGAAAGATAGACGTCCCGGAGGCCTAGCTACAGGCTCCCAGTAGCTATAGATCACTGCCTATATAGCGCCGAACTATTCCTGTGTTCAATCGCACTCATGCGCCGCTAGGGCGCGTAATTTGTCTAATATTACATTATCAAGTAGCTAGTTGTAAGGAGAACATTATTATTATTAATTTTGCATATAGTATATGTAATTTACAAAGAAACGGGCAGAGCCGTAGTTGACGATAGCATTTATCGTAATGGATTCATCACAGTCTGTGATAGAGGTTACATCTGGAAAGAAAAGTTTAGAGAGTATTTCTATTAATTGGCCGTAAGATCCCTAAGAAAGTATTCCTCGGAGGATGGAGTCGACATCCCGACTATGCAGGTCCTGATAGCATTCCTTTTGCTCGTCGGAGATGGTGGGACACTCGGCCATCAAATGCAAGACTCTAAGGGGTACGGCGCAGTCGTCGCAATAGGGTTGCGGACGCCTCATCCGTAGATAGTCTCAAGTCTCGTGTGCCCAATACGTAGGCGGCACAGTACGACGTGCATTCGGCGATCGTCGCTATTTGACGAGTGCCACTGTCGGACGGTTTCTTTGATTGTTCGTAGTTAATTATTTCTCTGCTCCAGCCACTGGGACTACCATAGCTTGCACAGATTCCGTTTGATTAGTGGGTAACAGTCTCGGCAGTGGACTGCCCGGTTTACTGTGGATAGACCCGTCATTATTATTATTATTAGTATTAATATTATTATATTGTGGGTTTACCCGCCGTATTAGATACAAAGACTATATAACAACGATCCAATTTTGTATGATATAGTTTAGAACTTGAGTCGAAATCAGATGAGCTCTTTTAGTACCATCTTGGTCAGGTGCACCATGTCTGGCAGGAAATAAGGCGCGAGCATCTCCAATTCCACACGGCTCGGTCGAACGATATCGCTCAGCCGTGCGGCGCAGAGAAGGAGACGAAAAACGAAAAGCGATGAAGACAGAAGGAAGCGAACACTCGTCCGGGAGGTCCCTTCCGTGGCCCCCACACGGGAGCATTATTATTATTATTATATTGAGTAGTTTAAGTCTCCGTCTCCACAGCAACGGCGATCTAACAGAGGAAGTAGCAAGGGACACGTAGTGTGACGATAGATACGTGGAACCCATGCACGAGGGTGTTCCCANGGGTGTTCCCACACAGGATCAACGCGCATGGGAACAGCAAGTCGGGAAAGAAGAGTAAGAACAGATTGAAGGAAGATCAGTAGGAGTAAAAGATGAGAAGGAAGCAAAGTGGGCACGAAAGACAGCCACACGGGAGCAGATAGGAGTCCCAAGGGATGAGTCGCTTACCACCATTCGGCGGCCCACCTCACGGAACTGAAGGGGAAATATAGAGAACCTACCTAACTCTACAAACTAACCTTCTCAGCAGGAACTGCGGCCAGATGCTACATCCCCTCCGGAGAAGGCATTCGGGACCTTCGGGTGCGTGATGACCAAACATATTGTGGCAGGCAGATCCGACAGGGCCACCTGCCTCGGCTCCTCATTTTCGAGCTCATTGCCCGCGACGTGTACATGACCAGGCACCCAACAAATACACACTGACTTTCTATCCTCTTGTAATTCTTGAATCGTATTTACTATTCGGTTGATGACGGGGTGGATGCTGTCCTATGCTCGAATGGCCTGTACTGCACTCAATGAGTCGGAGAATATTGTAAAGTTCCTTTCATCGCAATTTCCAATGAGGAGCAACGCTGCGCGCGCGCCGAACAGCTCGGCGGTGAAAGTCGAGGTCTCCGGTAATAGACGGCATGCTCTAGTTTCATCAGTCGTAGCGGCTGCGCATCCAACTCGGTCTCCCGTTTGAGAGCCACAGGTATAGATGTGGGTAGAGTCACTATGTTGTCCCTCACGGGCTCCGTGAAGAGAGTATTTTGTAAGAGGGGATGTAAGTCTTTCTTTTTTGGGTATTACGTACCGGGGCAAAAAGTTGAAACTGGTATGCGCCAGGTTGGTTTGTCTCTGAACAGGACCTGGGCCATCTTGAATGGCTCGATTTCAGTTATGAAGGAGAGGGCTTCATAGTCACTGCAGGAGGGAAGTGTGTACGGAAAGTCTGCTCCCACTGCCTGGTCTCGGCACACACTGTTTCAGTCCTAAGTACCGTAAATTATACGGGCCGCACACCTAGCCATTAAGATATATACGTTATATAAGTTAGCAGATCTAAAATAATAGCATGCCTGCCACAATTCTACGATTACCCAAGAATAAAAAAAAACAATTAATGCAGCCACGATGCTCTATTAAAGAAACTGTCCAAAATACATAGATCAGTTGTTTACCGTAAGAAATTAAGCGTAACTTAAAGCTCATAAATGGACGGAAGAAAGTGAAAGTAAAATCAACGTAAACTTAGTACATAGATTCATGGAAATGCAAACTTAACGTATATAAAGATTACACACATAAAAATAACTTAAGAACAACTGGAGATTCAAATACTTAAAGTAAAGACATTTCACAGGGTACTTGTGTATTACTTCAGTAATATCGGTTGCCTATTTCACTGAATTTATTCCACAATCTGTTTATAATGCAACATTTTGCAAAGTAGCGTCGGACCGGGTGAATCGGACCGAATGGACCGCACGGTGGAATCGGACCAGCTATTAGTATTGGAAAATGAATAAATACTGAATTCTCATATTTTCTCAGTACATACGCCCATTACTCCCCTACATAAGCAATATGTAACAGAAGCTCTAAATATTTGAACATTTTTGTGGTAGACAAAAGATGAGCTTGAGAAAAATATGAAGTTTCAATTTTACACCTCAAAAACGAATACGTTTTTCAACTTTCGTTACAGACATGAAGGAGTTCTAATAGCTTCATGAAACTTGGGTCATTTAGGGAGAATGACTTGCTCTCTACAGTGGAACCAAGGATTTGTTTGTACCATGTATACTTTGGCCACTATGCCACTTTAATTATCGGTCCGATTCACCCAGCGGAAACAAATGCCGGGTGAATCGGACCGGCATGTTGAAGGGTTTACCACAGAAATGTACAGACATTGAGAGGTTCTGCTACATGTTGCCTATGCAGGGGAGTAGTGGGCCTAAATACAGATAAAATATGAAAATTCGGCGTTAATTCATTTACCAATACTAAAAGCCAAACCAAATCTCTCTTGACGTCCGGTCCGATTCACCCAGAATTTCTAATACCACTGGCCCGGTCCTTTGAAGTGTCCACCACATAAATGTTCAGACATTGAGAGCCTCTGTTATATGTCGACTATGTAGGGGGGCAGTAAGCCAATATACAGAGGAAATATGAGGATTCAGCAGGTATTGATTCTTTTTTCACTACCAATAACAAAACCGAATCACCCGACTGGGCCGATCCAATTCACCCGGATTAGCGGGATGCACTCGGACCGCGTATTTTCAACTGTGCCACTGTAAGTACCAACATATTTCGAAGTTTCTGTATAGTAGCTAGTGCACACATAAGGTAAGTGTATACATGTGTATTTGTAGCTCGTAACTCTGGCAGGTGTGCAAGCAGCAACAAAGTTTTCAGATTGCCGATCCGATTCACCCGGTCTGACGCTACTAAGGGTAAATCTGTATCACCCAATGGAACATCGGTATTAGTGCCATTACAGCCCTGGTTCAGCCGCGGTATCTGCCCAAAAAGGGATCCCGACAGGGATACTCGGGAATCCATCATCTGAGGCATGAACTACAACATAAATATTCTACTTCGGAGTTTCTACCAAAAATTCTCAGTTAGCCAGCGCGCCGCTTGTAGCGTGATTATGCTATTATTGTCTGCGGGGTATTCCCGCCGTGTTCGATAGCGGCACAACATAACACTTCTGGCAGGATATGCATGAGGCGCTCAAAGCGAAAAGGAAGAAAAGTTGTTTACCTAACAGTACAAATGAACTTCAAAGCAGGAGTTGTGGGAAGATGTAATAAACCCAGCGGAAATGCGCTCGGGTCAACACCTGGGAGGCAAGGCTCATAAAGAGCACTCGTTGGCTCTAGAGAGCCAACAGCACCCAATCTGCCTCGGGAACTTAATGGGCTTGTAATTTACTCTTACAAGCCTCACTTTCCACGAGCTCGAGCAAACGTTACTCGTTACTTATAAAGGTCACTTTGCAAGAGAATTTGACCTGAACTTGCACTTACCGTGCTGCAGTGACCGCCAGCACCGAGGTACTACTCAAATTAGGCAGGAGTGGTACAGTGTAACCCAGTAACCTTCACTCACGCCGTCTCCTATTTGGTCCCATCAGGACTTTTATTCTGACTGAGGCGCAGCTCGCTGATTAATTGCGGTGGTAACGTAGACCGGAGCCTGCAGCACTCAGCTACAGGATTGAAACGCCCCGACCTACTTCCTGCAGGCGGTCAGAGAGGGCGGGGCTTAAGCTGCCCCACCCCTTGGAGGCCGCCTAACGACAACTAACCGTCGACACCCGATTTAATCTAGCCCTTTCTCCTGGCTGCTGCTATTGGGCAGGTATCATATCTAGTGCACAATTCACTGAAAAAGTAACATGCACGCTAGT
This sequence comes from Parhyale hawaiensis, assembly GCA_001587735.2. Classification (NCBI taxonomy): domain Eukaryota; kingdom Metazoa; phylum Arthropoda; class Malacostraca; order Amphipoda; family Hyalidae; genus Parhyale; species Parhyale hawaiensis. The sequence goes on along the minus strand of LQNS02278100.1, from coordinate 1,845,537 downwards.
CACTGCACCCAGACTCATCAGTTCTTACATTATTATATTGAGTAGTTTAAGCCTCTGTCTCCACAACAATGGCGATCTAACAGAGGAAGAAGCAAGAGACATAAAGTATGACGATAGAAATATGGGGAACCCATGCACAAAGGTGTTCCCACACAGGATCAACGTGCATGGGAACAGCAAGTCAGGAAAGAAAAGGAAGATCAGATCAAAGCAAGAGTAAGTAGGAATCTGAAAATGGAAGGAAGCAAAGTGGGCACGAAAAGTTCTCACATAAACACAGACAAGCGAGTTATGCATGTAGCTGTACAGACTAAGTGGAACTTAATGATTAGTTTGTCTCGCAAGTTTGTGCAAACCACGAGGGTAAATTTGATGGAAACACTTTCGTCGTTCACACAGACCTCTTCTCGACAGTGGATATTAACTGATTTGTTTCATCCATCAGATGCAGCGTCTACAATGCCTATCCATCCAATGAAAACATTACCCAAAAATTCAATGAACCCTCGCGGGAAGAGACGAACTTACTGGACAAGTCGATACGTGGCATTTGAAATGCATTCGTTGAGCTGTAACATAAGTAAACAATTTCAACTTAGTTTGATAAAATATACATTGGAATACGCTGCATTACCATTCTGTGCAACAACAAGGAATTTCTGTTGACAAGGAATGTGGCGTCACAAAAGATATCTTCGATTCGTACAGTGCGATCGAGGATGGATTTATTACATAAGTTAGTTTAAGCCTCCCTAAGCCATCGCAAATTGGATGTATAAAGAGAGGAATATAAGAGACGTGTACGCCAAGACAACGTAGAACAAATGCATGAGCGTGTTGCCACACGGGATTAACGCGCATGGGCACAATAAGTCGGGAAAGAAGAGGAAAACTAGAGGAGAGCAACATTAGTAGAAGCGCGAAAGCGGAAAGAAGCAAAGCGGGCGCGGAGGCGTAGCTTAGGCTAGTGCAACCTATAGGGTCGTTGAGGGGGGGGCAGTTTCCCTTGACATAGGACGGATGAACCGAACGCTCTAGCCTATCCTCTGTCGCCAAGGGGAACGGTATGACAAGTCGAGAGACAAGAGGAAGAACAGAAAAAGGGTGCGCTAACTCTATCATATCTTCAGGTTACACGCAACACCCATTTTAGGCAATGTTTTGTAGCGCCAAAAGGAATTTCCCGCTGAGTATTGCACGGACACAAGTTTTGTCACCAAACCAGGTAATAAATGACTGCTGTTTAGTGATAATACCTTGCAGGACACATGATGTAAACTGTCACAGTAACACATTTTGTCAGCACGGTTAAAGAGCCTCTATCTATACAGAGTTCGCTGTCAACCACAGAGAAATAGGGCAAGGGAAATGAATAACAGACATAGGGCCTCGCCCAGTGCACTGACGAGAGCAGGCTGGCCTGGTCCTCAAATATCGCAACAGGCTCATCAAAACAAGTGGAGCAATTGGGTGAGACTGTGGAGGTAGGCAGGCCGCAGGTCCGGCACGACACGGGCACGCAACACAATGGATTAGATAGGCGGCAGTAGACGAACCAATAGGCCCATTCCCAAAGAGACACTAGAACTTACGCCCCGGCCCTCCATGAGCTATTGCCATTATATTAGTAGGATATAGAGGACTTAGGAAAAAAGAAGAAGAAAAAAGGCGGAAGAATCATAGAATAGGAAGGATGCAAGACAGACACAGTGTAATAACTACAGCGACCAGCAAATCTCTCAATGCCATACAGTGGATGTACTCCTCAATTACGTACGGTGCATGCGGACGTGAACTGTAAAACGGACGGGGTCTGTATTGGAAGTCATCGCACCTCATCAGCTCCTCGAAAACAAATTGAAATACACAGGCATAGCCTAGGCCTAACGCATGTATCATCATACAATTTGCTACATGTAAAGTACCAAGCGTTTGATTAAAACTCGACGTTCGCTTCTACAAAATCTAACATCTACTTTACCTTAGATCATCGCCACCCAAATTTTTCCTTAATATATATAATCATAATAATAGCTACATCATACACTATGATCACGTCTACAAGCTGGCTAATATATGTACATTGCTCGGTATCAGTTAAGTCTTACATACTGCATACTTACTATAATCTCATCCTCTCATGGTTATACTAAGGCTAAGGAACTATTTACAGCGCTTTGGCAGCGTACGCTGGGGCGGCCACAGCTCTTCCTCTCATCAACTAGCTATGTCTGTTAGCTCTACTGTAGCGAGACGGCACTACCTTGTTGCAGAGGCTTACTTTAGAGAGGGAAGACAAAGGATCCTTAAAACAAAAGAACACAACGCGGTTGAATAGGACTAACTGCTAGACGATAACACGACAGGACTACCGCCCAACGTGAAAGGCTGAGGGAACGACATGGATATGGGACCCTTAGGCCACGGCCACACCTGTGCAGCAAGCGACGTGCGACGCAACAAATTTGTTGCACGAAGAAACCATAAGGTCGGGTACAGCAACCTACTGTCCCCACCAACGCAACCCAGATCGCGCACCACACCGTGCATTGCTGTCGGGCACAGGCAACTCGTTTCCCGCAAAATCGCATTGGACTTTTTGTTGCGCTGGTGTGTTCTTGCTTTTGATTGAAAAAGAATAAATTCGCGAAGCTCATTTAAAAAGCTGCATGAAACATAGGGAGGGAGCAAGTCATGATAAATTGAGCATTAATTGTACTGGTCTGATCAAAGGAGCGAGCGCTGTGGAGGGCGCTAGTGGATGAGAGCAAAGGCTAGACAGCCACCACTGTCCAGGCACGAAGTGTACACACCAATCTGCTCCCATGTAAACAAACCCATTGTGACGTCACAACCAATTAAAAGAGTCGCCTGTCGACAGGCATGTGATGTCACCCTGGCCTTGTTTCGGTCACGTGAGAACACACTCTTTCATTAACTTTGCCCACGGTGCCACAGCAGCACCGATAAGTAAGAATATCTTTGTACAAACGCGTCATCTGCTTTGGCAAGTCCAATATTGCACTGTGCATCCAATGGCGCACTAGCTACACTTGTTACAGCTACAAAAGTCCACAGTCCATTATGCTATGGATACTAACCTAATATTTTATCAATGGGTACATTTTTTTCACAGGTAACAGCTGCCTGGTCTCTTCAGGATTAAGTACGTACCAATAAGCAGAAATACTGTCATTAGCTTCACATACGTTCACACCGTTCACAACACATTACTAATTAGAGTATACGTAAGCTTTACTCTTCATCGCACAAAGGATAATTCGGTTTTGTATTAAATGGTTTAGTTTTAAAATAAATTGATGCTCATTGTGGACGGTGAGCGGAAGACACCCCGCGCAGGAGCAGCAGACAGGCAAGTCGGGAAACCCGAAACACACAAGCAAACATTGTGAGCAGGAATTGCAAGTCGGGATAGAAGAGGAAGAACACAATAAAAATAGAGCACTCGGAGAGCGCATACCTCCGCCATGCAAGATAACGGTTACGAAAATCTGAAATTGGTTCCGAGACTATGGTTTTCATTGTATCAACACCAAAATCTAATGATTTGCGCCCTTCAATAGTGTTAACAGCTTCAGTAATTTTTTTTTGAAGATCCGTTCATAACTTTTTGAATAATGCTGCTAACAAGCATTATGACAAACATGAGTCAGACATACAAACGAACAAACCGATCTGCTCCAAAATTTGATCATTTATGCCTTTTAACACTACTAAGAACTACGATAAATTTCATAAAGATCCGTTCATCATTTTTCAAGTTATTGTGCTAACAAGCATAACGAACGAACAAACGGATCGTTACAAAAATTTGGTCATTTAATCTTCATAACATACCGGAAACTAACCACTCGTGTGAATTTCATAAAAATCCGTCCATAACTTTTTGAGTTATAGCGTTGTGAAAAATGAGGCAGACCAACAAACAAACGGATGGACGGGTCTTCGCCAAAAGTTAATCATACGTTCCTCTTAACATATCTATCAATCCCTGTAAGTTTAGTCAAAATCGGTCCATAACTTTTTGAGTTACCTTGATGACAGACAGATTCACAGCCAGACAGACAAATCCGACGAAAACATAACCTCTTTGGCGGAGGTAACAAATAGTAGGGGTAGCAAAATACAAGTGAAATGAGCACGAAAGATAGACGACCCGAAGGTACGAATAAAACATCCTTTTAGGTCCCCCAGCAGCGACACTGCGATATGCTATAAGCTCACCTAACTCTATGCCGGTGGTCCCTAAGGAGAACTGACCTCTAATTTGTATTCATCATCCTATGTATTTACCCAAAAGCACAGAGCACTATTAACGCTTCAAACAACAGTATTTCGACGAGAAATTTATCTATTTATTTCTTTTATTGCCAAGGTGCTTGAGGGTCCATTAGCATCAGGAGTTTCAATTTAGCTCATTAACCCAAAAACATTTGTCTGACGGTGAGCAGTTGTCCATTTTTCGCATCAGATTGAAAAAAAAAAAAAACATCCCCGAGAGGCTTAAAGAAACACAGGTGGAACTGCGTGCAGCACAGATAACGTAGCACTAGGACACAACCAGGTCCCGTCACAACCATACAGCAGTAGTCACACCCGCGTGTTGTGTTGTCTGAGATCAGCAGCTGGGTTACAGTAAACACAAGCGAGATTCCAATCCCCTTGCCAACGGTATATTTAGGGAAATTATTACTTCCGTCAAGGTGGTTATGCTTTGACCGGGGCTCGTCTGTCAGTTTGGACGGATCTTCATGAGATAGATAGGACAGGTTAGCAATGCCACGAGGAATATACGAGCGAATTTAGATGAATATCCGTCCGTTTATTTGTCCGTCTGCTGCAATATAACTAAAAAAGAATCACTGCAAAATCAACAGGAACTGTTAGGAATGTCGAAAGACGCAAATGAATAAAATTTGGTAATGATCCGCCAGTACGTTTATCATACTTTTTTCCGTCTACCATTGTCGTCTTTTAGCAATGAGTCGCCTGTTGGAAGTTTGAGATCAGAGTGCAAGTCTAACTTACATATTAAATGGAAATTTGAGTCGTAATATAAAGTTAGAGTCAGCGCCGCAGTGGCTAACGCATGCAACACATGAAGCGAACTTTCCAAGACACTCAGCTGTGGAGTCACGCTACCCACACACCTACAGAACGATTATGTTAACCCAAAGGTTACGTTTCGATACACAGCAGACGTGCGTTGTAATTACCACCCAGATGGGCTACCACAACTCGAAAAATATTAGTTTTAACCCGACACACGATATTAAGATAACTACCTAAAAACGAGCGGAGTGCGCTCAACAATAATACAGTTCTGTGTATGTAGAGTGTAACTTCGTTTACAGAGCTCAGATTAAGAGTATTATTATTATCATCAAATATTCACGCCGTATCAGATACTAAGACTATATAACAGCGATAGGGTACAGTTTTGAAGAAGAGTATGAAGCCTGAGGAGAGTAAGTCTTCCAAGGTGCGACTGTAAAAGATCGTCCCAAGAGGGTTTCAGTTAGATTGTAGAAATTAGGTTAAGAGTAGCTACTTACTGGCACCGAGCTCAAGAGTTTGCTCTTTCTATTGAAAAAATTTCTGTTTCCGAGCTGAAATCCGATATGTGTCCGAGTGGTTCCTGGCGTCAGCGTAGCCCGTGTCGCAATCGTTACAGCCGCTTTTCAGATTGTGCGACGCAATTTTTGAAAGACTGTACCGGCAACCCTGGGATTACAATTACAACACGCTCCTGCACTCGGAATGTGGCGAACATCCGAGCAACTCCTGCTACAGCTTCATCAGGTAAAATACCTACAAAAATTATTTAGATAATGCACGGGAATATAGGCTAAGCCAAAAGGCAGAGCTACAGACAGAAGCGCACGTGGGTTGCTCTTATCACTACAGTATACTGACCGGCCAGTGAGGGGACCCGAAGCAACACTGGACAGTACACACCAGCAATGCCAGGCACGTTACAATGTCGGACGGCGTGCACTGGGGAGTGCCTTCCTGGTGTGGTGATCGTGGTCGCAGTGGATTGTCAAACGTAAGCAAAAAAATATTCTACGGGTTCATTCTTAGTAAAGAAAATGAAGCTGTCATCGACTTATCTACAGTCAGCGCTAAATTGCAATAACTTCAGTCCCTGTGAGGCAACTCTTGCACGACGATACACCAACGTCAGTATGGAAAATGGTGAGTCGACGATTAGTCGATTGAAAACACATAAACTTATTACAATAAATATAATGACAGCCGCGTTCTTTTTACGGAAAATTCAAGCGCAGAAATGTATTCATTTGTCGAGAATGCAAGCATTCTAACACTGAGTTTACATCCGAACTGACCATTGTACGCGAAGGAGCTGAACAGTTCCTGGCTTTGACCTTCGAACCACACCACAATGTACTCAACCCTAGATTGCCGGAACGAAGTTATCGTTTGATTTCAGGAAGAGCATTGCATGGAACGTCTTCCACAGAGGAGAGGAGCAGTTTCGGGGTAAAACCAACGATCTGGTGAGCCTGTGAGGGCCGAGCAGCCATCAATTTACCGATTTATATTTAGGGCAAACATATTAACGATAACATTTTCAACATAAAAACACTGTTTGAAAGATACATAAAATTAATAAAGCTAGGAGTGAGCTTCCCTGGCTTGTCGACCACACAGCAGCTAAAGATCTCGCTAAGTAGCGCCGGAGTTACAGTAAGTGGGACAAGCAAGAACTGCGACATCGCGTCACGGTCACACACTGTTCCCATTGCACATATAGCACTCCACTGATTATTTCTCTATGTCCTCTTGTCTCTTGTCCACAGCCAGGAACTTTTGAGCTCCTTCTCACACACACCGAAAACACGACAACTGTCCTCCTCACACGGACTGAAAATACATTTGTCCTCCTCACATGGACTGTAAACACGACATTTTTCCTTCTTACATGGACTGTGAGCACGACAACTGTCCTCCGTAGACGTGTACACGGTAACTGTCCACAAGCAATCCGCAACACAGCTGAGCAGGGCGCTGCCGTATTGCAGCAATTTCTTAGTTCTAGCCATTTCAGCCCTGAAGCCCTTTTTCTGGAACCTTGTTTGCCCAAGCATATCAGCCGCCTACAGGCAAAACTCGGCCATAACTCGCGGCCTGTATGGTTAGCTAGTTATCACCAGCGAACGAAGCGAGAGAAGTGATGATGTTTTCGTTGATGATGCGAAATTTTATACTGATGACATATGCTTTTTTGATGTAGTTCAAAAGAGAGAGCGTTTTATAGAGTCCCTTTTAGAGTGGCTTCGTAGTAATCGCCTTACTCCTAATATTCAAAAAACTAAATTAATGCTTTTCACTTTGCGACCTAAACCTGCGCTGCCTGATATTCGGTTCAATGGTACTATTCTACAATGGGTGACGTCCTTCAGATATCTAGGTCTAACTATAGATCATATCCTGAGTTACACTTTGCACATGAATCATGTTTGCCAGCAAATAGGAAAAGCAAGGAGCGCTATATATGCTGCAGTCAAATACTTGAATAGGAAATCATTAGTCTTGTTGTATTTCGCACAGAACCAACAATGACAGCTGTATCAAATGTTTCAGGCAGTTTGAGAGAGTTAATAAAAACATTATAGATAACGAGCTTTCTGTCGCCTTCAATAAAACCTGCATAGCGGAAAAGCTGCTCCCAAAGTATACTAATANGGACTGTCAACACGACATTTGTCCTTCTCACATGGACTGTCAACACGACATTTGTCCTTCTCACATGGACTGTCAACACGACATTTGTCCTTCTCACATGGACTGTCAACACGACATTTGTCCTTCTCACATGGACTGTAAGCACGACAACGCTCCTACTCCGTAGACTGTGTACACGGTAACAGTTCACAAGCAATCCGCAACAAAGCCGAGCAGGGCGCTGCCGTATGGCAGCAATTTCTTAGTTCTAGCTATTTCCGCCCTGAAGCCCTTTTTCTGGAACCTTGTTTGCCCAAAGCTCTTCAGCCGCCTACTGGCACAACTCGGCCATAACCCGCGGCCTGTATGGTTAGCTAGTCATCACCCGCGAACGAAGTGATGATGTTTTCGTTGAAGATTAAAGTATACATATATATTCGTCGATCCACCCAATAAGTGGTCGATGGAGTTGAGCAATGGTTATAATTTTTTGTAGGGAGTTTGGTGGGTTGACCTAGATGTGACCTATGAAGAAAAATAGACCTAGCTGGCCATAAAAAATGACGGCATTGAATTTTCCTCAACCGGAGCGAATTTGCCCCCACCGCGGCAGATCGTCCGGAGAACGGGGCGTTCTATTTTTCCTATGTTATTATTGAAGAGCTAATCTCTGGGAAGAAATGGGGCTGTGTCCTAGCGTCGTTCATCAAAAATGACTTTGTTGAATTTACCCCCTACCGCGAGTGATGGTCTTCCGCCACCGAGGCGTTCTAGTTTAGTTAGCTGCAGTAAAATATTCCCAGCTCTTTGTTGATCACACCTTTTCTGACCGCGCATCTTACAAAGATCTTCTATCATCTCGAAATTTTTGCAAGAAGAGTTCAATTTAGAAGCCAACTCACATGAGTTCTGTTGAGCTCAATGTTAGCCAGTGCGCTGCTACTGGCAGGGATACATGGCGCAAAGCATCTCAAAGAGACGCAGAAATAACAAAAGTAAAATACAAGAGAAAGGAGGTTCTTTACTGAAGCCCCACCACCTACCCTAACCCCATCCTCTGCCTCTTGAGGAGGGAGGGTTTCGTAAAAATAAATAAATAACATTAGATATAAGTAAAACACAGAGGTGTAAACTTGCGTCCTTGCAATCCTTTCGAAAAACAAAGTCATATTATTACAGCAGCTGAAAGGGCCGCAGAGCCCCAAAAAATGGGTCAGGGCCGCTGGTCGCAAAACTTTCCTAAAAGGCCGCAGGCGGAGAGAGCTAGAAATACGTACTTGCTGCCATAGGACCGCGCCCAGCTTCATCAAATAGTTAAATAATAAAAATAAAGCATTCCAGCAGAAAACTGTAAATGTTTCCATATTTATCAGTTCCAAGTACACTCGGAAGAACTAAAATTAATTTGCACCAGGGAGAATTTCACACAGTGAGACGCGACAGCCAGCATTGTTTGTGCGAAAAACAACAGTTGTGATTGGGAATAATCAAATGCTATGAACTAAATTTCTTGTGAAAACTACGCCATGACTTATTCGCTTTCATTAGCAATATCGTTTACACAAAGACATGAATTCATTCACACTTAGGTATATACACGCAAAATTCAGATCATCTTAAGTACATAAGCGAATTTTTTTCTGTTACCAGGAGGGCCATAGACATTGTTCCTATTCATAAGTACATAAACATTAACTTATTAGATAAAATTACACTGAAAACTAATCTCCTTCATTATAATAACATTCATTCGTATAAAATGTGACTTACAGAGCCTGATTATTCATGAATATCGAGATGGGGAGGAGACATTTGTCAAAGTTGACGGTAAGGTAGCGCAGCGCGAGCAGCACCAACCCGTGCCACAAGCCTGGGCAGTTCAGTGTCACAGTGAATATATCGAGTGTACTTTTACGTGACCAAGTGAGAACCACAAGTGATGCTCCAGGAATTCAGAGGCGTCAGTCGCATACCTGCCGAAGTGTGACTGGCTGTGTCGTCACTCACGGCTTTCATTTGGTCACGTTAGAGCACACTGTGTCCAACATATCCACTTCGGTCCTGTGGTGCACAAGCTCGCCGCATAACCACTAACGCGACATGACATTGAATTGCTCCTTCAATAAAGCTGTGAACAAACAATATCCAGGAAATATTACTCGCTCTGGAAGAAAAATATTCATGAGGAAGACCAGAGCAAATATAATTAAGAAGAACATCGAAGTAGTTAACTTCCAAAATGATTCAACAAATTAAAGTTGAGATAGCTGCGAGTCACAGTATGTACCTATGTTGTTCCAGTCGACTCGAGCATTGCTCGGCCTCAGAACTCAAGATGGGACGTATAGAGATAGTACTGCAGGCCGGGGTATGCTTCAAAGGACTCCAGCAATACTCAGTCTAAGAACTCAAGATGAGGCGTATAAAGGTAATATTGGAAGCCAGGGTAGGTGGCGAACAGCAGAT
>LQNS02278100.1:1773582-1789031 GCA_001587735.2 Parhyale hawaiensis | reverse complement strand
ATTACTGAGCATTTGTCGACATTAAAGCTCATCTGCCACGTTCTGCTCCATTCCATGAGGTGGTCAAGGTCTTGTTGGAGCTCGGCTTTTTTCGTGGCAGGATGACATAGTTTAGTATCATCCGCAAATTTACTGATTTCACTGCGGATGTTAAGATCGAGATCATTGATGTAAATTGAAAACAGAAGTGGGCCAAGAACGCTAACTTGGGGAACCCCTGATGTAACTTGCGTCCAGTAGCTAGGGAATTTACGTTATTAAAAAGACTTTTTCTAATCCAGTTCCCTAGTCTGATCAGCTACTCTCTACAAATAAGGATGTAGATTTTGAAGTGCAGTATTCATGGATTGCAGCAGCGTAGGTAGGTATAGTTAAAAAAATTATGAAGAGACATAAGTGATAAAAAATTTCAGGTGTTTTGGTCACATATTTTTCAGATTATAGCTTTGAAAGCATGATTATACGTTATGATACCTAATTTTATGAGTATCATGAGGCAATGGATGTTCCATATGCAACTCTTTTAACAGCATTGCCACTTCGAATTAACTATAAAACACAGCAGTAAGCTAGCTAATAATAATATAGTCTAGGGTAAATACCGCAATGCGGATGCAGGGACCAAGAGGGCGCACTAGTTAAAGAAAAACTAGCTGGGCACAATCGTGAATGCCAATGTTGCGTAAAAATGGCGCAAATCAAAGTTTAATCATCCATATACCATGGACAAAAGCCATAAATGTCAACTCCACTTGGTAATTACTAATTACATAAAAAATAAATAAGAAAAATTTTCGTGATTTTCAGGTTTGTCTTAGCAAAATGCTAAGGGTAGGCGTTGTTTTGAAAGCCAAATTAGACATATTTTTGTTTAAGTAATGATTTATTTCTTATTCAGAACGTGAAGAAGAGGCTTTGAACTGCATACAGAGCCTTCCAAAAGACAAAAATATATAAAGGGGGCAAGGTGGGGCCACTGCGTCCCCATTGGAGCCATAAATTGCATTGCACCAATGGGGATGCAAAATTTAGATATTGCGCTAGCGAGCTCTAAATTGCACAACATGTACGAGCAACCTTTGCCCATATTCCAGTAATAAATAGGAATGAATATCGCTTCACATCAGGATAGTACATCATGGCAAAAATAGGCTGTCTGTACCCCAATGGGGACGCAGAGCGCAAACCCCTTAGTGGACGCGCGTTTGCGCACTGCGGGGAGTGATATACTATCGGTGATAGTCTATACCATCCGAGATATATGATACGTGACATGCACAGACAGCTGCGGGGAGTGATATACGATCAGCAATAGTCGATACCATCCGCGACACGCGATACACGACACGCGCAGACAGCTACGGGGAGTGATATACCGTAGTTACATACAATAAACAGTAGTCTATAGCTACCATCCGTGATATACGGTAGGCCTACATGACACGTACAGACAGCTGTGGGGCGTGATATACGATCAAACCTAGTCCATAAGACCGCGATATAGGAAACACGACATGTACATACAGCTGACCTCTTAAATGCATGTGGAGCAATTAAAACAGTTCACAGATGCGTGATAGCACCACATCTTACGTGCAGATCTCACCAGCTACCGCTTGTCGGTCTCTTCCGAGATTATTCTCGTGCGATCTTTAGACCAGTGAGAAGATGTTTGGAAGAACAGAATACACTTCTGTAATTTCCTTTATTTATGATATCTCATGAGTGCTTATGGAACCATTCAGCCTATACCCTTTCTGAATACAGTAGAACAGATTTGACGAATGCCACACAAAGGGAAATTGCATCAGAAGTAAAATATATAGGTAAATGCATTCATCATTTATAGAAAGTAAGCAAATTATTATACGGTACTATTAACTCAGAATGTTGATATTTTATAAACCTAGACTTACTAAATATGTAGCTACCTAATTCATTCTAATAGAAATTGCTTTTATTCATCGCGTCACTGTGAACGGCGTGTTGCAGTTGACCAACCATGCAACAGGCCCCACTCCAAGAGGCCATCCTCGGGCCTCATAGTCTACTGGCTTTCACCTGCCTTCCGTGCTGAGGAGTGCCACATTGCCACTTGGTCACCGCCACGCTACTTAGCTTCGCTTCCTTGTGCTATCTCGTACTTCCACTAAAACTTAAATGTTTATAATCCCTGTAGCAGTAAAGCTACTAAAGTTAGTGCGATGTTAGACACGACACTGTTGGAAAGTTCTTCTATTAAATGTCAGACCATCGTATATTCGGGTCTCTCATGGATTTTCCTTGTCTGAATCCAAGATAATTCTAAAGTAAAAGTTGGCACTCTAGGATATCGACCAGCTGCCTGGTTCAAGAGGTCGAATGGCGGTACCCCCGCTCTCTGGCCAAACACATACTATAAAAAGCCCTGCACTGCGCAGCGCGCTTGCTACTTCTCCTGCAGCTACCGGCCGATCACGAAGAGCCCGGCTAGGGTCTGTGCTTAGAACACTGCTTGTCTAATAATAGTGCCTCTCATTCGCCGATATTGTTTAAAACCTATCAACGTTGCCACTTGTGTGTCAGTCAAAAAGTCGCTATCTAAAGAACTCACTGCAATAGCTTGTCTTTGCCTTGTCTATGCATCTTTAACCATTAAAGTGATGAAAACTCTGTGTGTATTATGAACCTTCTTTAGGACAGTTATTGCAACACGGCGCCTAAGGTATCAGCTGTCGGTGCGTGTCGGGGGTTTCACTCACGTGTCGTTTTTCGCGTCAGTGTGAATGGCACCAGGTATCAGTAGTCTGTGAGTGTCCCGGACGTATGTATTGTAGGATAGATGTTTTATAGTATATTTTCTTGTTATTAGTGATGTAGAGGAAATATAATTTTTTGTGTTACGCTCCCAGGTCGTATTTGTAGAGTTAATATTTGTCAACGTACCAATATCGGGACAGCACTTACCAATTTCCGAAAAAAATAAAGGTAGAAAGAAAACATGAGTAGCTAGCTATACAATTTAAAAAGTTAGATAAAATACTTCCGGTCGATATTCTATGGAAACTTCGTACTCTTCTAGAAAAAGAGTTGCTCTTTCATGTGAAATGTCTCTTTTCTCTAGAATGCTTCATTCAAGAGGTATCGGCATTCACAATCTTTTTCCTATGGTTCGCGAGTTCACGACCTCCGCCGCGCATGGCGCTTCAAAGAAAAGCCTGTGTATAAAATTGAAAAATTTAGATTGAATACTTTCGTTCAAGATGTTCTTTTGAAACTTCGTACTGTTATAGAAAAAGAGTGGCTCTTTCACGTGAGATAGGTCTCTTTTCTCTAGAACGCTTCGTTTGGAAGATATCGGCGTTCAAAATCTTCCTACTATGGTTCGCGAGGTCACAAAATCCGTCCGGCATGACGCTACAAAAAAAAATACATATATGTGTGTACAAATCAAAAATGAAGTTAAAATACTTTCGTTCAAGATATTCTTTTGAAACTTCGTACTGTTATAGAAAAAGAGTTGCCTTTTCACGTGAGATAAGTTTATTTTCTCTAAATACGCTTCGTTTTAGAGACACCGGCGTTCACAATCTTTCTACTATGGTTCGCGAGGTCACGAACTCCGTCCCGCATGACGCTACAAAGAAGAACGTGTGTATACAATTCCGTCTACAATTTATTCAAACCTCACCAATTGTAATGTCAAGTAGACACCTTAGGCTCTCATTTCATAGCTATCAATATATTCTGGAGCTGCTTATATTAAAGTTATTGAAGCTGCGTCTATTTAGGGTCAAGTGCGTCCATTTAAGAGTTTTTGGTACCTTAATGGACGCACCTCACACTTTTATTCATTACTAGAAAACTAAGAGCCAAATAGAGAAATTGCATATAGGGTATTGATATATAACCCTTATGTTACATAACTAAGCATAGCTTTGATGATTTCCAGTTATAGTAACACAACAAAAAATAAAATAAAATAACTTGTGGTAAGTGCGTCCCCATCGGGGTACTAACCCTAATTAAAATGCACAAGTGATCCTAGTGGTAAACGGTTGCCCACCAGGTCTCGCACCTTTTAATTAATTGCCTGTACTAATCATATTTTATTTTTCAGATTAGCACTAGAAGCATAAGATTTAAGCCTCTGTAAATAAGTTCTAAGCTCTTCTAAGACCCGAAAAGGAAGTCACATATGGTAGCTATGTCGATAGAAACACGGGTAACCCATGGATGAAGGTGTTCCCACACAGGATCAACGTGCATGGGAAAAGTCGGCAAAGAAGAGGAAGAACAGACAACAGTAAGATCAGCAGGAGTATATAAGTGGAAGGAAGCAAGGTGGGCACGAAAGACAGACGTCCAGAAGGCTTAGCTAACTAATGGCTAAGGTAACCTGCACAAACCAACAAGGGGCGCTACTCCCCATAAAGGGTATTTTACACATCCACTTTTTCGTCGGTGATTCCCGTATGAATTGCCGCCGAGAGCTATGCTCCGCCCAGTTACGCCCCTTTTTCACACCACAGTGTTTGTCGACGGGAATTACGAGCGAGTCAGAGCATGCTTGATCTCTCGCGCCACTGACGGTAATTGCCGGTAAACGCACAGCTGGCCAGTTTCGAAGTAGCTACTTTGTATCTGGATACTTTTGTATCTAAATGCAATCTCCAGAGGCATTTTGAAAGTGGTATCTGAATGCAGTATTTAGATACGTTTTACCTGTCTTAAGATACAAGTATTTAGATACTTTTTGCATAGCTACTTTTAAATAATAGCAATGTTCGAACAAAATTTAAAAGTTGAAAAATCTGAGATATTTTTTATCCCAACAGATAGTGCAAAATAGAATTGTAGAAAAATGTAGGTATGCATTTACAATATATTAATTATTAATGCGAACTTGTGCCATTTGTTAGGCCTAATTTGTTTTTGGAATATTTTTTTCCATCTTATTAGCCTACTTGCAAGTTGTGGGCATGAAATTAACATACACTGCCGTATACGGATTAAGATATAATATGTGTTTAAATGTTCTTGCAACAGACCCAAAAATATGTCTGTAGACTATGCATTTTATTAACATGGATATCTTATGACGAGACAAACGGGATCAATTAGACAATTACGTAGCCTGTTTGGCAGGGGTAAATGTATGGAAGTTATTAATTTACATCAGAAATTTGAAAAAAAACAAGAATCATATCCATCTAATATACCTACATTTTAAGTGTGTATCTAGTACATTTTTGAGTATCCATGCCAAGCTCTGGGCAGACGTGGTCTTCATTTCGATACGCTTGCACGATACTGTACACAGGCACCGGTAGCTCGACAGCGACTGCCGACGGTGATTACCGTACGTACGTGCCAAAGCATCAACATCAATTGCTGACGGCAATTGCCAGCAGTAGAAGGAGCTGGGCCGAAATTACCAACTGTGATTACCGTACGTGTAAAATAGCCTTAACCTAGGATGGCCGAACCTAACCCTAGAGCCCATCTTATGCCCCCTGAGGGGCCTTTCTTCAGATCATGCTGAAACTTTCACGAAACATTTGTTTTGGTTATTACTACAACACAAAATGAACATATCACTCGAAAATGTCAACAACCAAAATTATGAGGCAAATCGTAAGGCTATCTCTGAGCTCTTGCAAGCTGGCAAGAGGGTCGTCGACATAGTGAGGGACCTCCAGGTGTCTAAGTCGACAGTCACGAAAATTAAGGGGTTGATCAAAGCTGGCCTGAGTCTTGATATTGATACTAAGTCAAGAAGTGGAAGCCAAGGTCAGTGATGACGAAGGCCAACATCAAGAAGTCCTGAAACTTGATTAACATCAACAAGAAACCCAAGACTACGGTCTCTGTGTCAAGGACCCTCGGAATCATCCGCAAAACGGGTCAGAGAATTATCAAGAAGGACTTGTCATCAAAGATCTGCGACCTTCCCATAAGCTTGGTAAACCCTGAGATCAAGTTCAACTCTGCGTCCAAGAATACTAAGAAGATCATGGTCCTCGGCACCGTAGCCAGTGACTGCAAAGTGTCCTACGATCTTCATCCCTGAGAACAAGAAGAGCAACGCAATGATGAATTAGAACATGCTAAAAAAAAGCATTTCTTGCCTAAGGAAGAATTACCCCCCTGGCAGTTGCATCTTCCAGCAAGTCGGCATCTCCTCCCTCACAGCCAAGTCAATGCAGGCATTCTTGACCTCTGAGGGGATTAAGTTCAGGTCACCTTCCATGTGGCCTCCCTCCTGAGTCCTTACAAGGGGATCCTGATGAGTTCAGAACAGCCGAGCCAGTTGCGATCCCAAGCGACAAAGATGTATTGCACCTAAGAGAATCATATCCATAACTGCGCTTTAGCTAAATCTCAGTTTTTAATAGTATATGCTCTATGGACAGTTACTCTTCAAAACCAGGAAGATCATGATGCTTTAATTATGGACTAAAGTGCTCATCAATGTCCCCTTCAAGGGAAGGCTTTCTAGAGCAAGTATCTTTCTTTCAACTTAATAAACATCAAGGAAAGTTGATTCGACCGCAGAGAAGCCTCTGCTGCCGGAATTAGCACAGAAGATCCCCTCACAATGGACCTGCTTGACAGGTAATAATGTCCTTAGCTGCAGTAGCCATACCGTATAATGTCTTATAACCACACTACCAGCAGCACGGCAGAACTGAGAAGTTTACTCTATACAGAACTTCATAGCTCGATCAAAATCTAGGAAGTTAATTAGCTAAATCTTGTGCTTTTTGCTTGACAGGTAACAGAGCACTTAGCTGGTACAGTTATTAGAGTCGGTAATTCGTATACCTACAGCAAGATCAAAAAATTCCTGGTAATGAACCTTTAAATCAAAAGCTCTTGGGTTTTAGAGTTTTTTAGTTGTTCTCGTCCTGTGTAGGTATCATAAAGGGAACCTAATTGTCCAAGCTCAAAGGACTGTGAAACCTTAAATAAATGGACCTGCCTAACCAATAACTAGTGCTTTAGCTGGAGTTAATGGTGATTTATAATCACCCTACCAGCATTATTATTATTATTATTATTACATTGGTATTGTCCCGCTATTTCTGAAACTAAGACAGTTAATAGCGATCAAAGATGATTTACACGGCCACAACGTTGTGCTCAAGTGGCAAGAGATGAAGGACGAACAGAGAAGAAGACAGAAGAAAGAAGCGCCCGTGCGGTCAGTCCCTTCAGCGGCCCTCCGCACGGGCGAAGGTAAGAGCCCCGCATTAGAAGTCGGTCACCTCGATCGGCGGCCCACCTCGCGACACGGAAAAGAAACCTTCATAAATCGAAGAGGGAATTGGTTGAATTTTAGTGCGTTTTAGAATAACTGGTAACAGTGCTTAGCTGGTACAGTTTTAGAGTCAATGACCCCCATACCAGTTGCATTATAGAAATTGTGAAAACTTCATTTATACAGTGCACTTTTTTTAGAAAGGCGGTAGTAGACAAACCAAGAGGCCCATTCCCAATTGGAGCTCTCCTTTTTTATGAGCTATTTTTTCCAGACCTCTAAGAACCACATTCTGGACTTAAAGTGTTACCTATATGAAGCCTACTGTGAGCATTAGTGGTATCAAACACTTTAACTATTCAGACATAACAAAACTTGCTCCGGTGAAAATGTCATGAAATTTAGATTACATATTCCGACTTAATGAAGCTCATTCAGGTGTTACCAGCATTATGAACTTGACATTGATCAGCCCTGATAAAGCCAATTCCAGTGTTATCAGCATAGCCAACATTACGAAATTCACATCATTCAGACTTAATAAACCCCGTTCCGGGGTGACCAGCATTTTACACCATTCAGACATCAAGAAGCACTTTTCAGAGTAGCTGAAATAAAATAATACAGTGCAATTGCTGGTATCTAGAATATAGTGCACAGCAGGTAAAAATAAAATAATGCACTAGCCGTAGCTACCACTATTTATAATAGGTATTGTGCACTTGCTGCCATTATATTTCATATGATAACTTCGTGCATCATTCTAAAGAAAAGCACACTTGCTACCATTCATAGAAGATTAGATTTAATGATCTGATCATTGCTGTAGGAGCTCAAAGCTGCTGGGCTCACGGTGGCGGCTCACCAGAATCAAAGCTTTTATGTAGGGTAACATGTCTTGTACCCATCCACCATGCTAGTGGCCGTTCACTTGGCACTAGCTACCTATTAAAGTTCCTGTGTGAAAATTAGCAGTGCTAGAAAGCTGTGCAAAGGCTTAACCTGTAGGCTACGTAGTGCCGCACCATCCATGACAATGACGGGCGAAGAAAATGGAACAATAAAAAATTGTGGTGGTTTTCACATTTTTTCCTAAAACACGAAAAATATGAGAAAACCACCACATTTTTTCCTAAAACACGAAAAATATGAGAAAACCACCACCATTTTTATTGTTCTATTTTTTTCGCGTCATTTTCAGGGATGGTGCGGCACTACTTAGCTTAGAGTTTAAGCCTATTATGTACGGCTTTCTAGCACTGCTAGTTTTTGCACAGGACGGTTTTTAGTGCCAAGTGGACGGCTACTAGCGAGGTGGACGGGTACTAGACATGTTACCTTACATATCTACACAATACAAATAAAGTGTCGGTAGACGAAGTAACACTTCCAACAGTGAACCAAGCACTGGGGGTTACTAGCCCAATTGAGGGCAACAGAGCCACTTAACCCAAAGACACACTTCCTATGAACGAACACCTCAGCTTCTTGCTCCAAATAAAACTTACAAAAAATATTCGAAGTTTCCAAGTGTACAAAGCTTTAGAATTCGGGAACTTTGTCAATCTTCTTCCACATTTCAGAACTTTCCAAGAGTTTTCAGGTAGCTACCTACCTATTGACACTCTACAAATTGTTTAAGCCCAAACTTAGACAGCCCTAAATTAGGCTAAGTAGCTACCAAAAAGTGTCTTGCCGTTCTGAGACAAAGTCCAAACATGGACTATCAGTAAATATTTGTAAGTTTCAAGGGCACTGTGATATGCTGAGACCAAGTTCAAAAATGGAAAAATGGATTACCAACAAAAATTTTCAAGTCTCGAAAGCACTGAACTCTTCTGCCACAAATTCACTAAGCTGAGGAGAGGAGCTGCTGAGACGCTGGCTCGCCCGTGAGTTGTCTTATAACGCTCAGGGGTGTGGCTGCACCAGTTGCTACAGGTAGGGTAACATGTCTAGTATCCGTCCACCATGCTAGTACCGTAGCCGTCCACTTAGCATTAAATAACTTCCTATGTGAAACCTGGCATTGCTAGAAAGCCGTACATAGGCTTAAACTGTAGGCTAAGTAGTGCTGAACCATCCCTGAATATGACGGGCGAAAAATAAAACATTAAAAAATGGTGGTTTTCACATTTTTCCATGTTTTCAGGGCAAAATTTGAAAACACATTTTTCCATGTTTTCAGGGCAAAATATGAAAACCATCACTATTTTTCATTCTTTTATTATTTTCGCCCATCATTTTCACGGATGATGCGGCACTTCTTAGCCTACAGTTTAAGTCTATGTATGGTTTCCTAGCACTGCTAGTTTTCACACAAGAAGTTATTTAATGGCAAGTGGACAGCTACTAGCAGTATGGTGGACGGGAACTAGACGTGTTACCCTATGGAGGTAGCTACGACCCCAGTGACCTGCGAGTGAAAAAATAAAAAAAACGGGATCTCTGGGAGAACCCAGGGACCTCAGGGAGACACTTTCAACGACAGTGGTAGTGGAGGTTAACACAGTTTTTGCCTGTCCGTTTACCAGTGTGACGACTCCCACATGTCCTCCTGAAGTGCAGCAGAAGTCCCGGCTTCGGCGGGAATCGCGGGTCAAGATGCTAACGACAGAGCAACTCTGCCGTAAGAGAGCTACTGCGAAAGGTACCTACTGTACCTTGAATAACATCCCAAACTGTCAAAAAATCACGAGGATATACAAAGATCGTACCTTTTTTATGCCACCAAAGGTACCTTGGCCAACATCGCCAACTATGGTGAGGTCAGCAGGTCTCATGACAGCAACACGCTCCTTCAAGCGACTGTAATGATCAGGCAAGTCCTCTTCATTCAGGTAATGAGAAAGGCCATCAGGTGGCAGCTCTCCATTGTCATAGCAGTTTGTTGTCAACTCCTGGAAAGCAAGAGCTATGTTAACACCTACCACTTGAGTTTAGTCCCACTCTTATTTCATAACTTCAATGGAACTCTTTATTCTCTCAACTAAATTTTTTTTTTCAACATTGCTAGTTTTGGTTCATTGAAAAAAGTGGATGTTGGTGGGCACTGGGTAGAGGAAGGAGCGAAAGCACTGTGGCTCTTGGCCCTTAGCTAATTCGCCTACAGGCGGAAAATATAGCTAGCTTCTACAAAAGGGAGATAAGGAAAACAGTAATTTTGAATTTTCAAACTAACAATGTTGATGACACATGACATTAGCTAGCCTATAGTTACATACCTACTTAAACTAACTAAGTAGTGTTAAGCCATATTGGTCTAGCTATTCAAGTTACGCTTTTGCTATCTTCTCAACACTAGGTTGTACCTAAGGATCACTTGAATTAGTTGAATACCTACATAGTAGGGGCAAAAAATCAAGGTGTTCCTCAGGGGCATTATCATACCTTTGACTGACATACATTCCATACCTACCTAGCTATACAATTTCAGCAATGGTATCATATTAGCAGTGGTTTCATGTTACAAACGAATATCAGACATCTTAAAACATTGATCATCATTGTATCAACTTTTTGAAACAAATACTACCTATTAGCTACTGTGCCAACTGCCAAGGGGGGCTAATTTTCAAGTGACTTTTAGCTACATCATAACTATTTATGTCACACGGAACGCCAAATGTGCTACAACAGATATTTTCTGGAAGTGCTGATTCATGATTGCACTATTATAAAAAATTCAGCCTCTTTAATTTTGCAGCAATTAGTTAGAATGTTCCAGTGAATACTTTTGCAGTGGTGAGTGGTCGGCATAGTACCTCTGTCGTTAGCCCGCAACTAGCACCGCCAATCGGCGACTCCAGTTCAGGAGGACAGGTCAGAGTCGTCACACTCATATTATTGACAGGTTAAGTATGTACGCTACCCACCACTCTTCCTATCCTAATATCCTAGTCTATTTCCCTTTCCTTTGTCCAAATGATTAGAAAATTGAAGTTCCACTCTCCCACCCCAAAGAGAGATCGGGAAATTTTTCTTCAATTTTTCCCCATTTTTTCCAATCTTTTTCCACCGCTGCACCAGCAGACCTCTAGCCAGTATATAGGGAGCCTCCCCACCCTCCAGCGGCACTTTAATCGATGAACAATCTTATTAGAGTCAGTAAAACAACGGGTTTTGGGTCTGAAGTAAACTCCAAAGGTACCATACAATGCCTTCCGGTCACCACTGCAAAAGTATTCATTGAACATTCTAACTATTTGCAGTGGCTCGCTAACGGTATAGTACCTCTGTCGTTACCCGAACTACCTGCAGCTGTGCAGGGAGGGGTTTTACGGCTCCTGAAATGGAGGGTGTTCATATTAAATTATAACAGGCATATATTCTAAAGAGAAAAAAGCAAAAACCACTCACCGGCTACTGCAAACAAAAATCTGTACGCCTACTGATATCAAGGAAGAGAAGCTTTCTTGAGTGATTGTCAATGGGAATGAAGTTAATTTACAACTAGCAGGGCATACAATTTGTTTGCAGTACTCTAGTAGTTTCTGTATAGGGCATAGATGCTGAAAAATGTTGTCTGGCACCAGTCTAGCAAAAGTAATGTTGGGAGACGCCCTCTTTTCTCTCCAATTCCTAAACAAAAATTCTGGCCTTACTGGAAGCACCACCTTCTGGTAATTGTTCCTGAACAAGAAGGCCGGGCAGAAGATGGCTGCCAGCCACTGCCAAAGCTATCAGAAGCAAGGCCTTTCTTGAGCGGAAATCTAGAGGGCAAGTTCTGATGTCATAAGCCGGTGATGCGAGGAACTGTAATACTGCTTCCAAAGACCATTGTGGGACTATTCTCTTTGTAGGTGGCCGCGCTAGAAATTGTGCTCTGGCCAAGAGTCTGAATTCGAGAAACTTGACATCGATTTCCAAGGCCAGACGCAAGGGAAGCCGCAGGGCTGCATGATAAGCCAGAACCGTACGAGGTGATAGTTTCCTTTCTATGGAACAGAATTCTAAGAAACCCAGAATTGAATTGGAGATTTCTGCCACGCCACTGCCTTTTCCTTGATCCAACGCTGACAAGCCTTCCACACAAACTCCTGTTGGTTTGATGTAGAAGCTAGGTAAGCCTTCATCAGCCTCTCTCTCACCCCTTGTGGGAGGTTCTGCAGCATCTGTCTTACAAAATAGAGGCGAGATAAAGACAAGATCTTGTCCCTGTCGCAGGTATCCTTCTGCACTGAACAACTTAAGAAGGTTGATACTTCAGGAAGAAGTAGCCTTTCGCCATCTTCATAAGGCAAGGGAACCAAGGTTGAAGCGGCCGCCACTGTGCGATTAAAATTCCTCAGAGCTTGTAGTGTAGAACTAGGTGTAAAACCTTCAATACTGTTCTCTGAGGAGGGAACATGTAGATCTCCATCCATCTGTTGAGGTCTGTAGCAAAGATGTCCATTGCTTCTGCTGCCAGATGATAATAAGGGCAAACGAAGGTGGGGAGTTTTGCATTGTACGGGGTGGCCATCAAATTAACCCAAACGGAGGGGAAACTCTGGGCAATCTCTGTGAAGGTTTTCGTTAATAATGCCCACTCCGCCTCTCTGGCCTCGCTCCTGGAAAGTGCGTCTGCCGTTTTCCGTTCTGGAAACCTCGCATGTAGTAACTATGGTGAGAGGTGGACGCCCTCGAGTATGGTCACCTGATAGATCATCTGCACTTCCTGATCGACTGCACGGAACCTGTGAGAACCTTGATTTATCACGGCGAATCGAGCTGTCTGGTTGTCGATGAATAACACTACGCTATCTTCTTGGGCAAACAGCTCTGACTGCACTGCTCTTCCTACTACTTTGAGCTCCTTTACGTTGATATGCAGCTTCTTCTCTTCGCCTTCCCAACATCCTTGCAAGAATCGGTTCTCTGCAGTGTGTGCCCCATAACCTTCCGTGGTGGCATCAGTCCACAGGTACCTTGTAGGAGGTGGGGCCCTCATAAGTGATTCTGTCTCCCAATTTTTTCTGTCTGCCCACCAACTCAGGCCTCCCTGAGCTCTTTTGTGACTCTTCCTTCAGCCCGCCTCTGCTCCAGTCGTCCGAAGATCCTCAGGAACTGATGATAGTGTAGTTTTCCCCACTCTAGGATATTGGATGCAAATGCTAAGAGGCCCTGTACTTTTTGCAAGTCTCTGAGCGCGACGGTTGATGCTGTTTGCACTTCGTTGACCTGCCACCATGCTTTCTTTATGAATTCTTGCGGTACCGAGTGCCTCCACTGAGTGTTCTCCATAGTACTCCTAGCCACTCCAGTTCTTGGACTGGTCTGGGTACTGACTTCTTGTGACTGATGAGGAACCCCAGACCCGAGAGAACTTGTGCCGTTGCCAAGACGTAGATTTGTGCTTGCTCCTCGCACCTGCCCAAAATGACCCAGTCGTCTACATATGCGAGGCATTCCACGTCTAGACAGCATAGGAGTTTGATTGGGTGAGCCACGAGGCGAGTAAAGACTAGTGGAGCCACCGCGAGGCCAAATGGCAGGGGTTTGCAGACAAAGAGTTCGTCTATGAAACAAATGGCGAGGAACTTTCTGTTTGCCTTGCATATGGGGATGTGCAAATAAGCGTCCTGATATTTAGACGCCATCCAAGCTCCCTAGGGCAAAATCTGCCTCAGGGTGTTGGTCATCGTAAACGAAGGGACGCTTGAAAAACCGTTGAGCTTTTTAAGTTCGAGATGAATCAAGCTTTTGCCTGACGGCTTTGGAACTGAATATATATATATGAGAGACAAAGTATTTTTGTTTTCTCACTTCCTCACAACGCCCTTTTCAAGCAATTTCCTGACTGGAATTTCTAGTTTCGTTTCCCCTTAAGATTTGGTTGGCCAAGATAGCAGTGGTGGTTGATTGTGGCAGCAGAGTCTTAACCCTTTGCGCACTGCTTGCCACTGCCACCTTGAGGCGCTCTCCCATTGTGCACTGACTTTGGAGAGGTGCCCTCTCACTGGCTAGTAAGATTTGTCCTGTGCAGTGTACATTGAAGGCCAGATCCCCTGCCCCTTGAGACCTTGCCTCGGTACGAGCCCTGTCCTCTGATGCGCGGTTGGCCACGGCACCTTCTGATGCTACCTTTAAAACCTGCGTCTCGAAAGAAGGGCCTGTATGCAGACCTGTACTGCATGTCTTCCATAGGTAGTCAATAAATAAAAAAAAGCCTGTCACTTCTCGGCCGGTAGCACTTATAGATAATAGCTCGCTGGTGAAACATCTAGCCAGTGATCAGTTGCGTTGCCATTGTACTGCTTCGTCATCCCTGTCTCGCAACTTACCACAGTACTACGTCAACCTGTACTGAGATCGCCTTGTATCATATCAACCATAGGCTGAAGAATATAATTACTGCATTCCTTCTTCGGCTTTTACTTCATCCCTACGGTATAGAGGACCCTCTCCACTCTGAGATACGTCTCGTAAGGTATCACAATCATAGAGGAACACACAGTATTACATACTCATACTCTCTGTACGCATATTGGCGCCCACATCGTTTAAATACCGTAGAAGTATCTGATACCTTACTCACAGTGATGCAAGAAGTGTGAGAAGTGTTATATACACGTATTTTAATACTGTACTCAAGAGTTTCTGCAGCAGCGGAGAAGAAGACTGCGGACAACAAATATACCAGCGCTGCACGTAACCGTATGATAAATACGTTCAAACACATCAAGAACATTCTTGTACATTTAACAGATCACCTTTCTATACACCTATGCAATGGGAACAAAATTCGTTCCTAGGAGAACTGCAGTGTGGTGCAATACTCGAAAAGACTTTACGCTGTATTAATCCAGCAAATACAGTGAAACCCCGTTTTCCCGGACTTTTTTCACTTTTCCGGGGTATTCCCGGAACGTTCCGGGTAACTGAAACCAAGCCGGAATACCGGAAAACTTCGGCATTTCCCGGAAAAGTCCGGCAGAAGTTCCGGACCTTCAGAAGAATTCCTGAAAGTGACACGCAGATACTAAAATTCGCCGCTTGCGCAGCGTCTCTTCCGATAATCGGAAAGCAACCACCGCCATTTTCGTTCAGTATGCGTCTGCACAGAGTAGTTTCATTTTCGTTCATTAACGTGCGGCAAACGGGGGTTTTCTGGCATAAAATATCCCGGAAATAGTTTCAATTTGCCGGACATACGTCCGGAAAAACGGGGTTTTTCCGGGAATTGAAATTTTCTCGTTTTCCCGGAACGGCCTCCCCCGGTGCT
>LQNS02278100.1:1711413-1724564 GCA_001587735.2 Parhyale hawaiensis | reverse complement strand
GTATAGACGCAGTCTTGGTGTCATGCAAAGTCATGCCTGGCGGATGTAGCCACCGCAGGTTTCTTTCAGGCCAGAGCTTCTAAGATAAAGAACGTAAAAGCTCGTTTATGACCATGCAAAATGTGCCGGCGTCCCAGCACTGCCTCTGAGTGACATGGTATTTCTAAATGACGTTCCACCGGAACCTACTTCGGCAAAAGCTGCCTTTAGCCAGATATTTGTTATGCTTGTAAACTCAAAGTAATTTGCCCAGGGACTTCTGACTCGAATCCGGCGGAAGCAACCGGTGTTCTAATGAAGCCGGGATTTAATAGTATTTAAGGCGCTTGCATGATCAAGCATCAGCTTAATTTGGTACTTGACATTGCAGTACCAACATTGCCTACAGCATTCTGCTTGTAACACTATTTAGATGTAGACCTTGTATTCTATAGTCTGCATCTATCGAGTAGCATGTTGCTACTTATCATTGGATCATATCTTCTAAGTCTTGTATAATAAGTTGTAAATAAACAAGAAGATCTTGACGGTATTCCTTCACCATCCAACCTGTACCCTGTAGCCTCATAACTATACTCGGCCTTGAAGTTCACTCTCACAACCAAGTACAGTGACGAACTCAACACGAACTCCAATTACAACGTCACTTTGCCGGAACTACAATATATAACACTTGCTTTCCGGGTTTGGTCGAGCTGGCAGTGCCCTTTGGCTGCCCCATACTTCCGAGCCGCCTATGGCCCCCATTCATAGGGGCCCCTCCATGAACTTGTCCGGAGGTAGCCCAGTGCGCTCGGAAGTGTTGAGGTCAGGGGAGCCACAGCTTAGTACTGCGAGGGTTCTGGAGCCCTGCTGCTACGATCCTGACATTCTTATGAGACCTCCGAGTGATGGTCGTTGCGCATTATATCTGGCTTTCTGGTTTGGGCAATTGCTTTGATGGAGGTACAGATCCATCTTGCCTAAACCTGGCTACGACTCCCTGTCGAAGAGGAGTCCTACCGTTGATTTGCCCGGAGGTAGCTTAGTGCGCCTTGAAGTGTTGAAGTCAGAGAGCCGCGGCTTAGGCCTGCGAAGGTTTTGGAGCCCTTACTGCTACGATCCTGACTCTCTTACAAGACCTCCGAATGTGAGTTTCTGCGCACTATATATGGCTGACTTCCTGGATGGGCTGAGATTTCCTGTAAGTACAGATTCACCTCGCCCAAACCTGGCTACGACTCCCCGTCGAAGGGGAGTCTCACCGTGACTTGATCCGGACGTAGCAGAGTACATATGGAAGCGCTGAGGCCAAGGGAGCCGCAGCTCAACCCGGCGTTGACCCTAGATCCCTTGTGGCTACTGTCCTAACTACCGTTTGAGACACCCAAGTGGGGGTTTCAGCGCAATACAGTAAATGGCCTCCTGGTTCGGTTGACTTGGTTTCCAGGAGCTACAGCTCCCTTTTTTGGACCATCTTGTGGGACCTCCGAGGTAGGGGTCCGGAGCCTTCCGAGAGTGATTGCTCTGTTTTCTCCCGAACGCAGAGAGGCCTAAATACGACTCAAAGGGGAAGCCTACGGAGGCGGAGGCCGCTAGGAGAGTACTGTGGGTCCTAAGGCCCTGGCCGTTCCCTCCCTGAACCTGCTGACGCAATCAGGGAGGACCAAGGCCTCCGGCAAATTTTCCCTCGTTTCGGTGAAACAGAGGTCGGTTACCGACCTTAGCCCCCAATCTGGACACACGTTGGTACGGGGATGTTTCTTCAGGGGCTCTGCCCCAGATGTACCCCCAGAACCTCCAGAAGTCTTCCAGGGAGCCTTTGCCTAACGTGGTTTTGGTATAATCTCGTATGCTGCGCTCCAGGTACTCTCAAGTGCACTATAGCAGTTCTAGCTATCAGGACCGTCGCCTCTGCCCCTTAGGGCCAGGGCCTGGACGGTACCTCGCAGCCAAAGCCCTGAAAACTAAGATACCACCAATGGAAGTGGCCGAGATTGCCTTTTTTAGCACCGGCCTAGATCTGGTTTATTCCCCGCCCCCCGCCCCCTCCCCCCAGAGGGGGAAACCGCTGCTGCTGAAATCTGTGGCGTTGGCAAGACTGAGCCAATAGCTAAATGCAGCGGCAATAACCGTCCCAACAGGAGAAGCCCCGGGTGCACCCAGAGGCCTCCATTTGGAAAGACAAAGGGACGTTTTTTGATAGCTACGAGAGCAGCGCTGAATACGCCTGTGCTTCTCATACAGAAAAGCGGGTCCTAAAGGACTAGCAAAGAGCTCGGGTACAGCACGGACCGGCTACAACCTCTTGCTAGGGATCAGTGTCTAGTCTAGCACAGGCAATCTTCAGATAGCGTGACGAGCTATACATGGGACCTACCTTGGAGACGAACTTCCTGACGACAGGAACCCCAGACAAGCAGCGTCATGGCCGAGATAAGAAAGTTTTCAATCGGCCCATAACAGTCTCATTCCATTATAGTTCAACGAAATTTGCAGGCCGTTACAGACATCTAATCGGCCCTCCAACACGTTTAAGACAAAAATCCGCGTAGGAGCCCAAAGACGGTTAGGGCTGCCTACCCAGCGTATCAACTTCCTCGTAGAAGTGAGGCTAGTGGAGCGGACGATGAAGACGGCATTTTTCCTGCGGCTTAGCAGCCTACGAGCCGCCACAACTGGAATCTCAGCTTCCCCTGTCAGTAGCAGACTGATCACTCTGAGGTATAACGGTAGAAAAGCCGAGAGAGAAAATCAGTAACTAATAAATACGCGCCCTAGTTGGCGCAGGAGACTGTGGTTAGAAACAGAAATATATAGTTTGGCACTATATAGGCACGATGCCACTAAAGTGCTAGCAGAAGCTTCTACTACTACCTTCCCCGGTCGTTGAGGACCCTTTTTTCTCATCGAATTGGTCCCAGAGAAACTACATCGGAGAACCTCCTCTAAGATCGGCCGTAATTCGGAAGGGGGAGAATCTCCTGGCAGAAACGGCGCCACTACGGGCGTGTAGCCAGACGGGCAGAAAACGCCCCTCCATACTACAACTCGTTGTGCCCTCCTCTTACGTATTAGAAATTCATCTTAAATTAGAAGACGCGAACAATCGAGGACAAGAGACTATACAAACCTTACAAGGGTCAGTGCACCTTTTACACAGAAGGTTTTCCTACGGTCAGGTATTAACCCTTTCTGGCTTCGGGATAAGCCGCAGGCATAATCCTTTTCGCCGTCTCGTCAGCGGTCACATTCGGTCCGACTGAAGAGATCAAGGCAACGTAAATCGGACTTCGGGCCAGTGACAATAAAGTTTTCATTCCGCAGAAGCCATAAGGGCTCTGACGCACGAGCAAACCTACGTCCGAGACTGAGTCTCGTCCGCCAATACCTCCTGAAACGAACCAGTCTTAATAAGACGTGGAGCGTTGCTTCTCCGCGACTCAACAAGCGGGAGTCAGAACCAGGAGTTTTTCTCTCATAACAAGCTATTCGGCAACCAGCTGCAGAGCAGGCGGTAAATTCCAGAGGGCTTACACACCCAAAGTTCTCGGCTGACGCCAAGAAGGCAGAAAGCCAAGGGTGTTTTCAATCATAGTTTCACAAGAAAGAACTACCGGAGAAAACCAAGTTAGCCTCCAGTCTTAGTTCCGTTCTTTAACTGCATTTAAAGAGGACTATCTGCGGACGGCGCGTTGGAGCCGGTCTAACCATGTCCCTCCTCAGGCACAGATAAGAGGCAAGAGGGTAAAATCGGACATCTTAATTTTTTTTTTTCACCTCCGCTACAGTGCCCCTTATCCTTCCAACGGCACTCTCAAGGCCTTTGTCATGGGAAGGACTTGAGACGTGTGCTTTGGTAAAGGCGAGGCCGTCGGACAACAGCCAAAGGGAGAATGGGGGCGGAACCGAGCAAGGAAGGGAAACTATAATAGTTTGCCCGCAAGGAAAAATGCTCCCTGAGGTTTTGGAGACTATACACGCCCGACATAGTGATGATGGGAATAGACTCAAACCAGTTAGTTACGCAGGCAGCGTTAACCTACCTAAGCTAAAACAAACGCACATCAAAGTCTAAACACGCGCCGCAGCCCACAGAGGCAGCGCTAGCTCCAGCTGACAGTCTCAAGCGGACGTGCTCAGCGCCAAATCCGCTGGGAATTTGATCCCTGGGCAAGTATTTCATCACAAACCAGCAACATAGCACCGCAAAACGGAAAGAACATTGAGAGGATACGTCTCCTCGAGCTTTTCCCTTTTGCGGTCACTACATGAACGAAAATGATAGATTATCGTACTGTGCACGGCCTGAAGAAAGTGACTTTCTTGATCAAAAGCGCACGGAACGTACGGGGACAATGCAGCCTACCTAACCGGCAGAAAGAGCTTGGAGCGCATATTGGGCAAGACCTAATTGGAGTTGAGTAGCCCAGAGGAGGAGGCGGCAGCTTGCAGTGCAACAACGCCTAAGGGATCCACTGAAACCCTATAATAGTTGAGGGTCAGTCCTCCTGAATGG
Organism: Parhyale hawaiensis; assembly: GCA_001587735.2. Classification (NCBI taxonomy): domain Eukaryota; kingdom Metazoa; phylum Arthropoda; class Malacostraca; order Amphipoda; family Hyalidae; genus Parhyale; species Parhyale hawaiensis. Next base: position 1,720,066 of record LQNS02278100.1, on the reverse strand, counting down.
CCGTAGCAACAGGGTTCCTCTTTTTGTCCCAAAAGAACGACGTCGCAAGCTTGAGTTGCGAAAGTACAGAGTGGTCACGGGACTTAGGATTGGACTAAGTCCTAAGACACCACACGGAACAGCCATATCACCTTACACAAAAGTTTTTCTGTGAATGGCAAAACCCGCCAAACCGGGCCCCGTCAAACACGAGGGACCCCGAGCAACTAGGTTTCGGTCTAAGAACGTAACATACGAACATATCCTAAGTTGCTAGTAATAAGGCACACAACCGTCTTGAGAGGCCAACAACTAGCGGAGACAATGGTATACCCAGGCTATGCCAACCGCGAGTTCAGATGGGCAGAACCACTAGGGCCCAAAATGGTCAAGGCTTATATAGGTTATGACCGTTAGCGGTTTTTGAGTACAGTCCCGTATAACGGCTGAGAATACTCGGACATATGTCCAAGTCTGATCCCTAGGCAGAGTCTGAACGACAAAAGACTCGGGCCTGGCCAAGGCAGGACATCAGTTTTTGCCAAGAGCTCCACCTGCATCCCAGAACAACAACTGGCAACAGTGAAAAGGATAAGTCTGTTGACTAACCTTATTTACAAGTGTTAATTCCCTGTATTATTGTTTGGTGCAAGAACAACACCCCAAGGTGTAAATTGGGCGTTGGCTTGTACACAAAAAAAAAAATTGGAAAAACTTTTTCCCTGTCCTGACACCACATCTCACTACCTCGTGACCTGGAGGGAGAGGTTAACCACAGTTATATACCCTGCTCTTCTTACCTCTTAGTAAGGGACTTAGAAATAATTCGAAGTCCCACCGCTTATACCTTTAGAAAGGCCTAGGACTTGGGTTGGTGCAAGTCCAGAGCTTGCTTCTATACCAGAGCAGGTCCTCATGTCTTCTGCTTATAGTTAATGAAAACATGGGCAAAAAAAAAATGGAAAAGTTTTTTCCTTATCTTGGCACTAGGCCTGCATATCACTGCCTTGTAAACTGGAGGGAGATGCTAAACCCAGTATATGCCTTGTTCGTATCATCCCTCTGTATGAGACTTGGAAATAATTCTAAGTCCCACCATATATATCTACAGATTCAGGACTTCAAGTCAGTCAGTCCAAAGCTAGCAACTATACTAGAACAGAGCCTCATGCCTCTGTTCATAAAAAAAAAATGGTCGGCCGAGACGCCGCCAAAACTCCACGATGCGCGCACCGTGTTCCAGTATTGGACCCTGAAGAGCGGGCTAAACCAGCTATGGATATGGTTCATGTCATCCCTTGGGATGGGATTTAGGAACATAAATAAAGTTCCATATCCATATACCCATGAATGCTCAGGACATGATGCAACGCTAAACCAGAGTTTACTCCATTACCTGGGCATGATTTCTTGTGTTTGCCCAACAGTAAAAAAATATATATACCTATACGTCTTTTCTTTTTTCCACACTCGCAGCTTCAAATAGATTTTAAGCCTGGTTTTTCTAGCAGAACCTTGAGTTGCTACATCTGGTCCCAAGGGGCCTCGGAAGTGAAACTGATCCTTTGCCAATCCCGCGAGCTCATTATTCAAGGTTTTGTGGTTCTCTCCCGATGACAAGGGCATATGTCAGCCTTGCTTGATGTCAAGCCCTAGTAAAGGAAAGATAGAAACTAAAAGCCCCGCACATAGGTGCAGATCAGTCAGACTACGTCTACTACCAGGCTCTGGAACTCCGGTTACCACAGGTCGCTTTTGGCAAAGGGAAATTCTCTGAAGCAACCAATGCAAGATAGGCAAGAACAGTCCTAGCGGCCTGATAAGCAGATTGGACAGCCTGAGCTGATCATCAAGGTGGTAAAACCACCCAAGAGTAAAACTCTAAAGGCAATCTACCTCTGCGGCAGTTATCTGTTAGAGAAACCCGGCTTCACAGAGGGTAGATTGCAGAGCGCCCATGTATCAGACCGATGAACTTAGAGAGCCTACTACCTTAGTTATGGCCTAGCACCTCCATGCAGGAGAGCCCCAAAAAACCCTCCCTGCACCGCTACCACTCTGCTGTGGGGATGTCGGTGCTACCAACAGAGGTACTCTGCCGGAGCAAGCCACTGCAAATAGATTGAATGTTCCAATGAACACTTTTGCAGTGGGGAAGCGAAGGCATCCCAAAGCCCTTCTTTTTTGGAGGCTTGATAGTATTGGGTCGCTCGTCTCACAAATTCAAGTGAGGCTGGAGGGTGCTGGCCGGCCTAATATAGGCTGCAAGGAGGAATAAGGATGCAAGGAGACATGACTATATAAAAAAATCTGAGACTTCGTCTAAAATTCACAGAAACGCCTAACGGCGAACTCAGCTTAGATTTTGGCATGAATACTGATGAAACACATCACAAATCATGGAAATTTGGACAAATTTTGAAAATTCTGAAACTTCTACTTATCTGTCTTATATGAGTGTGACGATTCTGACCTGTCCTCCCGTCATGGAGAAGCCTCGGTTATGCAAGTCTTAGTGCTACCGACAGAGGTACTCTGCCTTCGCTTCACCACTGCAAAAGTGTTCATTGGAACATTCAATCTAATATACAGTATACATATATGTTGTGTGAACTCATACATATATACAAAAGCACAAGCCGCTACACTACTAGAACCCTATAAAGGGTCAATATTGCCGACATAATACCCCAGTTAATTCGGGGGTAGGTTTTGTCAGAAGTGGCATAATACTCTAGTTAACTCTGGAGTAGGTTTTGCCCGGCAGAGCTGCTAACATCTATACGGCTAATAATCCTTAGAGTATTGACAAGCGGCAAGCTATTTATTCTACTACGGGATTGCAGTTACATAGAATAATCCCCGGACACTGTCTGTGCTATCAATACAAGCGGCCATACTGCAAAATCCCGAAAAGTAAATTGCCAGAGGATACTTACTCCAGGTAACACCTGGAGTATTGTTTAGAAGACAATACCTAGCTGTTAATGGTCTGGCAAGCAATTATAAAAGTAACAGAGCATGGAAATCGACCTGATTCCACCTCTTATCCTTATACAGTAATGGACTATAATACTTTTTACCAAAGCCCAGTTGCTATACTCTGAAAGACACAAGACGATGAAGTAATGTCTTGAGGTTATACCTATGCAAGAACAAGACTTCTTTGGTGACTGAGTTAAAAATATATATATATACAGACATATAGGCATAATCCAACAAATGCAGCCTTTTTACTGACCCTGGTCAATAACTTAAGCAATGACCAAGTATTGCTCTCATCATTTTGTACTAAATTTGAAATCTTTTCTAAGTCTAGCTACTTGGACTCATAGAGGCACAAGGCTTGAATAGCCAAGTCGGGAGCCTATGCCTATACAGGCGTAGGATTTCACATTTTTGACTAAATGAAAAAATCTACATGGGGTACATAGGTATTATATAAGATAACTATTGTTATCTGTATAATTATGATATGCCTTAAAGATTATACCAGGTTAACTTGAATGTCTATCACAGTAAATACTGGCTCCTTGCTCCCCCAAATGCCCCTGTCACGCCTGTAGGGAAGAAAGCTGGAGAATCGGTAGAATGATAGAGAAGGGGGTGAAATAGGTAGGAGGCATTCACCATATAGGATCCCTCTCAAACTGCAAAGAGATTCATTAGAAGAAGGGTCTTTAGGTACCATAGGCCTGTGCCGTTCACAGCCTACTTTACTGCTTATAATCATTGGAAATAACCTGATAGAGAAGTAGTAGGCCTATTTACAAAACATACAATGACAATTCACATGCCTCTGTTAGTTACATAATCCCTACCTCGGTTTGTTCCAGATTTTTCAGAAAGATGGCGTGTAAGAATTTTGATAAAAATTAAACATTTTCACAAATCATGCTTGATATGCGCAACTTGTTGGGTGAATAGACTGTATGACCTGGCTGAATTTGAAATTTGCATACAAAACATCTAGGAGGCCTCCACGGGAACTACTATACAAACAAGAAACGAAGCAAGGCAACAATCAAGGCCTGAAAAGATCTCTGATCCTTATGTGCTCTTAGCCAATCAGGAGACAGAGAAAATGTTCAGCGACGAGGCCTGGGAGGCTTTGAAAGAGTGTACCGTGGCAAAGTCTAGAGAAAATCGTCTCAAAAGGAGTTTTAGTAAGGAGAAGCCCAGCGCTGTTCGACACAGGAGAAACCACTGGCAGAAAGCGGGCGGACTAGTTCAACGCAAGAAGCTGCGGCGTTGCCCGCCGGAAGGACCCTCTTCAGGGCATTCAGTTATCAAGTACCCTACAACACACTCCAGCGGACCAAACCGCTCCGGTAAAGGCGCCTGATACAACTCTGAAGTCTTGGAATATCCTCTCACAGTCCTTTTTGGGGTCCGTATTGCCTTTTCACCAACTGTGGGAAGCTCAGTTAGATGCGGCTAAACAGATTGAAGAGGCACAAGCGCCAGCGAAGTCTTAGAGGACAGCGATTTTAGCCATTCTAAAGGAGATGCGCTAGGACAAAGCATCCGCGCATTAGAAAACCACTCTACAGTCCAACAACGTTAACAATAACATTCCCAACAGAACACAGGGCATAGTAGAACCTCAACCTGGTCCTATTGGTGCCCAGGTGGAAGCCACAAGTAAAGAGGTCTCCAATGCAAAACATCAGGATAAAGAGAAGGAGGACGAACAGGAGGAAGGAGACATTGATTAGCTACCAAGAAAAGGGCGAGTAAAATGAGAATTGTGAGTATGATCAGTGGAATTATGGCCATTATGAGCAAGCATATGACTACGAGGAGTATGGAGAAGAGGTTGGGAGAATTTTGAACTGGACGAACCAATAAATTCAGAGCCCCAGAAGACTGTGGCAAAAGCTGCAAAGAGGCCAGCTGCCGCAGACTCCGAGACAGGACCTGCCACGGTCCTGAAGATAGACAAAGGTTTTAGAGGTAGCACCACAGTTTGAAAAGGCGGAAGACCCAAGCTCGACCAAAGCGCCTGCGGTAGGCGAGAGTGCTTGTGTACCACAGGCGGACAAACCAGAGGATTGGTTCGTTGTTCCCCACACGTGATAACTAACCTGAAGGCTGGACAGATATTCTTCCAGGGGAACGAAGTAGGCCCCGGAAATGATGTCTTACAGGCCAAAAGGGACAAAGTTTGGTACTTCCCAGGGAATCCATTGGCCTAGACGTTTCCTCTCTAATTTGTATGTCAGCTACACCTTCTACGCCGCTTCCCACCAAAGCAAAGTTGGTGGTCCAGGAGGCGCTGGAAACTCCCCTCCATAAGAAGATGATACCCAAGGAGTTAGGATGGGCGATTTTGACAGAACCCAAGATGGTCACCGTCAAGTTCTCAGACACTCAAGGCAGAGTTAAAATTGGCTCCTAGTAAGGACGAATGGACTATCGACACTAAGTTGAAACTCATGTCAGATGATGAACAAGCGGCAAGATTCCTAGGATCTATGAATGCGCCAAATTATTGGCTGACGCCGGAGAATGAGAGGAGCATTGGAAGGAAAAATAGCGCGTCTAAACAACACGGTTACTATAAAAGATGCTCTACTTAGGGAAATTCTACTGAAGCAGTCAGCAGCTATGTCGGCCCTGGATTTGGCCCTAGAACTGGAAGTAGGCTATGTCGAGCAGCTCCAAAAACTGCACAAGGCCCTAGAACACCTGGCGGTTCTGAATAAGACCTTGGTAGGGGCACAAGCCCTGTTTGCGGTACCGATGCGGTCTATAGTACCGTGCTTCACGACCTTCAGGCAAGAATTACAACGAAAGGCCATGGCGAATATTCAGGTCAATTCTCTGAGGGAGCAGCTCAAAGAATCAGACTCATACTGAGCAAAACTCTGGCCAACAAAACGCGTGGAAGAAATGGCATTGTCTGCCCGACAGGCTAAGGCAGACGGAGTGCTGAGGGGTTCTGTACCGCATACTGCCAACAGATGACCAAGAGGTCAAGGAGGCAGCGCAAAGGCTCCCCGAGGGTCCTTTAGAAGGCCGCAAGGAACCCGCCGAGGGCCGCCTCTACCCGTCGAGGAAGAGGCATGGTACCCATGCAAAGGTGGAAGACAGCTCCAGCAGAGAATCACGACTATAAGGACAAGGAGGCCGGCCCTTCTTTCGAGACTCAGGTTTTAGAGGTAGCATCAGAAGGTACAGCGGCCAACCGCGCATCAGAGGACAAGGCTCGTACCGAGGCAAGGTCTCAAGGGGCAGGGGATCTGGCCTCCAATGTACACTGAACAGGAGAATTCTGACTAGCCGGTGGAGGGCACCTCTCCCAAGTCAGTGTACAATGGGAGAGCGCCTCAAGGTGGCAGTGGCAAGCAGTGCGCAAAGGGTTAAGACTCCGCTGGCACAATCAACCCCCACTGCTATCTTGGCCAACCAAATCCTAGGGGGAAACGAAACTAGAAATTCCAGTCAGGAAATTGCTAGAAAAGGGCGTTGTGAGGAAGTGAGAAAACAAAAATGCTTTGTCTCCCATATATTTACAGTCCCAAAGCCGTCAGGCGAAGCTTGATTCGTCTCGAACTTGAAAAGCTTAACGTTTTTTTAAGCGTCCCTTCGTTTACGATGACCAACACCCTGAGGCAGATTTTGCCCAAGGGAGCTTAGATGGCGTCTCTAGATATCAGGACGCTTATTTGCACATCCCCATATGCAAGGCAAACAGAAAGTTCCTCGCCATTTGCTTCATAGACGAACTCTTTGTCTTCAAACCCCTGCCATTCGGCCTCGCGGTGGCTCCACTAGTCTTTACTCGCCTCATGGCTCACCCAATCAAACTCCTATGCTGTCAAGACGTGGAATGCCTCGCATATGTAGACGACTGAGTCATTTGGGGCAGGTGCGAGGAGCAAGTGCAAATCTACGTCTTGGCAACGGCACAAGTTCTCTCGGGTCTAAGGTTCCTCATCAGTCACAAGAAGTCAGTACCCAGACCAGTCCAAGAACTGGAGTGGCTAGGAGTACTATGGAAAACACTCAGTGGAGGCACTCGGTACCGCAAGAATTCATAAAGAAAGCATGGCGGCAGGTCAACGAAGTACAAACATCATCAATCGTCGCGCTCAGAGACTTGCAAAAAGTACAGGGCCTCTTAGCATTTGCATCCAATATCCTGGAGTGGGGAAAACTACACTCTCTTCAGTTCCTGAGGATCTTCGGACGACTGGAGCAGATGCGGGCTGAAGGAAGAGTCACAAGAGAGCTCAGGGAGGCCTTGAGTAGGTGGGCAGACAGAAAAAAAAAATTGGGAGACAGAATCACCTATGAGGGCCCCACCTCCTACAAGGTACCTGTGGACTGATGCCTCCTCGGAAGGTTATGGGGCACACACTGCAGAGAACCGATTCTTGCAAGGATGTTGGGAAGGCAAAGAGAAGAAGCTGCACATCAACGTAAAGGAGCTCAAAGCAGTAGGAAGAGCAGTGCAGTCAGAGCTGATTGCCCAAGAAGATAGCGTAGTGTTATTCATCGACAACCAGACAGCTCGATTCGCCCTGATAAATCAAGGTTCTCACAGGTTCCGTGCAGTCGATCAGGAAGTGCAGATGATCTATCAGGTGACCATACTCAAGGGCGTCCACCTCTCACCATAGTTACTACATGCGAGGTTTCCAGAACGGAAAACGGCAGACGCACTTTCCAGGAGCGAGGCCAGAGAGACGGAGTGGGCATTATAAACGAAAACCTTCACAGAGATTGCCCAGAGTTTTCCCTCCGTTTGGGTTAATTTGATGGCCACACCATACAATGCAAATTCCCCACCTTCGTTTGCCCTTATTATCATCTGGCAGCAGAAGCAATGTACATCTTTGCTACAGACCTCAGCAGATGGACGGAGATCTACATGTTCCTTCCTCAAAGAACAGTTTTGAAGGTTTTACACCTAGTTCTACACTACAAGCTCTGAGGAATTTTAATCGCACAGTAACGGCCGCTTCAATTTTGGTTCCCTCTCCTTAGGAAGATGGCGAAAGGCTTTTTCTCTCTCAGGGATCAACCTTCTTGAGTTGTTCAGGGCAGAAGGATACCTGCGACAGGGACAAGATCTTGTCTGTATCTCGCCTTTATTTTATAAGACAGATGCTGTAGAACCTCCCACAAGGGGTGAGAGAGAGGCTGATGAAGGCTTACCTAGCTTCTACATCAAACCAACAGGAGTTTCTGTGGAAGGCTTGTCAGCTTTGGATCAAGGAAAAGGCAGTGGCGTTGCAGAAATCTCCTCCAATTCGATTCTGGGTTTCTTGGAATTCTGTTCCGTAGGAAGGAAACTATCACCTCGTACGGTTCTGGCTTATCATGCAGCCCTGCGGCTTCCCTTGCGTCTGGCCTTTGAAATCGATGTCACGTCTCTCGAATTCAGACTCTTGGACAGAGCACAATTTTTAGCGCGGCCACCTACAAAGAGAATAGTCCCACAATGGTCTTTGGAAGCAGTATTACAGTTCCTCGCATCACCGGCTTATGACATCAGAACATGCCCTCTAGATTTCTACTCCAGAAAGGCCTTGTTTCTGATACAGTAAAACCCCTCTAATCCGCACCTCAATAATCCGAAACCCTCCCTAATCCGAACATCACATTACTGTTCGGAATGCTATCTGAACAAGTGAGCATTTTTCGGATTAATGGGGTAAAGTAC
>LQNS02278100.1:1614004-1635666 GCA_001587735.2 Parhyale hawaiensis | reverse complement strand
CGTAAATCCAAATTCCTAAGAACAGTAATGACTTATCCAATACCAAACATTCAATTGTTTCTCTCGGAGAATAATATTTTGTTAGGGGAGAGATTTCAGTTAAATTTGCCTTGGAAAATAATTCTCAGTGAACCATGTGAAGTAACATTGAAGCTTCATCAACAAATAGAACTGAGTTAGTGAGTTAGTATAGAAATAAATAAAAATTAAAATTAAGAGTTATGTTGCAGTCCCCTAGTTGAGTAAATTAATGACTGAAGTGAACAGACCTTCTTTGATTTATTGGTCATAGCCAAGATTTTAGTTAGCCTTGAGTTTCAGCATCAAATAGTTAACTGTTCAGTGCTGTGTATGCATAATCTGCTTTCTAAACTAGAGCACTCTGAGAGTGCATACCTCTGCCATGCAAGACAGCGTAAACGAAAAACTTAATTGAGACTTATTTATCATCAGTAAGGTTTGATCAATTGTGCTGCACGACAGTATTAACAGATTCTGTATTTTTCCTGAAGATCCGTGTGTATCTTTTTGAGTTACGTTCTGACAACCTTTAGTCAGACCAGCATAGGATCAAATGATAATCACCAAAATTTTAAAATTTGTGTCTTCTCATATTTCTAACAATTCCTGTGAATTTCATAAAGATCAGTCCATAACTTTTAGAGTTATGCCACCACTCAGAAAAAAGGCAAGAAACAAACAAACAAACAAACAAAACGGTTGAACAAATCTTAATTAGCTAAAGATCTCCTGTTCTTCCTAACTTGCGGAATAAACAGTGAAAATTTCGCAAAAAATCCATCTATAACTTTTAAGATATTTTAGTGATAGACCAACAAGCAGACAAACCAGTCAGACAGGCAAACTCGAAAAAAAATATATATCCTTCTTGGCAGAGGTAATAACTGCCATGAACTTCAATCGAAATTCTAGCGTTGACATTGATGACAATTTCGTGATCACTGATCATTCAGCCAGGTTAACAAATGATTAACTCCACAGAGGAGGTTATAATGTTTTTGTACAGTTTGTTCTTCTGTCTGTCACCAAGGTGACTCAAAAAGTTAATAACGGATCCTTTCGAAATTTACTTGGATTGTTAGGGATGGTAGGGCAACAAATGAATAATTGAATTTTGATGTTACGCTTTACTGTTTGTTGATTTGTTTATTGGCCTGCCTTTTTTTCTTTGATATATAACTCAAAAATTTACGGAGGGATTTTATGCAATTGGTGAAAACTATTAGACATGTCATGAGGAGCAGATGATCACATTTTATTGGTTATCTGTTTGTCCGTTTGTCCCAACGTTTGATTTTATAATGATCAGAAACATAATTCAAAAAGTTAGGAACAGATTTTCATAAAATTTGCATTAATAGTTAGAAATGTTGAAATGCCCAAATGACTAAATTTTGGTGATGATCGCTCCATCCGTTTGTGTGTTTGACTAAAGTTTTTCTTGCCATTTGTCATAACATGATTCAAAAGTTACCGACAGACCTTTAAAAAAAATACAGAAACCGTTATTACAGTCAAGAGGCACAAATAACCGAATTTTTGTCATGATACTAATACCAGTTTGAATTTTTCTTTTACATTACTTTACCTAGCAGAAGTATGTGCTTTGAGTGCTCCAGCTTTACATGAAATTCATTAGTGAGACGTAATCGAGAGAGATGGTGGCAAATTGTTGATATACGGGAATCAACGGTAGTAACACTAAAAGTTTAATGATAAATATTCGATTGAATAGGCAACATACTTATCATTACGAATTCAAGCAGTTTAGTGCACTGAGGCTATGAAAAGGCCAATAATAAATTCTACTTCGAGTAGAGCCCAATAATTGTCTTAAAATAAATCCCAATTCTTCTTCCATCAAATAGAATAATTTATTACGGAAAGTGCTGGCAATTTTTGTATTTATAAAGCATTTTGGTATAGCTACAGCATTATAACAACCAGCATGTTACATATTTTTATTGTGATCTATATTCCTATTTTCCAGTCATGACCGACGAAAAGGAGAGTATCATTACATTTTTATTTAGGCGTTTACTAGAGACTTTATGAAACTGGAATGATCGGTACTTTAATTTAACACAAGATTTTCTCAAAAATATAGCTATAATCTTTCAAATATATTTTGGGGAACGTGTTGCGTCCGCTTTATGCTCGTGCAGAAACCCAGTAAAATGTATGATTTTGCGTTCATCTTTTCCTATTAATTTAAACGATGTTCCTTACGCTGAAATGAATCTTGCAGAGTATTGATTATATAGCCTTAGTTACCAATATAAACGTGCGCTTCATTCGCATCCCTACGGACAAAGTTTCGAAGCAAATTTTTAGAATGAAAAAGCACTTTCTTAATTTTAAAATATACTTGACGACCCGTGACCCGTTGGGTCGTCACTGCGATCGTCTTCACTTTCGCAAAAAACAAACAGGTGTTATTTAGCTGGGCATAGACCACCCGCTATTCGGTCGTCCTCTTCTGCCCGTCAAGGAGCGGCCCGTTCGGTTCACTATCAACAGATTCTTTTCTTCTCTGACGAATATTCAACACCCAGGCAGTAAGCAAAGTCAAATTATTATACGTTACGTATTTCAGTTGCATTGCCCATGAAACCGCTGAATTGATCATGCCCGTACTTCCGTATCACAGATACAATCGAATTAAAGAGCTAATCCATGGATAGAATGCCACTGCCAACCACCCCCATACCTCTAATTTCTTCTCGTGTAATAGTGAAGAAAATGTGTCAAACAAGACACAAATAAATAAACAAGACACAAATAAATAAGCAAGCAAGACTGGTTCACAGATTTTAAGTATAATATATAGTATGTATCCGAAAAGTATGGTCATACTTTAATTGCCAAAATTTGTGCATTTTTTAAAGAATCATTATGCGATACCTTTCCTTTAACATAAATTTTTCTTTGCCGACAGCTCATGTCTCGTATTTTTCGCAAATTTTGAAAATGTAACGAGGAACGAGTAACGGCAATTTCCGTTACTTTTGATAAAATCTACCCGGGCGTTACCGTTACTCGTTACGTTTCAAAAATTTCTAAGGCGATACAGTTACTCGTTACAAAAAGTAACGCCCGTTACTTAAGCCGTTACAGTAACTAGTTACATGCCCATCTCTGCATGTCTCTACTCTGCTTCCCGTTAAAATGAGCCGACAAGAGCTCTGCTCTAGCCAAGGGATCAGCAATGATATCCACACCGGGACCAACAGGGGGTAGCGACGAAGGTTCAGCCCCCAAAACTGAACCTTTTAGCTAACTCTATCAACGATGTGGATGGTCAATACTCAATGAACAACTCCATGGAACGCTGCCTCTGACGGCGCTGTGCCCTCTCACCAGCATGCTTAGTCTCGGCCCCACTATCAACATAGGTCTGCCACAACGTACTGTCAAGCGAACGCCGTCATGCCCGATAAGCCGCTTATTTAGCTTCGAAAACTAACTGACACTGGTCGTCAAACCACGGTTTGTCCCGAGACCTCACAAGAATAGTTCTTTTCGGGACAAACTTTTCTAAAACAGACACAGTCAAGGCATTAAGCACTTTGTGGCTATTGCATCACTATTAGTTTTGATCGGAATTCGAACTTCACAAGTACGACCAATATGGTCAGAGTGTCTGACCTGGACTCGCCCATTGACGTTGACAGTTATTCCTTCTAGAATTTTCGCAATATATGTAATCGTAAAGGGCACGAATCTCCTTTGAATCGAGTATTTTTGATGTTGAGCAAGTCTTTCGTGATAATTTAGGTCTTGCATGCCCCGGATTTTAGCAGTGAACGTTCTCTGAATAGCCTCGAGGAGCTCAAAGTCTTTCCATTTGCCTGACATCCAAAGAGGTGAACAGTATTCAATCCTCTGCAATATTAGTTGCTTCCATAAGGTGAGCATTGTGTCTGCCTCGAGTGAAGAGAAAGCTCGAAGCACTGATCCGCTTCACTTCTTGCCTATGGTAGCAACTCATGCCACGTTATCTTCAAAAGTGACAATATCTTGTATTCGCATCCAAAGGTCCCCTAAAATTTGCCTTCTCTTGATTTCGCTCCCATCTCTAGTCTCTAGTCGTGTAGGACTTAGATTCCGTAGGAAGAAGTTTTCCCGTATTTAAAAGTTCTAATTTTGACTCACAGAAGGACACATTATTAACCAATGACCAGTGAAAAATGTTGGTTAAATCTAGTTGCACATTCCGTACGTCTGCCATTGATTGTACCGCTTCTAATATCCGTGTGTCATCAGAGAACGATGAGGGAACGGCAAACTTGCATTGGTGCCCATATCATTCATCATGATGAGGAAGTGTATTGGACAAAGCATATTAACTTGTGGGACTCCAATGAGTAATGGCTATCGTTTGGATTCTGTATTATTTTTAACTAGTGCACTAAACGCAATCCTTTTGTTGAATAAGTCATGAAAGTATGTACTTGAAAATATCTTATCATCCTATCGAAAAAGTTCGCATTTCTCCAAATTTCTCTACGTCTACAAAGTTCACGAACTTCACCAAGTGCACAAAAGCAACCAACTTTACAAATGCCTATGACCAGGCCTTCACTAATAACACGGGAATTCCCGGTTTCGTTTCCTGGATACGGTTTGGATAAGAGAAAAGTCGGGTACCTTGGAATTTTTTCTTCAGTATTACACAGGTGGAAAACAAAGCTTCGGACAGACGGACGGACTGACGGACAGACGGCTCTCTTATTATAGTATAGATTACACTATGGGTTCGGTTTGTCGGGAAACTTTCGATCCATCAAAGACATTTTCTACGGATGCCCATGTTGGCGAGTTTGAGTAGTAGTATTCCATGGTCTACTTTATCTAATACTTTGGCAAAATCTAAATAGATGACGTCCACATTTTTGCCTTAGCATAGTAGGTCTAGAATAGAATCATAATGCTCAAGCAGCTGCGAACTGGTTGAACGTTTATGCCAAACCCATATTGATTTGACGTAAGCAGGTTATTGGTTTCTAAACGATGTATTTGGTCTTCCATAAATACCCTCTCAATTAAAAGTCTTCACTACGTGACTAGTTAGGGAGGCAGATCTATAGTTTGGCTGGATCCATGCTATTTCCTGCTTTAGTAATAGGTGAAATAATTGCGTGCTCGTTGGTGAGCGGAATTACTCTTTCATCCATTGATTTTCGTCACATAAGGTAGGGGGTAATGGACGCTTAGTTTACACATCTTAAGGATTTCTGCAGGCACATCATCTGGTCCCGCTGTACTATTGCTGCTAAGTTCGTCGATGGCTAGTTCAATTTTTAGTTTTGTGAACTCGAATTCCGTTAGGTAGTTTGTAATTAAATCAATTGTTGGGATTTCAGGACTTGGAATTTTATCGCTAAAGACTTTTGATATTGACGGCTTAGTATTTCGCGTATTTCCCAATCAACATAAACATCAACATCATTCATCAGTCGCCCGATTTTCAATTTTATCGAGGAATGATGGGATGCATCGGCCAAAAAATATTTGCTTTTACTTTTTTATGGCTTGCTTTTATTTTTCTTGTTTTCTTCATGTTGCAAGCTGACGTTCTATCTCATCTAGCTCCTTTTTTCTTGCACTCGGTTTGTCTTTGGAGTAACTTCGTTGATCGCTGTCATTTAATAAGTTTTGCTCGTTTCTTAAGTAGTCGTATACGAAATTTGTGGGGTCAACTTTTATTGAATTATTTCTTGTCTGGCTTAGGTACCTCATAGAGTTTTCTAATAAAATGTTTTCGAATATCTCATTGATGCTTTGCACTTTCTATTGAGTTATTTAGGAATACGACCCAGCTTACTAACTGCAGTTTGACATTCAAGCTATCCCAATTTATCTATTTATCGTGCACGTTCAAGCCCAGTAGACTTGTGATGGAGTTAATTTGCGATTTTTTGTGCGGTCTACGTGAATTGCATTCGTCAAGCTGAGTCTTTATTATAAAAAGCCTATGATCAGATAATGTATCCTGGATTTCAATATTTTTAATCAATAACTGTGCGCTATCTACGAAGAGAAAGTCTAACATATTTTCATTTCTCGTAGAAGAGATCATTTGGGTCAGCGAAAATTCATCCATTATGGGCACTATAGAGAGGGCCTGATCTTTTTCATCTCTAGTGACCGATGATATTCTGGATAGTGCAAAGCTTCCAGTTTCATCTGACAACTCCAGGAAGCAAAGAGCGAAACGGGAGGACTCACAAAAAATTAGCACCAAAAAGTGACGTCATCATCGACGAATCTGAGGCTGAGCAGCCAAGGAGTTTTTCACTAATTTAACCAGAAAAATCGTCTTAAATTGTGAAATTTATCTCTAGCGTATATATAAATGAAGATAATATATACTAATTTAGCAATTATCCATAGAAAATTGTAGCGCATGTTGGTGGAAACTTTCACAGCACTACCGCCGAATTTGTGAATTCCTTTTCGGCGACCTGATTTAACTTCTTTTTTCTTGATTGAAGCCTTATTTACACTTCATATTTGGTTCACAGTGCTCTTCACAGAACATATTTATTCCTTACCAGCAAATATAAGCACCATTATAGCCAATTCTGTACGCGAGAGAAACCACAGTAACAGTTAGCCTATTCCTCGAACTTTCTGTACTTGGCGACAACATTTTTCGGTGTTTTGCAGCTCAAGTAGCTGGCTAGTCATCCGCGGGAGATTGAATGAAATAAATCGAATAAATGCGGTGATATGTTCAAGAAAACAATATACGGAGGCCTGATCTCAAACACCTAAACACTTCGACTCGTCGATGTGATGTAAATTTGTAGCGTGCGGTCACGGCTATGTTTTATTTCAGTCCTATTGAGTCCTCCCGTTGCATTCTTTGCTTCCTGGACAACTCTGTCGTTAGCCATTTTAAGAAGGGGAAGTTGAAATTATAGTTATATATAATTGATACTTACTCTGATCTTCTTTGCAATGCGTGTTGCTTACCAGCAACAATTCGGCAAATTTTTCGGTGCTACGTTTTGGCAATCGATGGCACACCACGCATATTAATCTACGTTTTTCAATATTAACAATAATACAATCACACATTCCAATAAAGAATTTTTGCTTTGCATGTGAACCAAGGTGGTCTGTTACGTATAATACAACACCACCACACTTCCCATCTTTGCGGACGCTTCTATGTGATACATAGTTTTCTATTTTAACTGCAAACCGTTGACTGCATCATCTAGATGAATCTCAGTAACGGCAAGGAGTTTAGAACTTGCGTTATTTATCATATCCTGCAGTACCATTTGTTTTCTGCAATTTTTCTTCAACAGGCCTCGTATGTTTATAACGTGAATTTTGCTAAGTATTTCATATTTATTTGATTTTAGTTCCTGGTGTTGACTCTGCTCTGTTGTGATAGCATAGCTGTTTACATTTTCAGTTGATGACGTGTTCCAGGATCCTACCTCCACATTTGTGTAGGAATTTCTACTCTTGGTGTATTCCAAGGTGCTCTTGGCCCTCCATGCTGCACTTTTTCCACATAAGTTTCCATGGACGAGATTTTTTCGTACAGTGTCTGTATTTTTATTTATTTTGCAAATCTCTTCTCACATTTTGATTGTTCGGTATCATATCACGGTCATTTGCGATAATATCTCATTCCACATTGTACTGGCGGTTATTTTCTCCGTACTTGTAGGTTGATACGCGATTTGAGTTTTGCCATGGTCTCCCCGAATTTTCCCCTCGTTCAGCGTGGGTGTGCCTATGGTAGTCTGTGGGAGCCGTTCGGATAGTCCCTTTCAGATGTATTTCAGGACATGTTTCAAAACAGCACCATTTCTGAATTATTCTTGGCACAACCAGGGATGAAAGAGATCGCATTCCCGCTTTGGGTTGCAACCGTGCCTGCCGTATTTCAAGAACCTAGGACACATCTTTGGGTGGAAAAATTTTCATCATTTGCCTGAAATTTCATATTTATATTGGTTTTGACAGAGTACTTGCAGATTCTTGGTTTCTTTTCGTTTTTGGATTTCCAGTCCTCTCCAAAGTTACTCCTTTCCTTCACAGTACTCTGTGCTATTTCATAACTGCTTTTTCCACGTCATGATCGCCGATTGCTGAATATTTCTGCAGGGGTTCTTCTCCTGTAGTTTTCGGGCTTTCGGCCACTGATTCCTTTGTATCAAATGCTACGCATTTCTAGCTTTGCGTTGGAACTTGTAAGTATCTTTCACAATTCCACATGAAGCTTTTGGGACATCTGTTAAACATGTCGATCATGCTCGGACGTAACTTTGCACAAGCAGCACAGATATAGATATTCACTTTTTCTGCAAGCAATTTTCATTGTACTATTTGTTGTAGGGTCTTTGCACCAGGTACGTAGATCCAATGTTGCTTCTCAGTGGATCTTTCATTAACTGAGCACCCATTCCCAGACGGGCACACTAGTGCGTGGTACTTTCCATTCTGATTCAGAGCAAGACACGACGCACAATAGTTATTCTCTTCACTGATTTATTTTAATTTGCTTTGGTTTCAGACACAAGGTACACTTACTGAAGCCACGCGTTCTTGTGTTTCACAAATATAATCCACATCACCAATTGAGTTTATATCATTGAGTTGAACTGTATTTTGTTCGACCCTTTTTACTGCCTCCCATGGCTGGAGTCTACGCTTCCCTATTAGCGAGCTACGCTGTGGTCGCTGGCTATGCTAACTACAGTCGAGTTCATCCAGGCGGGCACACTGCACAACACCTAATTAGCTTACTACTTTCAAGAAAAAGCTATAGCTCTAATTTTATCATTTCTAGCGGAGTACACGACACTCTACTACCGAACATCATAAAGGGTAACTGGTAACTGATACATAGTGAAAGGTATCGGACAGCATCGGATGAATGCAGAAACATTTCTGAATGGTGATGTTATTTTGGTAGTTGTTAAGTGAATTCTTGAACTTCATTGAACTGCGAGTCGACGTTCCTCCCATTTTCCCCGTTCTTACTGAATGAGTTTTATTTGCATTCACAGTCGGAGATTACCGCACCTCATTTGTCAACTTAATTTGTTTCTCAACACGTGTATTTACAACACGCACCTTCATTTACCCATGAAGATTAACAAGTTGACTGCTGAGTGCATGTCTCCAAATCCAATTCATTCCGTTTGAGTTCATCTGTAGAACAAATAAAGGTAATGTTCAGTTTCATCTTGGAAGTAAATAAAGACGTAGAAGCAGTAGAAAAGAGGAACCTTGAAGACTGCTGAAGTAACATTACGATTTTCTGTCAAAAAGAAATTGATTTGAAAATACTCTAGAAGTTCGAAAAATACTGTAGCTTTAGCGTATGGGAACTCTAGTTGTAGGTGCTGAAAAAATTCATAGATTTAAAAATTGCTTACCCCTAAAATTAATAAAACTTTAAACGTTAGGATATTTTAAGCCATGTAAATATGGGGTTTACATTTTTACTATTAGCTGTGTCATGGCGTATTGTCGATGTGTACATTTCAAAGCACCTATAAAATAATTAATGATCATGTACTTCTCATCTTCTTGGTTTATCAAGAGTTACTGGAGACATCTCTTTTAATTAAAGTAGATGTATCTTATATTTAATTTGTTTAATCGTCATACTTGCCATATGAATATTATTCTAATGAAATTTAAGTCTCGATTGCGTTACAGTGTACAGTTAAAACTACTATAAAGGAAGGGGTTCGTTCCATAAAAGCACCCGTTATACATGACAAGTCCCGTTATAGGAGTGACACGTTTACGTTAGTTACCGACATAAATACTTTTTATAAGAGCCTTTGACAGAAAATTTTTATTGAATTGTAACTATAGTTCTTCGAACGATATCTAAAGAAGGTATTGATGTAAATTCATGTTAGTAGCTATATTATTTATTTATGTAATTAGAATATCATATTATACCTATCATAACTAATATATGGAGACCCAAATAAAAACTTAAATAAGATTTTGACTAGAGTGAAGGAACCGTCTTTGCTGGCGGAGTTTGTTGTCAGATTTTTTTTTTTCAGAGATAAGTGTAATAAACTTTCGCTACATTTATTGCTAGTTACTTATCGCAGGACGATTTGAAAACTTACTCATGAGAGAAAACTTACCAGAGGAACGAAATGACATAGAAGTGAAATAAAATTTTAAATACCATAGAATTTGGGAGAAATATATTGAAATATTAATAGTTTCACTGGACTCGTAGTAATAATAGTTTTATTTTTTATAAATAGTCACCCAGAATACCATAAGAAAAATTTGCAGTAAGTTAATAAAATACAAAAAATTGAAATAGACGTTATTGGAGTATTACATACACGTTATTACTTTCAAAACACTGTTTTATCTCCTTATAGGAGATTCCCGTTGCAAGGTCGCCTGTTGTGGGAGCTCTACCTGCATTTAGATAATTTAAACTTTCTCAGTGTTGAGAGAACGCATGCTTGGTATTCCACAATTCAAGCTTTATTTCAGGGTATACCGCGCTAACACATGGGGTAGAATAAACGTTGTGATCTGTGGCCCAACGTGCTATGCACGTTGATCTGTGGAATCCAGATGACGCTGATAGCACGTTATATCACACTGTGTTAGCAAAGCGCGGGGCATGTCCTTAGCTCCTTGTGTTGGCGGTTCCTTAGTACGTTGTGATACAACTTGCTGGACATGTCCGTAGCACGTTACGATGTGACGTATTAAAGACGTGCCCAGTACATTGTTAACACGTTGTGAAAGGATGTGCTAACAGCATTATCTGGAGCTGAATTCATAATGCCAAGTAGCTATGGAGATTGTCATTACGTTGTCAGCACGTTGTCTCCCGTGCTGACAACGTTATCTGGAGTCCACAGATCGACGTGCATTGCACTTTGATCTGTGGATTTACGACCTGATTTCCACGTTCAATCAACGTCAAATTGTTAGCTGTGTAGTGTATATTGAGTTGTGTCTTAGGCGCAATATCCTCCTCAATTCCTCAATGATAAAAATGTTTTCACTCTGCATCAAAGATGGTGAAGCTGATTAATAAAAAAAGTTCTTAAAGATGAGTTTCACAAAAATACCTCAGCGTTTAGCACATAGCGTGTTGTGTTGATTAAATCATTGCAAATATCGACAGCGTTTCTTCTTCTAACTGTTTAAGATCTTCGATATTATCCCATCCTTTATTTCTCCTAAAAAGAACAAAATCAACATTTCTTCGATTTCTCCTTACAATTTTGTATTTAGGGCATATCGCTCACCACATTCTTTCATTTAAGAAAGTCACGCTCGCTAAAGCTCACTTAATATCTCGTTGCCCCCTCAAATGCATCATTTGACCCTTTCATGGAAGCTCAAATGACTGATCGTCCTCGACTGTGTATAATCTTCTGGACAGCTATATACAGTCGTTAGTTCCTTCTATATGCTCTTGCAGCCTGGTATCACAGGACTTAAATTCACAGGCGAAACCAAGAACTTTTAATTGGCCTACAAAGGTGAACTTAAGTTCATCTTAAACAGTTATTTAATTGTTCAATAAATAATTCTGACGGGTCATGTTAAAAGAAACCTTAGGATGAGATTCCTTTGAGTAAGGCAAATTTTCACTGTGTTTGAGCCAGTTCTTTTTCTGGGAGGGGAGCGTGACGCAGCTCAGTCTGCGATTTGGTCGAAGTTCTGAAAATAAAAAGACAGCTGAACATGAGAGCGATCTCGTCTTTCNTGAGATTTCTTTGAGTAAGGCAAATTTTCACTGTGTTTGAGCCAGTTCTTTTTCTGGGAGGGGAGCGTGACGCAGCTCAGTCTGCGATTTGGTCGAAGTTCTGAAAATAAAAAGACAGCTGAACATGACAGCGATCTCGTCTTTCACCCAATGCATGACACCATCTATATTCGGCACACAATGGATCATCAAAATATTATGCTGCAAACTGAAACTGCACCAGCTAACTCCACCGCTACTCATATTTCCTCGTGTCCCTGTCTCCATGAGCGTTTATATTAATAGTTAAATCATTTCCAATTCACCAGTTTCGATAGAAAACTTCCGTACGCACCGAACTCTGTCTGCGCTTACGGCTGAGCGAAGGCTTATAGGAATGCAAACAGAGCGGGTCTACACCAATTTATTTGTTGACGCTACCAGTTGTATGACATCACTAGGCAGCAAGCAACCGGTTAGTGGCAACTTAGAGCTGCAGGAGGGGCGTGTGTAGAGTCGGTGAAGAGGCAGCCAATGTTCTCAGTCGGGCACCACGGCCTGCTGGGCATGTACCTACCTTCTCCTGTGCCGTGCGCGCACCAGTGTCGGACTCTCGCAGAGGCTCTAATTGCTCCAGAAACAATTTTACTTTCTGCTATTTGTATATAAAGTGCCGCTTGTGATAGTAGCCGTTTTGTTGACTAGGAAATGCGAGAAAAATTATCTTTGTTGCCTCAAGCTTTACGAATTGTTTTGATGCTTTGTTTACCCCTGGGCGCTCTATTTCCCCGAAGTGCACGCGGGAATTTTTGTTTACATATGATAGGTGTGACGGGGGACTTTGATTACGAGCTACTTCCTAATTAAATTGCCATTGATTAGGCAGCGTTTTGCACCTTAATTGCAATCGCGTGAATTAATTTGTAAGCTTGTTTCAACTGCAAGACTCGCACTACTCTCAAAGAAAAGATATTTTTTTTTATAATCTGGATGCTGTGCCCAACATATTTAGGGCGCTGTAGCCTCAGGTATTCAGTGTTAACGCTAAACTGGAGAGAGACAGTAGTTAGTGCGCAGATTTACATCTGTGGATACTGTCCACGTGGTATGAAGGGCATGCTTTCAAGTAACATTTATTTTTTTTTTGCTAAGTAAGATATCTATTCAAGACAAGTGTATACGAGTACACTATTTTGATTTGTTGTACGATCCGTTTGGAAGTTTCAAAGTAACAGAGACTTGGAATGTGCATTTTGTAGCATAAAAACAAGCTTGAATTTTTGCCAGCGGTGTTAAATTATTTCTTGGCAAAGTTTCGGTGACTTCTCACAATATGACAGTATTAATTTGGTGAACTGATGCAAATCAGTCACATCATGCATTGAAACTGGAAGTTTATTCCCTTACTTTGTTAGATGAAGCAGCATTTACAAACACTGAGTTTTGTACATGCTTGCGTCGTTTGTATCGTAGTCCAAACTAATAAAGAGGAAAGTTATGCTGCCATGTGGAATGAATTTCTCTCATAGAAATAAGAAAGAAAATCTCTTTGAATTCATATTAAGCCCGACATTAGATTGCGGCAAGTTTATGTAATCACTACTGAGAAAATGTGGTTAGGAGCCGAGGTAGGCATTTGCGGCCTTGCCACAGGTCGCCGCAAGTCCTCACCTTTGGTAAGAAGTGTGATGCGATTCCTATCAATTACTGATTTCCTTGAGCACTCGTCAGTTTTCTTTCATTACCACTGCAGCGGTCAAAATTGTGCTCATCGATCTGGTTGAAATTGTTCCTCGAGAGCAGCACTTGTCCGGCTCTGTATTCTGCTTCTTTGGGCAACATCTAGACATGGCCGCGGACTAATAAAAGACACAGGAACAATTTCCACAATGGAAATCCAGATTCAAATATTGCAATTCAAATTCTCTTTGATGTGGCCACTCAAGCGCTCACAGGATAACCTGAAACGGAATTACGCTTCTAATAATTGGAGAATCCAAGACGTCTTAACGCGGCAGTATAGCTATACCGACGCCGAGGCTATGGCTCGTTTAAAACTGGGTCTCATGAGACAGGTTCGTCTTTTGTCCTGTGTCTAATTTTATGTTGGTAACACTAGAAATTATGGCTATACGCAATGTTTAAAATGGTGGACGAGAGTAAGGCACCTCCAAAGTTTTAACTACATTTTTGTTGTTGCACCTACTACTGTGAAAATTGCATGCATTTCGTAGACCTAGATTCCATAATTACCTCCGCCAAGAAGGTAACGTTTTCGACGAGTTTGTTTGTCTGTCACCAAAATAACTAAAAAAAGTTATGGATGGACCTTGACGAAACTTAGAAGGATCATTAGGTATGTTAGGAGGAACAGATGATTAACTATTGGTAAAGATCCGCACTTCCGTTTGTTTGTCTGCCTCTTTTTTCTTAATGCCATAACTCAAATTTTTTATGAAATTTACGTGAGTTGTTAGTAATGTTGAATGACATAAATTGTTAAATTGCTTTGATGATCGGTTGGTCTCTTTGTGTATATGACTAATGATTGTTAGAAGTGTTTGTTAAGAGCATAACTCGAAAACTTATGAACGGATCTTCAAGAAACTTGCAGAAGTTATTATTACTGTCGAAAGGCACAAATGATTAGAGTTTGGTGTCGGTACAGATGAAAAAAAAATAATAATAGTTTTAGAACCAATTTGAATGCTTCGTTACCGTGCCTTGCTTGGCGGAGGTATCCGCTTTTAGTGTATTCTAGTTTTTTGTGTCATACCTTTTAGTGGCTTTTAAATTGTTTATCACAACAGTTAGAGATCTACATTATTTTCTTGGAGTAAAACTTATAGATTTCCCTCCTGGTGATTGACATTAATTTGTCCTTTTTCATTTCACTAAGGAGATGATTCCGCGACGTTCCTTGGAGAATAGATTCAATTATCGAGTGCGCTCTATAGTAGCATTGATATAACTTAAACGCGTCTCCAGAGTTTGCTTACAAGCTACTCGCGTATTATTATAGTTTCGACTTCATGCCTAGCTGGGATATATGATATTTTAAGCCATTGTCATAATGATACCCATCGTGAAAGACGTAATTTTGAAAGAAAAATCCAGTTAATATAGAAACAACAAGGTTCACTGTTTATTAAAAATTCGAGATTATGCATGCAAATTTTTAGCGCAATAGGTGAACTTTACGGTGTCGTATATTCATTTCCACCACGTTAGGTTGTATATAGCATATGATGGTAGGTAGGTTGAGGTAAGATGATGTGTGTTTGGTTAAACTTAGATATGTTACACCAGCGCATTTTATCTTTGCCGCGATATGATACAAAAAGTATGAGATAACCGTTAGGTTTCCGTGTGGTCGTCTTATATGCTTGAAGTTTGTTTTAAAATATATTTCTGTGTGAGATAATTTGTTGGTGTCAAGAGAACGCTGAAATTCTTCATGGCTACACTGATTTTGCAATACTAGAGTGAAGTTACTTCTTCGCAGCGGAAAATTGAACTAGAATTCGATAGGCGATACACCAAACGTTGAAATTAGGTAATTAGCAGAACTTTCGCTGCAGCCTAACGCACAAGTTACCAATATTTTCAGACTCGCTATACTGAAGAGGCGACTTCTCGTTTTCAGAGAATTGACCTCTGCGTATCTTTCCTTTACTAACACTTAGCAACTGCAGCTTGAAATTTGTAACGACATTGAAGAAATAATCAGTACCGAAGGGGCTACTCAAACTAGGAGGATATCTTGCAATAAAATTTTCGTAGCGTAACTAAAAATTTTTAAGAAACCAAGTCAAACTAGAGCACTCTGCGAGCGTATACCTCCGCCAAGCACGGCATCGGTAACGAAGAATTCAGATTGGTTCTCAAAATATGATTTTTTATATCAACACCATCATCATATTAATTGTGCCCTATGACAGTTATATAGCAGCTTTTGCATTTTTTTTAATATTCGTTCATAACTTTTTTATTTATTCTGCTAACAAACATTTTGACAAACATTATTAACTTAGTCAAACAGATTATAACCCATCACCGCCAAAATTTGATCTTTTGTGTCTTTCAACATTATTAACAATTCCTCTAAATTTCATGCAGATTCGTTCGTAACTTTTTGAGTTATTTTGCTGACAAGCATAAAACTAAACATAGAGACAAATAGACGAGCAAACTTAACATATCATCACAAAAGTTCGATCATTTACTCTTTGTGATGTACTAACAACTCATGTAAATTTCCTAAATATTCATTCATAACTTTTTGAGTTATGACATTAAGAAAACGAGACAAACAAACAAACGGACGAACAAAGCTTCACAAAAAGTTAATGATCTGTTCCTTCTAACATATCTAACAATCCCTGTATATTTCGTAAAGATCCGTCCATATATTTTTGAGTTATCTCTGTAACAGACAAATAGTCTGACAAACAAACAGACCAGCAGAAAGATTGACAAACAAGCAAACTCGACGAAAACATAACTTCCTTTGAGGAGGCAATACTACAAAAACAATTTTTTTATCTACAATGAATCCTCCTTGTTACCAATGAGGGGCTAGGCCGATAGGAGTCGCATGCTGCGCACGACGATGGCCTTGCCAATCAGTGAGGCGTAGTGCGTCCAGATCCCTGACTGGTTGATGTGACGGAACTATATTAATATCGCTCTGTGCAATACTCAGAGCATGCGATCTCAGCGCCCCCCCAGATTAGCTGCAAGTCAAGGTGCCACTAAGTAATTACATATTAAGCAATGCTGGATAAATATTGCTTTCTCACCACTGTAGGCACCGTTTAAATCAGAAGTATAATAATACAGTCCCGTACAAAGCGGCATAACTTTTTTCTAACCATGCTAGGTACTTCTTCTGCACACCATTAGCCAGTAAGATATTGATTATCGTGTCAAAATTTGAGACGTGTAAGAAGAATAATAAAAAAGTTATCAACGAAAAGCTTTTCTGCTGAAATTTATATCGTCCAAAACAAAGGGACAAACAAAAAGAAAATGGTTTTAACTCAATATTTTGCTAGAAATATTTAGCAAAATTGTGGTGAACAATAAATATTTGGTAAATAATCCCTTGCTTTCGATTACAGCCGCACATCGTCGACTACATGACCGAATGAGACTGACAAT
This sequence comes from Parhyale hawaiensis, assembly GCA_001587735.2. Lineage (NCBI taxonomy): Eukaryota > Metazoa > Arthropoda > Malacostraca > Amphipoda > Hyalidae > Parhyale > Parhyale hawaiensis. The sequence goes on along the minus strand of LQNS02278100.1, from coordinate 1,618,757 downwards.
CTTCAACAGTAATTTTCGCCCATTGCTCTTGAAGTTTCATCCAAAGATCTTCCGTATTGATAGGGTTTCTTGCCATAACTTTCACTCCTAGTGTTTTTCAAATATTCGCGGTTGGATTTAGGTCAGGACTTTGTGGTGGCCAATCCATAACTTCGAGATCTTACTGCTCAAGGTAACTCATGGCTGTCTTTGCCTTGTGGCTGGGTGCATTGTCTTGCACGAAGATTGGGCTGGGGACACCTGAGTTTACAATATTAGGCACGACAATACCTTCCAACAGATTTCTATACACCTGAGCATTCACACGGGTTTGCAAACGAACGAGAGGCGATATCCCTTGAATAGAGAACATAATGAAAACCATCATGCTCCCGCCGCCAAACTTCACAGTATTTTTAGTACACTTTGCACTTAATTTCTCACCTTCACGTCTTCTAACAAAGTTGTTACCGACATTACCAAATAAATTGAAGGGCAGAAAGGGAGAGTGGGCTACTCGCAAAATGCGTGAAATCGGGTGGAGTGACCGGAGAAATGGGCTACTGTCCATTAGCCTATTTTCAAGGGCAAAATGTTTGCTTTGCATGGAAGCCCAGAAGTGGACTACGGTCAGTAGCTCACTTCCGTGGGACAAGTACGCGAGGAAAGCTGACAACGATAATAGGCTACTTGCAGCACGGTAATCTTTAGCCACGCCCCTCTCTCTGATTGGCCGAGAAGAACATCACGNGTTGAAGCCCCGCCTTCGGTCTCGGGTCGCTGTCGGTCACGAGGCTAGAGCAGGTAGCCTAGTTATGCTGTCCACAAGAGTTACCGTTTGCTTATGCCGAAACATGGCTACTGGACTGTAGCCTACTAATTAAAAACGCGGCCAAAAATGCAAGTAGCCCACTTTCCCTTTCTGCCCTTCAATTGAACGTGCTTTCATCACTGAAAAACACTCTAGCCCAATTTTGAAGGGACCAGTTAACACGCTTGTTTTCAAACTCTAATCTCTTTTCCTTGTTTTGGGCACTCACAAGCGGTTTCTTCCGTGGACGTCTTGCAAATAACCTTATTTCTTGAAGGCGCCGAGAAAGGGTCTGACGTGAGACGTTCATACATGTTGTGTCATTCCTTGCCCTACTTATCACAGCTGAGGACTTAAAACAATCCTTCAATGACGTACGCTGGATGACTCTGTCCTCTCTAACTGACGTTTTACGGGGCCTGCCGGCTTTTTAGGGGCATCAATGCAGCCGGTTTCATCGCACGACTTCACTATTCTGCCCACAACACTTTTCGAACGGTTTACCTTCTCAAAAATTTCTTTAATAGTGAAGTTATTCTTGTGCAGCTTGATGATATCTTGTCGCAGGTTATAAAAAACTTTCTGACGTGGTGTCAGATGTAACGAACAGCAATGTTTGCAAAGGGCAGTGTCAAACTTTGTCTTCGATATAAATAGCAAAGAAATACAGACTAAATATGAAATTAACTAATATTTTTTTTCTCCCTTAGTTTTAGACGTCATAAATATCCAGAGAAAAGCTTTTCGTTCATAACTTTTTCATTATCTTTCATACATGTCTCAAATTTTAACATAATAATTAACATCTTACTGGCTAATGGTGTGCAGAAGAAGAAGTACCTGGTATGGTTAAAAAAAGTTATGCCGTTTTAAAAATTTGTCTCTTAGTTTTGGACGGTACTGTACATGATAACTATTATGATACAGGCGCTGCTTTGCTCCCACAGGCAGCAATCACTGGGCTTGAAGGTGCTGTTCCCCTTCACCTACCTATAGCTTACTGAGAGTAAGTACACTACCCATTAGTAATTAGCAAAGGCCATCGGAGCCGCTGTGATTAAGGTTTTAGATCAGCTTACATAATAGACAATAGACGGACCAACAGGCCCATTCCCTTAGAGCATCTGGGACTTACACTTCGGCCCCCTATGAACTAAGATTAGCAAAGTTCTCGTCCAATTTACGTTAATATCAGTTGCATCCTGACCGCAGCTCTTCGACTGAGATACAAACATTACATAATTCATTTTCTTCATTGAGCTAGTTTTCTATTTCAATTTCCACACCAAACTTTTTACAGCTCCCAGAGTAACCGCGAGTATGTACAGTTTCACTGCGTCTGTGTGTTTGTCCTTCCAGACTTGGTGGTGTTGCACACAGATCTCTACTCCATTTAGTTTTGTTCTCAGACATGCAGACATGCGCTGCCCTGAACTTTCTTTCAAGTTCGGAAGTCATGGTGGGTCACCGGCCTGGGAAGTTACCGACACGTTAACGACATCGGTTCTAGTTTGTAACTTAGATTTCACATAACATCATGAAAAGAGTACCGTCACACCACAGAGACCTGCAGGTCTCATTATTCAATTTTCTGACGTCTATATATCAGAATCAGAGAGCTGACCTAGTGGGTCTACTACATGCGGAATATGGTCACATTATTCTTAAATATAAGGAAAATTTTGCATTTCTCCCTAAGTATTGGGAATCGCAATCAATACTGAATTTCCGCTTATATTGCGCATTCACTCCTATCATTTAATATCAGCATATCATTTTCTATCCAAGATTGTCTGCCTGATAAATGACATGCATAAACATAAATTACCCTATATCTGACGGTCCACTTGAAATCAAATTAGGTCCTGTGACTGACTGATGACCGAAAGGTTTCAAAGTCATCTATCATTATCAGCGTGTGTGTTACTGGTCAATTTTGAAATTCTCTCAATCTTCTAAAAAAGTTGTTACACATTCACCTATCAACTCTTATAAATCGGCACGAAAGTAAAATTTTTCTTCAGCATTAAGCAACGTTTCGGCTTATCACACTGGCCATCACCAGGCTGCTGTGCTAGCCGAAAGGTTAAGTAGAATTTTAATATACTGATCAATTTTGAAGCAAAGTTCTGTGCTCGTATTGTTGTAGGGACGCTTGCTGATGAATGCCTAACAACTTTTAGGAAGGTGTGAATTTAAAAAAATAACGAAGTGTTATCTAATTAATATAGTACCTTCGAACAAAGAGTCAACTGTTTATGTTGATGTAATAGATGTATTTATTTGCAAGAAACAAATTCTTCCCAAAGGCGATTGGTACGGGATAACTATTGGATCCTGGGACATTAAAATGACCTACAAATAATCACAATTAATGTTGTCGCATACTCATGGCCCGGGCTGATGAGCTTGTGTTTCTTGCTAATGCAAGCCAACCCCGTAATGGTGAGCGACAACGCTGCACCTTATAGCAAACAGTAGTGAATTTACGATCATTTACTCGAACATTACCATTTTCTGTTTACAGCTGTAGCTCTAAAACCTTTTGAAGAAACTTTTTATGTTGCTTAATTATCTTCCACGAGTGAAGCGAAAAGCTGTGGTGATGTTTTCGATGAAGATTTAAGTATATGTATTTGTTTGTTGATCCAAATGGAGGGAGAAGGAATTGAGCAAAGTTTATGATTTTTTCCAGGGAGTCAGATGGGTTGACCTCGATGCAAAAAATTCCGAAATTCTAGACCAAGCTGGCCATCAAAAATGAAGGCTTTGAAATTAGCCCTCCTCCCCCCTTCGGTGATGGCCTTACGCCACGAGGCGTAGTAGTATCTAAAGTTGAGTTTGGCACATGATGGTCGGGTTCATCCGGCCAAGATGCAGTTTTGTTCTAAAATCGTAGGGTTGTATGGAAATTTGCTCTGAATTTGGTGTGTTTTGATTTGCATTAATATATTGTACTATAAAAAATAGTACAAAAACATTGTCCTTTGAATAAACTTTTGTAAAGAAGTTTAATTGAAAAGAGGTTTACTTATAGTTAATAAAACAAATAAATAACAGAGTTGGGACTACAGAATGAAATTCGGTATTTCGGTAGTACCGGCGGTATTATCATCTACCCAGATACTAAGTCTTTTCTGCAATTCTACCGATACCGAAAGGATATACCAAATGACTTTCTTCAGTACATTTGAATTTTTCGTTCCAACAAAAGAATCTTCTTAGCCCTATAAGACCAACCGTCTTTTCTGAAAGACGTTAGGAAAATGCCGTTGATTTTCATTCAGTTCTGCTTTTTCATGCAGTATTGCACTTAATTGAAGAGAAGAGATGCTGCGCTGTGAGAATTGGGCGTAGTGTGTCATAATGTTCGCTCACTCAAGTGTCACGTCCTTCCGAACTTAGTGCAGCGTGAACTGCCAGTGAGTGATCATACACTCCGCATATTTCAGTTCATTTCTTTGCTAATCGTGAATATAGAGTGACACAATAATTCATGCTCGTGTAAAAACGCTTCAGCATTCCTTTGAAGAAAACTTATGAAAACTTTTTGTTTTATAAAGTGATACGAGTGAATTTTCTAGTGCACTTCGTGTAATACAGTAGGATGTTTCGCCAAAACTTTCATGTAAACAATGGATCCACCCAAATTCTATACTATCTCAATACCTACCACCGGCTAGAAGGAAATGTCCTAAAAACCTCCACCAAAAATTCCGCAAAAGCTTATTAAAGAAAAGAGCAAGATTGATCAAATGCCAAAAGTCATCGTTTGTATTACAGTGACAAACTGAATGCCGGCGAAAACTGGAAGAGATTGAACATAAACTTGCAAAATCTCATGGTGAAGAGAAACAGGAAAAAGAACTGCAAGCTATCAAGAAGATAAAAGAAAACAGTAAGTACTTCTTCTCTTATGCATCAAATTACGCGTCTCTGAAAACAAAAATAGGACCGTTATTG
>LQNS02278100.1:1529502-1542594 GCA_001587735.2 Parhyale hawaiensis | reverse complement strand
CTCACAAATTACATTAGACTGGCTGCAGTTCTCACATGTTACATTAGACTGACTGCAGTACTCACAAATTACATTAGACTGACTGCAGTTCTCACACGTTACATTAGACTGGCTGCAGTTCTCACATGTTACATTAGACTGGCTGTAGTTCTCACACGTTACATGAGACAGGCTGCAGTTCTCACACGTTACATTAGACTGGCTGTAGTTCTCACATGTTACATTAGACTGGCTGTAGTTCTCACACGTTACATGAGACAGGCTGCAGTTCTCACACGTTACATGAGACAGGCTGCAGTTCTCACACGTTACATTAGACTGACTGCAGTACTCACAAATTACATTAGACTGACTGCAGTTCTCACACGTTACATGAGACAGGCTGCAGTTCTCACACGTTACATTAGACTGGCTGTAGTTCTCACACGTTACATTACACTGGCTGCAGTTCTCACAACTTACATTAGACTGGCTACAGTTCTCACATCTTACATTAGACTGGCTGCAGTTATCACATGTTACATTCGACTGACTGCAGTTCTCACACGTTACATTACACTGGCGGCAGTTCTCACAACTTACATTAGACTGGCTGCAGTTCTCACATGTTACATTAGACTGACTGCAGTTCTCACATGTTACATTAGACTGGCTACAGTTCTCACATCTTACATTAGACTGACTGCAGTTCTCACAACTTACATTAGACTGGCTGCAGTTATCACATGTTACATTCGACTGACTGCAGTTCTCACATGTTACATTAGATTGGCGGCAGTTCTCACACGTTACATTAGACTGGCTGCAGTTCTCACATGTTACATTAGATTGGCGGCAGTTCTCACACGTTACATTAGACTGGCTGCAGTTCTCACACGTTACATTAGACTGACTGCAGTTCTCACATGTTACATTAGATTGGCTGCAGTTCTCACAACTTACATTAGACTGACTGCAGTTCTCACATGTTACATTAGATTGGCTGCAGTGCTAACATGTTACGTTAGAGAGGGTGTAGTGCTGATACATAATGTATGCTCTGTTTGTGGAATATAACGCATTACCACCGTTTTGTAAAAGTAATGAACAATTCTCAGTTAGTTTTTTAGCTCCGGTCACGGGATGCGACTTCCCTCCTTACTGATGCTCGTCCTGGCGATTTTTTTAACAACCTATTGCGGTTGACAGTCCTGAGCAGTCTTTATAAACGGGAGCATTTATAGTCCAAGTAGCATTGTTTAGACTCCTAGAACGCATATTTATTTTATTACCTCCGCCAAGTAGGTTATATTTTCGTCGTGTTTGTCTGTCTGTCACCAAGGTAACTCAAAAAGTTATGAACTGATTTGGACAAAATTTACAGGGATTCTTAGGTATGTTTGGAGAAACATATGTTTAACTTCTAGTAAAGATATGTCCATCCGTTTGTTTGTTTGTTTGTCGGCCTCATTTTTTTCAATGCCATAACTCAAAAAGTTATGGATGAGTTTTCATGAAATTAACGATTTGATAGGTATGTAACTAAGAGTAAATGACCAAATTTTGGTAATGATCTGTTTGTTTGTTCGTTCGTTTGCCTCTGATTTTAATTTTATGCTTGTCAGCACAATAACTAAAAAAATAATGAATGGATACTTATGAAATTCATAGGGGTTGTTAGTAATAATAAAAGACATAAATGATTAAATTTTTTCACTGATAGGTTTGTTCGTTTTTATGTTTGACTCATGTTTGTCATAACGTTTGTTATTTAGCAGTATAAATCAAAAAGTAATGAACGGATCTTCAAGAAAACTGCACAAGCTCTTATTACTATCAAAAGGCACAAGTGATTAGATTTTAGAGTTTATACAAAGAAAATTATTGTTTGAGAGTCAACTTGAATTTTTTGCTACCTTTGCCTCGCAGGGCGGATGTATGCGCTTTCAGAGAGCTCTAGTTTAGCTATGTATTTGAAGTACACTAAATCAATCATCTTAGACGGAGCCCCCACGGTTAGAGTAGGTAAATAATAATATTTAGGATGTTCATTTCGTTCGCGTTTTCTTGCTTAAATAAGTCTGGAGAATTAAATAGAGAAAAACGAGCAATATTAACAACGCATTAATGGGCACGCTTTGGCGCTTGAATTAGTTTGCTGTTCTGCCCTTGAATATTGAACTGACAAGGATAGGTTGCCGCCAGCTGCGTCGGGAGGCTGTCCTGCAGTGTAGCCGTAAAGGGAAGTATCCAATCCCACAAATTTTGTCGCCTGACATGAGCGACGTACTGCTTGTAACACATGGCCGGTGCTGTGGTCGCGGTGTAGCTTATTCTCTTACAAAGACTGCCTCCCTGACTGACTAGAACTCGTTCAATAAACATTATTCACAGGCAAATGCATTTGGCAGCCGCCCTTTCTTTAGATCACTTAAATGAAAATTGCTGATTTCAAAGTTAGGTATGTATATTTATTTTGCGTATAATCAGAGAGTTCACAGACATGAAGCAAGCACTGACAGAACATGGAAATTTCCCGCTCAAAAGTGTGCAAAACACCATTAAAAAATTGAACGTGATGGCTATTAAATTTTGCATTATATTTTGCTCTTCAACTCTCAAGTCTTTGGAAGCAGTCTGGTGATTTTACCACTCCATGACATTATCGTTCAGTGAAATACTATGCAATGAATTTACCTCGATGAATCTACCCTCGATTAACTTACTGGTTCTCGCTACGATCAGCACTGAAAGGAATATCCAGAAACAGCAGGACGTCCCAAAGTAAACAGTTTCTCTCGTTTGGTTACCATTTAGGCTAAAACTTGAAAGTTGAAAAGTTATTGAAGTTGCATAACACTTATCACCCGAAAACATTCCTCTGCCTCATCAGCAGTTGATCTACGTAGCCTATAGAGTACCACTGATCATGAACCGCTATTTAGTAACCTTTGTGTAAAGTGTACATCGTTAAGAAACACATATTTTTTATGGTTATAAGCTTCTATTACCTCCGCCAAAGAGGTTATGTTTTCGTCGAGTTTGTGTGTTTGTCTGTCTGGCTGTTTATCTGTCGCCAAATAAGTCAAAAAGTTATAGGCGGATCTTTGTGATGAGTACAGGTATTGTTAGGTAAATTGGGAGAAAGAGATGAGTAACTTTTGGTAAAAATCCGTCCATCCGTTTGTTTGCTTGACTGTGCGCCTTCTTTTTTAGTACCACAACTCAACAGTTAAAGAAGAATTTTTATGAAATTTGCATGAGTTGTTTGGTATATTGTATTATGAGTGGAAAATGTAGTAAATGACAAAATTACTGTGACGATCTGTCCATTGGTTTGTTGTCTCTGTGTTTTATGTTATGCCTATTAGCAAAATAACACAAAAAATTATCAACGGATCTTCATGAAATTTACAGGAATTGTTAGTACTGTTAGATTACATAACCGATCAAATTTTGGTAATGATCGGTTGGTCTGTTTGTGTGTTTGACTAATGTTTGTCAGAATGTTTGTTATCAGCATAACTCGAAAAGTTATGAACGAATATCCAACAAAATTGCAAAAGCTGTTATTACTGTCAAAAGGCACAAATGATTAGATTTTGGTGTTGATACAAAGCCAATCATAGTTTCAATACCAATTTGAATTTTGCAGTTGCCTTACTTGGCGGAGGTATGCGCTCTCAGAGTGCTGTGGTTTTACACTGCACGTATCGGCGTTGCATGGCTTCTCGTACGTCTGTGATTATTATTGCGATAAACCTGCCTGGTGTACCTATGCACGTAGCCGAGCTACTGTTTGTAGAATCTTATGCGCGGCACCTTTCCCGTTGAGTCATCGAGGTTCCGTCTGGGCACAGGAGCCGGTGAATCATAGGGAGCTTCTACGGGCTACTGTTATACCCTATTCAGTGCATCGCTTAGGCCTATTCGGGTTTTCTATGTTGAGATATGACACTTAGGGGGATACTGAGAGATTTCAATTTGTAGAGCTTTTTTTTCAGATCGATGTTTTTTCCTTACGGGTAGTTACATTAACAGGTGGCCGCAGAAAATACAATGTTGTTATCGTGAAAAAGCGTTGAGTCGACCTTCACACAAAGTGTCTATGTCCTTAGGTGAACCATTGCTTTGGCAGATAAGTTAAGTGACAGTTCAATGTTTCCTTCATGTCATCGATATGCTTTCTTATTACAGCAAGTAATTCTCTGTATTCAGCAATATATATGAATATTTGTGAACGCTGTATCATAGTATCGTGCGCAGGCTGTACTGCAAAAACTTGAGTACCATTGAAAGGTATCTTGGGCACAGAATTTTGCTCTGAAATAGGGACGCCATGCCACCTAAAGGTCCGTTTATAATTAAATTGAGCAGCGACTGTAGAGCGTGGCCCCAGTTAAAGATGTGGTCCGGGTGTAGAAACGGAAAGCGCTGAAACGCTGGCTATTTGGAGCTAAACTGCTTTGTCAAAATTGGAGTAACCTCAGTGCCGTAAAGTTTCTTATATCGTGAGACACTACTCCTGTGCAATTGGGAGTCTCATTAATGTTCAGACTCGAATCACTCTCGATAATTCAGCAGAAACTAATAATTGTCTGTTGCCAACATAACGCTTATTCAATGTAGGCAGCCATTAACCCTTTAAGGACCAAGTTTCCGTTCCTCTCAGATTTTTGAAGATAGTCTTAAACTGTAGTCCTCCGACTACCGTCTCATAGTCGCGGCGCTCATAGGTCCAAATATCACTGATCCCTTCTTTATTTAGAAACCTGATTTTTGCGAAACGGGACTCGTGAGGCCTAGTGGTCGTTAAAGGGTTAAGAGGTGTCACTGTAAGTTCATCCTATGCATCATACCAAACTATCTTCGTTGCTACGAGCTTTCTGCATCTTACTGTATCCCTTACAGAAAAAAAAAAAAACATCTGTATCGAGGTAGCGAGCACCGCCTACTACTGGTAGGATAACGTAGAATCTCAAAACTTCCAGATATTTTTTGTTTACGAAAAATGAGATGCATTTTTCTATCAATTTCTATATGTTAGCCTTTGGACAAAATTGCAATGGAACAATGTATGATAAGAGATATTAGTACTTCATTTTCAAAATTACATAACAAAGACTGACTTCATTTTTTCAATGTTGGAAACTTTTCGTCGCTTATATCATATTTTCCACAGTCCGGTCATTCAACGAACTTTTAATAATTACTACGTATTGACAGGGACGTGGTACAAATGCATGAAGGTCAGCCTATCATTACGGTCAAATTAGGAATAAACATTTAATATAATCATATACATGCTTCACGGTATTGCAGCTCATTGTTCGGCTCCTGTCTGGTAAGAGTATGCGAAGTCATCGGCTTCTGTCTGGTAGCAGTAAGCGAAGTCATCGGCTTCTGTCTGGTAGCAGTATGCGAAGTCATCGGCTTCTGTCTGGTAGCAGTAAGCGAAGTCATCGGCTTCTGTCTGGTAGCAGTAAGCGAAGTCATCGGCTCTGTTTGGTAGCAGTAAGCGAAGTCATCAGCTTCTGTCTGGTAACAGTATGCGAAGTCATCGGCTTCTATCTGGTAGCAGTAAGCGAAGTCATCGGCTCTGTTTGGTAGCAGTAAGCGAAGTTATCAGCTTCTGTCTGGTAACAGTATGCGAAGTTATCGGCTCTGTTTGGTAGCAGTAAGCGAATCATCAGCTTCTGTTTGGTAACAGTATGCGAAGTCATCGGCTCTGTTTGGTAGCAGTAAGCGAAGTCATCAGCTTCTGTCTGGTAACAGTATGTGAAGTCATCGGCGTCTGTTTGGTAGCAGTAAGCGAAGTCATCAGCTTCTGTCTGGTAACAGTGTGCGAAGTCATCGGCTCTGTTTGGTAGCAGTAAGCGAATCATCAGCTTATGTTTGGTAACAGTATGCGAAGTCATCGGCTCTGTTTGGTAGCAGTAAGCGATGTCATCAGCTTCTGTCTGGTAACAGTATGCGAAGTCATCGGCTTCTGTTTGGTAACAGTAAGCGAAGTCATCGGCTCTGTTTGGTAGCAGTAAGCGAAGTCATCAGCTTCTGTCTGGTAACAGTATGCGAAGTTATCGGCTTCTGTCTGGTAACAGTATGCGAAGTCATCTTCTTCTGTCTGGTAGCAGTAAGCGAAGTCATCAGCTTCTGTTTGGTAACAGTATGCTAAGTCATCGGCTTCTGTTTGGTAACAGTAAGCGAAGTCATCAGCTTCTGTCTGGTAACAGTAAGCGAAGTCATCAGCTTCTGTCTGGTAGGTAACAGTAAGCGAAGTCATCAGTTTCTGTCTGGTAACAGTAAGCGAAGTCATCAGCTTCTGTCTGGTAACAGTATGCGAAGTCATCGGCTTCTGTTTGGTAACAGTATGCGAAGTCATCGGCTTCTGTTTGGTAACAGTATGCGCGGTCATCAGCTTCTGTCTGGTAACAGTATGCGAAGTCATCAGCTTCTGTTTGGTAACAGTATGCGACGTCATCGGCTTCTGTCTGGTAACAGTATGCGAAGTCATCAGCTTCTGTTTGGTAACAGTATGCGAAGTCATCAGCTTCTGTCTGGTAGCAGTAAGCGAAGTCATCAGTTTCTGTCTGGTAATAGTAAGCATAGTCATCAGCTTCTGTCTGGTAACAGTATGCGAAGTCATCGGCTTCTGTTTGGTAACAGTATGCGGAGTCATCAGCTTCTGTTTGGCAACAGTATGCGAAGTCATCAGCTTCTATCTGGTAACAGTAAGCGAAGTCATCAGTTTCTGTCTGGTAACAGTATGCGAAGCCATCGGCTTCTATCTGGTAACAGTAAGCGAAGTCATCAGCTTCTGTCTGGTAACAGTATGCGAAGCCATCGGCTTCTGTTTGGTAACAGTATGCGAAGCCATCGGCTTCTGTTTGGTAACCGTATGCGAAGTCATCAGCTTCTGTCTGGTAACAGTATGCGAAGTCATCGGCTTCTGTCTGGTAACAGTATATGAAGTCATCGGCTTCTGTCTGGTAACAGCATGCGAAGTCATCGGCTTCTGTTTGGTAACAGTATGCGCGGTCATCAGCTTCTGTCTGGTAACAGTATGCGAAGTCATCAGCTTCTGTTTGGAAACAGTATGCGAAGTCATCAGCTTCTGTTTGGTAACAGTATGCGACGTCATCGGCTTCTGTCTGGTAACAGCATGCGAAGTCATCGGCTGAGCATGTATGATTGTTTGCAGCCAGATCCATTGCGGATCGCCGTGAAGCGAGAGTTATCAGGTGTTTCTATCCTGATCTGTAGAGTGCGAGCGTATTTTTTGACTTGCAGCCTGTAATTTACTCATGAGCATATATCATACTTGCATTCGTTGACCTCGGCATATATATAAGACCGTGAAATTTGTTGGTATAGGCTACACGTAGGCGTTCAATGGGATTTCAGCTTATAGTCCGAGCAACGGGAGTTACAGTGCAGGGGGTGGTAGTTCCATCGAAACAGCTGATGTTTGATTTCTTCTGGACCGTAACCGAACTTCTTAAGTATAGCATGATGCCCACTGAGTGGAGCTTTCGCGTAAAGTAGGTGCAGCGTTTGTCATATTTCCGACAGTGTAGTACTGACGTATAGTAACGTATAATAGGTACAGTTACTCTTGTTTTGCTGTTATTATGAGTATTTGAAGCTCTAATGCTGAAGTAATTTTGGCAGCACTGAGTACGCTAGCGCCCTCGGTTACAAGTTTGGCGTTCCGGTATAGCGAGAAAACAAATGTTTTGAAGTCAAAATGGGAGATCTCCGAATTGAAGAGTGACTCTGCCGTAGGGGCAAAATTTTTCCAAAATTTAATGAAGAACTGACAGCTCATGGCTTGTTGTCCGTGGTCTTGGATTCGGTAACCGAGATGACAAATAGTAGAACGCCCAGCATTGAATTTTAGTATCCGATCCTACCATTTATATTTCTTAATTCTATCTAATATCTTAATGGAACAAAAATTCTATCCTTTTTATATTTTTTTAATGAAAAAAAATAATTAGGCAAACTGCAACTTATTTTATATCGTCAGCGTAGTCACCATTCATATCAGTGACCTCTTCCTATCTCCCATAAGCTTTTTGATGCCATTTTCTTGGAATTCTTTATTTTTACTAAAAAATGAACGCTAGCTTCATATCAACCTCTGTTCTTGAAGTAAGCCCTTGTCCTGATAATAGGTTCTGCAAATTTCTGCTTAAAGAGATGAAAATCTGTTGGAGCCAGATCGGGAGAATATGGTGAGTGAATCAAAATTTCCGAATCAAATGCATCTATAAGATTCTTAGTCGCTCGTAAAGAATGGGGTGTGGCATTGTCGTGGTGGAGGATCACACATTTTCTGTTTACCAACGAAAGTCGTTCCTCTGGGGGATGCTGTCTCTAACAGGTTAGCTGCTGAGAGTACACTTCAGAAGTTGTTGATTGATTGTTGCCTAGAAGCTCAAAATGAACAATTCCTCTAATATCCCACGAAAATCATCAGTCTAAAAGGGTATAGAACCTTCGTTCCAACCTGACATATACTTTAAACTTTACCATATCTATAGACCAATGGGCATTCAAGGCTCCAGGGTGTAAGATCATGAGCTAAGAAAATAGCGAAAATAATTGCTCTGCGAGCAAATAGCATCTGGCATCATACTATCAGATGATAGGTTCAAAGGGTTTAGTGTACGAAGCCGACTTGTACTATTTTTGTAGTAGAAGTTTCATTACCTGGGTCGTATAAATAGTAGCCGCATTCCCGAGCTAGTATACATAGTAAACTTTCTCCATAAGTTGTAGCAGCCGCTTTCCCTAGGTTGTAGTACGTTCTTTCCCTAGGACGAAAATGGAAAATGAATTTCTTATTTTCGGTGCCCTTCAGCTCGTTAATAAAATGTACCAACAACTCGCTGGTATACGTAAAAGTTACAGAATATTGTAGCTCTAAAGAGCATTGTTTGTTGCCACTTTATAGATTAGATAGACGGCAGTAGACGAACCTATAGGCCCATTCCCAGAGAGACACCGAAACTTACGCCCCGCCCCTTATGAGCTATTGCCAACATGTCAGTATGATAGAGATAGCAGAGGAAAAAGAAGAAGAAAAAAGGGAGGAAGAATCTCAGCTAAAGAGACGATCTGAATGCACGCAAGCACGATCAATAGCCGCTGATATGCTGAGCTTAGTGACGAGAAACTATGTAGTTGGACCTGGAGAGAGAAGAAGGTGGCCTCGGAAGCTTTGGCCGTTAGGAGTTTGTCTCTTCTGGAGGAGGAGTTCTTAGCTGTGGACGATATCTCTCCCAATGACTGTCTAGACGAATTTTAAACGTTTTGACTTTTTCCGCACTGACAACTTCGGGAAGTATAGGAAGGGAGTATATTCCAAATGCTCACTATGGAATACGGAAAGAACTGCTGACTTGGGGTTGTTCTTCGAGCTTTATGCTTGAGTTTTGACCGTTGTTTCGCAAGCGATCATTAACATCTCTATCAAAGAGTTCTGTTGTAGGTACGTCATTGAAGCCTTTCAAATTGAATGTTTCTATTAGTTGCCCCCTGAGTTGTCTTTGGTCGAGAGAGATCAGGCTGTGGGCCGGGATACACAAAATGATCGGGACGATAAATAGAAATTTCTTCCGTAAACTATGTACTTAAATGGGCTTTTCCTGAGGACAACTCACGTCCACCAAATCTCCAATGCATAAAGCAATGTCAAAGGCATTTACCCTGCTTAGCTTCTTCTGCGTGTAAATGCTCAAAATCCTCTTTAGTCCGATATCGACCAATCATTGCGCTCGTAACAAACTAAAATATCGAGCGAAAATAAAGCAGTGAGGCATCAGCTGATCGCTTCTATTTTTTAGTGTGTCTGCTATCCCAATATATTTTGTTAATTTGACACCTCACATGGCATATTACTTGAAGGAACGATGAGATAATGAGTAATAAATCAATGTAAATGCAGAGACAGTTTATCTACACTGATTTTTTGCAAAGCGCAGGCTGCAAATGAATGTTGGGCAGCTGATAGTTGTCGAGAATGGAGCGCCGTATACTCTCAAGGCTGTTTTTATGTAAAAATTCAAAAGATTGGATGAGAAAAGTCATTGAATGGACGGCCAAGACTCGTTAACAGTTTTTTGTTCCCGTGATGCAGTGCAAAGTGTCTGGAGATGTTGTTCTTTCCTTCTGTTCTACGCCGACAAGAGAGTTGTTAAAAATATGAGCCTAAGCTCGTCTCGCCACTCTCGCGCATAGAGTTGGGCCGCTTAGGCGTCCCTTCTGAAAGTTGTACACTTTTCTAATACAATTTCCAAGCAAGCAGTGAAAGTTAGGACACGCCGTACTCTCAGCGAAATCAAAAAACTATTGTGTGAAATCAATTTTATTCGGAGCCAGATATATTGAGAAAATTCTGAAATTACGCTTTCGAAGTTCGCTGTCAGAGGTTGTAACTAGTTTCCAGAGGTGAGAAGAAAAGTGCTCTGCAAAAAGAACGTTTAGACAAACAACGATAAAAGATGATTTTAAAAAAATTGGGAAAATACTTGGAGAACATTGATATAAGCTAAAATTTATAGCAGTCACACTCGTTATCTGTATTTTATTGTACATGTGGTTCGTCCACTTTTTCCTTTAGTGCAGATAAGGGTGGTCATTCCAGTCTTAACTTACGCGCAAAAATAAAGGAAAATCTCTTTTGACTGCTCAACGAAAAGATGTTGTGCATGTGCCCGGACCTCAAAAAGGACATTTTTCTAAAGTTAAGGGGAAATCTGTGAGCTAAATACACTTAGTGAGTTTTATTCATCTCGGCCCTGTTCTATTAGGCGACATTCATACCGCTTGTTTCGCAGCTGAGGTTTCAATTTCGTTGCTCTGCGTTGGAGTCTTTCCATTATATCGATTCAAAGTTTCTTGTGCTGAATCCCAGTACTCTGCTTGCCCTTTTCACACTCTAGTCAACTAGCTGACTGTGTTGCAGTTTGTTTGTAGTAGTGATTCCCAAGTCACGTTGTTGGGTGGCAGCAGTCAAATCTGTCCCGTTCATTTTCGATTGGCTTAAAAGGTTCTCCGGCCCAACGTGCATTACAGCCATTACAGAACATTTTTGTCGACATTAAAGCTCATCTGCCACGTTGTGCTCCATTCCATGAGGTGGTCAAGGTCTTGTTGGAGCTCGGCTCTTTTCGTGGCAGGATGAAATAGTTTAGTATCATCCACAAATTTACTGATTTTACTACGGATGTTACGATCGTGATCATTGATGTTAACTGTGATGTCAGCTTTTCTACAGTAAGTGAGTTGACATTGGCCATCAAGATCGGCATGGACGTAAAAAATTGCCAGAACACTCGGTCATAAATTCGTGTAGGAAAGGACTGTGTGTAGCATTTTCTTAAAGTAAGCACGGCGAAGGTTTGCTTGGCACCTGTGACGTTATAGCGCATCTCTACCATACTCCAATTATTACCTCCGCCATGGAGGTTATGTTTTTGTCAGAGTTTGTCAGCTACCAATTTTTACCTCCACCAAGGAGGTTATGTTTTCGTTGTGTTTGTCTGTCTGGCTGTTTGTCTGTCTGTAGCCAAGATAACTCTTAAAATTCTTAACCGATTTAAACGAAATTTACAGGAATTGTTAGGTATGTTACGAGTAACAGATGATTAACTTTTGGTGAAGATATGTCTATCCGTTTATTTGCTTGTTTGTCTGCCTCATATTTCTCAATGCCATAACTCAAAAAGTTATGGATGGATTTTTTATGAAATTACCTTGAGTTCTTGGGTATATAACAAAGAGTAAATGACCAGGTTTTGGTTATGATCCGTTTGTTCGTTCATTTGTCATTGTTTTTAATTTTGTGCTTGTTAGCACGATAACTCGAAAAATAATGAATGGATCTTTATGAAATTTATAATGCTTGTTAGTAATGTTGAAAGACATGAATGATTGAATTTTTGTGCAAATCTGTGTTCGTTTGTATGTTTGACTCATGTTTGTCATAACGTTTGTTAGCAGTATAACTCAGAAAGTTATGAACAGATCTTCACGAAAATTGCACTAGCTGTTATTACTATAACAAGACACAACTGATTAGATTTTGGAGCTTATACAAAGAAAATTATGGTTTCGCAGTCACTTTGAATTTTTAGCTACAGTTGCCTCGCTTGGCGGAGGTATGCACTCTCAGAGTGCTCTAGTTTTATTTGTCAGAAGATAAATTAAAAAGTTATGAAAGGATCTTGATGAAATTTGCCCGAATTTCTAGAAATGTAACGAGTAGCAAATGACAAAATTTTTCCGATAATCTGTTACTTCGTTGGCTTCTCTGTCTCTGTGTTTGTTTTAATGTGTGTCGGCAACATACTTCAAAGAAAAGTAAGCGGATCTGCATGAAATTTAGAAGAATTGTAAGGAATGTTTGAAGGTACAGGACTTAGTGATGTTACGAAAACATGGATTAAAAAAAAAGGAAAAATATGTACATATATAAATATAGATTTGTACGACAACGTATAGGTACTCACAGAAAGTAATTAATGTCTTTAGAAAATAGGTTGATCAAGTAGGAATGTAGTGTTCAACATTCGTTCTCGAAGGGGTAATGTTCGACGCGAAAAGCTGTTGAAGGCAGTAGAGGCATCTGTTCAATGTCACAAGATTAAGTGCCGTAGAAGGTGAGGGTGTCCAGGGCTAGGCACTCAGAATGTAAACAAACGTAGGCTCGGTCCACAGCCAAAGTGTGAGAATGGTGCTGGGTAGTCCTTAGAATGTAGAGGGTAGATCGCAAGATATAGTTAGTTAGAGCAGTGAGTTAATAGAGCGAGCACGCATTTCGTGTTCTCTCATCCCCACTGGGAGGCGAGATGCCTCTTGCCTCTGCTATTTGGGGAGAATTCACATCCTTTTTTCCCCTCTAGCTCAAAAGTCCCACTGAGCTATAGACACGGCACTCATCAATTATTAAGTGTCGTGCGTATTTTACCATCAAATGTGTACAATATCAAAACTCGTCGCCTTTTACTCGTGGAGTGATGTAAGGTGTTCACCCGTGCACGAACAATTGACGTTCATGGCAGCGTATGCGTTACCTTCGTCTGTGTGCCTGCTGATGCCTCTGAT
>LQNS02278100.1:1479215-1492754 GCA_001587735.2 Parhyale hawaiensis | reverse complement strand
GCGAGCGAGATGTACAGAGGACCAGAAGACAGATGCGAGCGAGATGTACAGAGGACCAGAGGACAGATGCGAGCGAGATGTACAGAGGACCAGAGGACAGATGCGAGCGAGATGTACAGAGGACCAGAAGACAGATGCGTGCGAGATGTACAGAGGACCAGAGGACAGATGCGAGCGAGATGTACAGAGGACCAGAAGACAGATGTGTCTAGGAAGGAAGCACAATTGGCGAAGGGACTGAATGTCAATTGGTGTCAACTCGCACTGCTGGGGAGTCGCAATAAATATGCTGGTACAACAGAGATCATATAATAGAGAAGCACTTGCATATTTACGGATCTCAGGCTTTGCGGTATTCGAATCACTGGGGCGTTTTTGCACGTTCCATTGCTGAGGATATTAATGATATTGCAGAGAAAATGGCGGACGTATTGTATGGAATATTTACGTTATACTGACGCTGCCATTTCCGGGATCATCAATTAAGAAATGGGGCCTCGTTGCTCCCCAAATCCAAAATAATAATGAAAATAGCCAAAGGAAACATTGTCGAAAGTGTGAACTATATTTCGAGGACGGAATTTTTCGCATGTACCGGGATTTTTTTACTTGCTTTCGAAACTGTCAGATATGACTGGCGAACTATTTGAAGAAGAAATTGAAAACTCTTGTAGAAATAGTGACAGGTCACCTTGTACATGCACAACATATCTAGACACTATATTACAGGTGGATCTCGCAGATATCTTACCAGCAAAATTTTTGCCCCTGTATATGATGATAGAGATATAAAGATAGCATAAGCAATTATAACAATCTCGCTTTTAAGAGGTACTATTTTCATTGATTCTCTTCTATATTTACACGCCTTCGCTATCCTTTGTTTCTCTTGGTCTGAACATATCTTTATGTAGACTTTCGTATTTTTAATGTTACCATATTTCATCGGTGTATTTGATGATATAAATTCTACTGCGGGACCCGTGGCTGCTTTGCACTTGATGTGCGATTGCCTGCCAACATAGCACAACACTCAGCCCATTAAGAAGGGAAAAATTTATTCATGTAGCTGAAAGTACTTTTTGTCTTGAGATGGCAGTATATTAGATATTGAAGAATGCGATGATAAGCAAAAAAGAAAGTACTTTTTCTGCTAGTTTACGTCATTTCTCTTAGCACTTGCACTTGAAAAATGCAGCTAAGAATGTTGCAGCTGAGAACAGCTTTGTTTGAACCGTATTATGGATACGATCGGATTTTCCCATATTTGGATCGTTATGCAAACCTAGCAACGTGAATATTACTATAAATGAAATTTGATATCATGGTAGGTATGATACGTACAGAATGAACTTCATGTCTTTGCTTCGAAACTGATTGAAATTTTTTCAATGCCAGCTGAAAGAAAACAGCTGAGGTTGAACTTCCTCCAGCGAAAATCAGAGCTTCTTACAAGTTGAATTTTCCCCTATCCTTTATTGAAGAGCGTAACACACGAAGGAACGACAAAGGAACAACGCCATTAATATTATAGATAGACCAAAGGAAATTAGAGATTCGATGACTTTGGGAAGCTGGGTATCTATGATACGGCGGGGGTCAGCAGTACGGCGCAGCTGGGTAAGGTCTTTTTAATGATTCTTTTTCTTCGGCTGAGCTCTATTGTATGTATAAAAGCGTATCGTCGTTTACTGCTAGAGCTGAATTCCGCAGATTTTGGTTAGACGGAGCAGCTTCACTCGGAATCAGTAAAGTAGCCAGGAAAATTTCCGTGGGGGAGGGGTGAGGAACTGTTTGATAAAATAAGTTAGGCCCTAAGCAATGCAACTTTTTAAGGCCTCATTTTCAGTGGGTGGTGGGGATGGGGAGGGGGGCAGTTGAGACTGTTTTGGGATGAAATGCGTCCTCCCACACTTCCCTGCCCCATGGCTACGCCACTGCTGGGAATCATCATCAGCCAAAATAACAGAATGGTCTTAATATATCGAGTCCCAGTGTAGTTGAGTAAGTTCGGTATTACCATGCTAAAATATGAACGTTTCACAGGTCCGTCTGAAAGGCTTTGCAAAGCCGTGAAAGTTTCACGGGCACAGCTAGTCAAACAATAATCTACGTAGCGACATCAGGAGCGTGAGAACATTTTCTAAGAAAAGAGTCGACTAGGCAGGCTAAGCTAAGATCTTTACACTGTAGCCCACAGTAGATGGCTCCCCGCCACCGAGCCAGAGGCCCGCTTCACCAATTCTAAGCCTACAGGAGAAAACTGGCCCGTAGCGGGTAGCACACCCTTGAAGGACAAGGTCCGGCGTTTTTTTAAGTTTTGCTTTATTATTTTACTCTTAATGAAATCGACCTAATTCGTTTTCCGAATAGAGGAGCAAATTTTATACTACGCATCACTCCCATAGATATAGACGCAGAGCAGCGTAATCTATAGGTGTTTCATAGAGCATCTCAGGCGTACACTGGCAGCAGAGCGTGGCACTGACCACATCAGTCTGTAGCTATGGTTAAAACTGGAGGTGTACGTCATCACCCGATGGTGGCTGACTTTAGTTTCAGCGCAACTTATTCAGGTTGCGGTAGCACTTCACGGTGGATGACAGAACCGGACGCATATACAACAGTAACAGTTGTTTCTGAAACCGTTCTGAGGTTTTCTAAACTTGGTGCCATTAAAATTAGGGCGTTTATGCTATAATGATGTATATAACAATTGAAACATTGCCAGGCATCAATAACCGCAGCTTATACCCTGAACCATTGAAAGTCCATAATTTTAGCTATACCATGCATTTCTTGCAGTGAACTGAACCCATAAGGTTCAAAGTATATTCCGATTAAGCAGAATCAAACGCAACATCCATCGATTAAATAATGGCCGCTAGTTATTTTTTTTATTGAGTTCAGCGAGCTTAATATTCACATAAACGAAGCCTTTGAGTTCGAATTTTGAGTTGAACACGGTCGGGAACTCACTTTACGATCTGTGTGCAGTTGCTGTGGTGGGCTCCAGAGGAAGGCTACGGGCGGCTTCTTTTGAGTCCGCCCCGCAGGCCCTCACAGTCCAGGAAGGCGACAGCGTCACTTTACCTTGTGCCATCGGCGACGTAGGTGAGCAAAGGAAGAAAACTTATTTATTATTTCATTAAGATACTGAGGTCGTCATATAAGAGCACATGTCGTCCCACGGTCCCATATCTCGTCCCGAGGTCATAACCCACTCATACCTAGGCTGTGTTTCCTCCAGGGCTGGATTAAACCCTTAAGAGACCCTATGCACTGAAAAAGTTGGTGGCCCTCTATGAGCTATTTAAAAATATCTACAGTATAAGAAAGTCCGATGTGTGTTTTTCTGTCATTTGTTTATTTAATTCTTCATTTATTTTTATGGGTTTATTTTTATAGCTCTATTTCTTGTTTTCACTATAATAATAGGCGAAAATTAGGCCAGGTTGGAGACTGTGGTCATCCTGCACGCTGCATTGAAAACTGATAGGTGGAAAATAGACAAGGTAGTAGATGATGACAAACGTATTTTAATAATTGAATGCACTTGTTGCTTAGAAAACTTTGAAATCCAAACAATGAATAAATCTACCGCTTCTCTTACCCCTGCCATATGTAGTCTGATTTTTATTAGTTTCTCTATACATTAAAGCTACCTATATTTGCTCACAGTTCACGACGTACAAATTGACTATGTGATCAACGAAGCATGGGGGAAGTGATTTTTCACCGTGCAGTAGACTCAAAACTTATTTTTTCCAGCTTGCTGTCTTCCTTTGATAAAGTTACATTGTACTAAAGTTCTATTCTACCATATACAGGATACGCGGTGTGAAATTTAATTAAATTCAGTGATACGTCACTGCTTCTTAATATAAATTGTGAGTTTTTCGTATGTCATCTAGAGGAAAGAGCGAGTGGGCTGCTCAGATGAATTGAAGCAGAGAGCATTCATATCATGTGCCAATTTGAGTTGGCAGTAGCAGCTTATCTTTCAACAGTATGTTAGTAATCAAGTATGATCAGTGAAGAAGGGTCATACCAATTTTCTCGCTGTGGCTTTTGACAGCTCGGGTACTCTAGTAAACATCATAAGAAAAACTCCATCGAGATTAAGAAAAACTTACGGTAAGAAAGGAAGCAGATTTAACGGTTACCCTATTAGCGCATAGCTACATAATGAATCTGTAGTACCCCTTCCCTTGATGCATGTGCTTATTTTGCTTACTGGTTACTGCAACCCTGGCCACCTCACTGGCTGCCCTGCGCTAATGAAATATAAAGACGAAGAACCCTTCCAGCAACATAACGCAGTCTGATTAAATTAGGGTTTGCTCATCAACTTCTATTGTGGACCTTCACTTCCCGTAGAAACGCCATTGTCAATAGAGTAAAGAAGAAAATGTCCCTTGATAGATTAGTGCTAACATCAAATGGACATTGCTTCTGACATATGATCCACCACAGCACAACGATTAGGTGATTCTGACGACTCTATTTTCGATCCACTCTACTAAGGTAAAAATGTGGACGCAATCTATTGAGATTTTCCCCATTGTTGGAGAATGTTGACGCCTGGAAAATTGTTGCCAAGGCTCCCTAATCTGGATATCCGCGGGAAATGTCTGTGGTGAGTTGAAGCTTACCTGACAAGTAGAACCCGAATGTAACTTGCAACAGTAAATTATCTATGCCGCAGCAGTTCGGAGTGGAGTCCCATTATGCTCATTATGCTCCCATTATGCTCATTATGCTCCCATTATGCTCATTATGCTCCCATTATGCTCATTAGTGCGATGGATGCTGATGCCCGTGCTTCCGACACGTTTCTTCCTAGATTCCACCCACTTTCGCGTCGCTGGCCGCCCCATAGTACTTGTCGTTTGCGTCACAGAAACTCCGCTCACGCTGATGGAAAGAGACAAGTGCAATAGGGCAGCCGCCGACACAAAAATGGGTAGAATCTCGGGGAGGTGTTTGGCCAAATTCTATTCCTCGTCATAATCACTGACATTACGTTATAATGCAAATTTCCGGTTTCTTCTTCGTTTCCGGACGGCTCAAGATCATCAGCCGTTTTCCAGTCAGTGTCAGACGTACGCACTGTCCGAACAGATTTATCTGTAAATGGTTGTTGAACAACACGAGCTGTAAGGAAACAAAACTGGTACAATACGAGAATAACTCCTTTTTTATTGAATCAACACCCAACGAGACGAGTGATGCTAATGAAATCGAAAGAAAGAAGATTCTAAAGGACGTTGGAGTGAGAATGCAAGATAACCCTAGTGTTGAGGACCATGTGGCTAGAGCTGTAACAGAAGAAAAAAGTGGAGCTGGTGGTTGCATGCTTCAAACTTTCTCGTCTCGAGAGGCAGACATATTTTTAACCTTATGGAAACAACAGGTACTGCCTAGGATCGAACAGATTTTGTTTCTTAGGATGACGAGCAAAGAATAATACCTGGAATACCTCGACACTAACCACAGATTTACTCCTAAACTTCGAATTATGCAAGATTTAACCTACAGCCAGAGACTTACCCACTGCAAAATCTACTCAATTCAACGGAGCTTCCATAGCGCCTCACTCTCACGACAGCATATGTTTGGAAAGTGCAAGAAAGAATTACTGTGAATGTAAACGAGTGTATTGTTCCCAGATGCTCGGAACGTACAGGGCGTACTCGCACTGCGAGACCCGAAGCAGTTGCACCGATATATTCTAACTAGTTCCATCGTCTGGAGCGCAAGGTTATTCAACAAAATGCCTTGTCATATTCGAAACGCCGATGACATTGACCCTGTGAAGTTGCGAACATTATGTACTGTACTGTTGCATATCGAAATGCCGGCCAGACAAAGCAGCTGTAAGCGTTACGCGCATGGTGGTGATAACTCGCTGTTAGTGCTCCTGCAGAGTACAATATTACCTGTACACAAAAGGAGTTGCGCGCATAACGCTTCCTGGACCTCATCCGATGAAATTCACGAGTATCTTAGCTATGAGAGAAACATCCGCAATTTGAAACACAGTTTTACGGCAGTGGAGAAAGATCATGTGAGTTGCAAGATACGTTGCTGTTGCTATGAGATATTAAGTAAATATACATACGTATGGTTGAATGAGAGTGTTCATTTCTGTGGCGTTGTCTTATGTTGAACGACTTTTAATTGTTTCTGGGATGAATCTTTGATTCGAAGTCGGGGACAAAATTATCCGTTAGGCATATGAGTCCAGAAATTAAGATCTCATTATTTAGTTATATGGTCGAAAAATAATTAGTATAAATACGGAGACAAGACATTCCCGCCTCAAGCACATATTAATTAATAGTATATACTCCTAATATAAGTTACCTGATGAAGTCACTAGAAGTGATGCGGATGATTTCTTTAATTGAATATGAATCACCTAGAGTTTAGGAGTAACTTCGTACCATCAATTTAATTAAATAGGAGGATTAATTAATGCCACTGTAATTTTCCCTTACGATAAAATAATTGAATATCATGCTAACTGCAAACGCTTCACACGGTCATAGAACGATTTACTTCTTCACAGAGTACAAATAACGAATTAAATTATAATTAAATTTTACATATCAGAGTATCCTTGTTAAGGATATAAGCAAAGCAAATATCTATATGTACAAATGAGTCGCGAAGGAATCACGAAAGTTTCAGTATGTGTAAAAGATGAAGAAATATCCATAACATTGATAACTCCCATCATTAGGAATATCCAATAGACGACCGAGACTCCATGCAGTAGACTTGCTTCGTCAGTCCCAGTCTGTCCAGAGCCACAGAGAAGTAAATCCATGCACAGTGTCATGTTTGATGCGCAAATACCTACATTGTGTGACTTTGTCTTCCCACCACTGATTTCTTCCCCCTTCTCTTGCCGGCGTTCTTTTGTGTGACGGTCCCGGTGCAGCGCCCCCAGCGTCCCTAATGCATGTGGTGCAGTGAGCCGTGCTGTGGTGCCCCTGCGTCTCCATAAAGTATGAACCTTTGCTCCCGCAGGTCATCACACTGTGGTGTGGAGGAGAACTCTTCACAAGGGCAATTTCGCCGATCAGATCATCTCCGCGATGAAGAAGGGCGATCTCCGCAAGGTTTCCACTGACCCGAGGTAATTTGCTGTCTGCTGTGCACTGTCTCGGGGTGCTCTTCTGTGTTGAATGGCTGCATTTTCAATCTATAGGTCATCTCAAGTGTTAGTGAATAACAGAGCAGTTATATATTCATCGAAGTTTCATCAACTTAGTTTTTTATTTCACATCTCTCTGTAGCTAAGAAGCAGTGGGATTGATATCCATTCCTAGCCAGATCTTCAGTGCTCTCACTATCCACAGATTGACTGCAGAAAGTGTCTGACGATACATTTAATTTTGTTTTTAGCCGTACTATGAAAACAATGCTGAAATGATGACACATCTACGTTAAATGCAGGAAGAAAATGAACAGTGTGCTATCGTATTGTAATTGTACATAATATTCAGTGAGCACTACTTGCCAAGAGAGATAGAAAGATTATTCAAGAAAGTAGCTCGTCGTCTTTTACCGTTTCTTATAGCACATGTCACCCCACGTAAGCTGATTAAATGTAACAATTTGTCACCGACTAATATTCACGGGTCACACTAGTGAAAAAAATCAATTATGGTGGTAAGCGACGTCTCTAGGACTAAAATCTATTGTCCATACTTGGAACTTTCCATCATCGGGTCTTTTCTGTTTGACTGCCCGCAAAATTATAAAACCAAAATCCACTTTTCTAATGTCTTCACATGGACGAAAACGAGGAGCTGTCCTCACATCGTAAATAGGGGTATCTATCTCTACGCAAAAAGGACGTAAAAAAAATCAGCCGACCCATCTCGCAGGTTTCTCGACAGATAAACGCTCAAAAAATTTTTTGATGCTGCCACCCTCCACTACCCTAGTACAGAAAGCTAGCCAACAATGAAGCCATCGGTTAGGCCGGAAACCTTGTAGGTAAAGAAACAAGGTCTGGTTTCATTAGTGTTTTAAAGATGTTTATTGACTTTGAATGTTAGGAAACCAGGCCTTGTCTCCTAACCTACAAGGTTTTCGACCTAACCGATGGCTTCATTTGTTGGTTAGCTATTCGTTACTTATCGTCAATTTTTGATTGGCCTTACTTAGCGTCAATCTTTGATTGGCTTTACTTAGCGTCAATCTTTGATTGGCATTACTTATCGTCGTCATTAATGATTGACGAAACGAAATTTGCGTTTTATTTTTCGAGAAAACAAATGTATATTTGGTAACATCATAAAATACTGCATTAGAAACGAGTATTCTGATTTTATAATTTTGCGGGCCATGAAACCGAAAAGATCTCAATCATCTGTCGACGGCTAGGGTCAAAACTACTCTAAGAAATATCCGGGAAACAGAATGGCGCAGTAATAATACTGTTGGATTCTGAACTCAGATTCGAAGCGGACGACACAAAGCTGGTCCTGCACAGCGCAGTGTTGCCTGACACAGGGGTGTACACCTGTGACATTGTGGTGACGGCATCGGTACGTCGGCAGCTCTCCTCCTACAACCTCACTGTGACTGGGAGTGGGGACTATGGTGAGTTACGTGACAGCTGTTGCTGCACTCCGGTCTATGTTATCGTTACGTGCTGTCTGTCACGATCATTTTGTTATTATTATTATTATTATTATTATTATTATTATAGGGAAATGGCTTTTGACACGAGACATCATGCAACTAATGTCGAAAACTATCATATTAGTGCTTTAGCACCTGCAGGCAGCATATTGATTCTATTAATCTCTTTCCTGTTTACGTTTTCCTAATGTTACTTGTTTTCAGTGCATAAATTAATAGAATGCTGTATAAACTAATCAAAGTGGGCTTACGTATGAGAACCTATTCAATGTATCGCTGCAACAGCGATTGAGCTGTTTCAAAAAGTTATTAACAATATTACCTATTGCACACACCTCGTACTTTGGAGAACAATACTGGAGAATTCTACTAATGGCACAATGTACCTGCAGCAAGATAAAGACTGGACTTATTTCCTCAGACTAAAATGTTCCGTCGATTCTCTCTCAGCACCGTAAGCATTTCGGCAAATCAATTTATTTTCTATTTTACCCTAGGTTGTTTGAAAAGATTTTAAGAACAGGGCAACTGTCTCTTACCTGCGGTCGTTATAGTGGGATCGTGACAGGAATCCACCCATCCTCCAATCGCAAGCATTACTTAAATTATTTTAAATGCAAACGATGTGTGTAAATGCAGTAATGAGAGTGAAAGCTGTCAATTGGTAACGCTGGTGGTTTGCCATTTGGGTATACGAAGCTTTTTTTTTGTTGAATGAGAAACGAGAGATAATATTTTCGAGTAAAGGTGCGCCGCCAAACTTTAGATCAACCTGGGGCTCAGTGCAACTGAAACGCAGTAATAATAAACTTCAGTAGCCCTATAAATGTCGAAATCATAAGAAGTCCTGCCGTAAATTGTAATAATTCCGACCTTACTTAATATTTTTCATTTTATAAAGTTGTCGTTAGCAAGCTGTAATCAGTCTCGGTATTTTGTTAGGAAAACATTGAAAGTTGATATCGTGACGTATATATATGTTATACATATAAATGTTATAATTTTTGCATCATAAACAAAATAATTTACACGGTTTCTAACTAAAACATTCTACCTCAAATAATTGCTCACAAGTGAAACAAACTGGGGATAAATCTTTTACGAATTATAAAACACTCGAGTCTGTTGGGAAACAGTGAAAACTAATTAAGGGAAGACCGAGGCAAAGCGCAGCTGTGAGAGTAGAAGCATGTCCCAAGCTCAAAGGAAAGAATGTGTCAGGTTATAAAAAGGGTGGTGCAGGTCTATGGCTTCGACAATCTGGATAAAAAATTAATGGGTTCCTGAACGGAATCAAGCTTAAATTTCGCTGGTTACGAAACAAATGATGCGTGAAGGAACAAGAGAGCTGCTTGTAACCGATATTTTTTTAGTGAGAATCCTACAGTTTTGATTCTTTTCTTGGTTTAGGAGCGAGGGACAGCTATCATGTAGGTGCAGCTTACTCAAACAGGGGAAGCAACCAATGAGGGTGCTTAACACCCTTTTGGGGAGTTCCTGTGTGGAAACACTCGATGACGTAATCGGGCAGTGACGAATAAGTGTATGTATGAGGAGACGTTTTTTACGATAGAAATGTTCGCTTTGGACGATGCGGGCAGAGGGGTTGAAGCCGATGTTTCGAGAGTTTAGCCCATCCGATTTGAGGAGACCAGTTTTGAAATTGGAGGGCTGACATGCAGTCGCCTTTCCGGTTTGTTTCGCTAGCCTCCATTTTTAAACACCTAGTAGAGTGCATTAGCAACGTCATGGCCTCATTTGCCATGGCCGTTCATCACGTTGTTACGAATTTCAACTAACTGAGTCATCTTGTGTGTCTACAACCATCACTGTGATTCCAAAAATAGAAAAAAATGAACAAATTAACGCTGAGTCGTCAATCAAGCCTTTTTCATCAATTTTAAGAAGCTCCATTCGATACCAAACAACTAAACATTTCATAATTAGACCTTCCAAAATGTCGTCATCAGCAACTCCAATACGACATAAAGATAGCAGTGTATTACAGACTCTGGTTTTCAAGTGCTTTACGGCACTTCAAAAGACCGAGGCTCGACTGAAGGCAAATCTTACAGAAGACGAAGTTCAAGTGTAAGCACGAAAGAAAATGTCGAACACGTCCAGGCTCTTGCATGAGTTGCTTTGACAACCAAAATGCTGGGACGTAAGAACTTGGCACAAACAACCCCTGTCAAATTTTGTTCAGTTCGTACGGGATTGAGGAAAGTTTGCTCGAAAATGATTTGGAAAGCCAAAAACCGAAAGTACAAATCAAAAACTGCTGTTCACGTTTGGGGGAGAGTTGAAAATGACCCTTCATTCTTAAAAATGTTGGTCGCGCTGTCTTAGCCAGTGGTTCCCTTTAACTGATCAGTGTCGACCACTACAAACAAAGCAGTGCATCGTCATAGACCCCTAGTGTTCTAGTGCCGAATGCTTGCATTATACCACATTTAGTACATTTAGGTAAAACCTGTGTTACAAAGGACAAAGAAAAATCCCTGTTTTATTACCTTTAACTAACTCGTAACGTAAATGCAATCAAAGTTGTAAAATAAACAGACTACTGAAGAATACTAAAAAAGCCAGGAGGTAATATAATGTTAACTAAAACTCCCTGTATTAGGGTTTCTTTTTCTAAAGAATATTCTAGATTTTAAAGGTTTTTTCATGAGCATTTATCCATTACTGGTGTCCGCCAATAGTTTAAATTGCACCAAATGTAAAAAAAAGTAATTTATATTTCTAGAGGTTGTAACTTTATATCTCAAGAAATCTTGACTAAGTTAAGACTTACCCAATTAAGGAGATTTAGTTTAGGTACCGTTAAAATGCATTCTAATACTAAAAAAAACACTACTTTTGAAAAAATGTGTTTCAGAGGGAAATCAGCAGATCAAGAAGCACAGAGCGTAACGGGAGGACTCACGAGAAATTAGCACCAAAAAGTGTCGTAATCATCGACGAATTTATGGCTGAGCAGCCTAGGAGTATTTTGACTAATTTAACCAGAAAAAAGTCTTAAATTACAAAATTCATCTCTAGCGTATAAATAAATTAAGATAATATATACTAATTTAGCAATTATCTATAGAAAAGTGCAGTGCATGCTGGTGGAAACTTTCACAGCTCCAGCGCCGAATTTGTTCCCTTTCGGGGACCTGATTTAACTGCTTTTTCTTGATTGAAGCCTTATTTATAAATCATATTCAGTTCACAGTGCTCTTCACCGAACATATTTATTCTTTACTAGCAAATATAAGCACCATTATAGCCAATACTATACGCGAGAGAAACTACAGTAACAGTAAGCCATTGCTCGAACTTTCTGTACTTGGGGACAACATTTTACAATATTTTAGAGCTAAAGCAGCTGGCCAGTCATGAGCGGGAGATGGAATGAAATAAATAAAAAAAAAAAAAATACGGTGATATGTTTAAGAAAACAACCTACGAAGGCCTGAGGTCCCGCACTGAAATACTTCGACTCGTCGATGTGATGTAAATTTGCTACGTGCGGTCACTGCTAAGTTTTAGTTTAGTCCTATTGCGTCCTCCCATTGCATTCTTTGCTTCCTGCAGTAGATCGTTAGAAATGTGAAAAATGCATATATAATGCATACTGATTTCTTTAAAATTTTATTTTAATAGTATATACGTAGATTTTCCATCGCAAAATTTTCAGGATTTAAATAGAGAACAGGGAAACAAAAATAGATGTTTTGTTCAAATCGATCCTCTAGTGGTTCTATGGTAGATCCCCTGGGGGTCTATAGACCACTTATAGGGAACCAGTGGTCTAAGCTGACATAAAGCTTGAAGACCCTCCTGCCTCGCATTAAAATCTCTCATTTTGAAAACCTTAAAAAAAAAAGTTTCATACAACCAATCACAATGGACAATCAGTTGAA
The DNA here is from genome assembly GCA_001587735.2 of Parhyale hawaiensis. Classification (NCBI taxonomy): domain Eukaryota; kingdom Metazoa; phylum Arthropoda; class Malacostraca; order Amphipoda; family Hyalidae; genus Parhyale; species Parhyale hawaiensis. Next base: position 1,480,179 of record LQNS02278100.1, on the reverse strand, counting down.
CTCTACTGACTGCAAACTCCCTCTGGCGGTGAATTAGACGTTTTCCTACATCTCATCTGAACGGCCGCTGTGTTGCCAGCGCTACCCGTAACTTAGGGCCACCACTCTCTTGCTAAACTTACAAGCCTTGCATACAGCGCCACAGACCACCCCTTGCGATAACACCATATTGTAATGGAAGAATTTCCACTTGAACCCACTCTATCATCATGCAATGAACATTTTTGTGCATTCAACTTTTCTATATTATCCAAAATGTAATCACTCATGAACTCTCCGGTGGACGTAATACTGATTATACTGTACTGATCAAGTAACACGTATCTGGAGTCCTTCAGAGGAATGGAACCATGACGAAAATAACTGAGAAGTTTCAGAATATATATGTGAGTGCATGGTCTCTGAATTCAGTACAGTCGAGTCGGTGCAATATAGACGTACCGTATACTTACCCTCACCAGAGGGTTTATGCAGCTCAGGGACAGTCAGACTGCAGTTTAACGTCCTCCTGGCAATTTTCTGTGATCAGTGTGTCATAGAAAACTATACGAGCGCCTACTGAAAAAATTTTGAGCCTGAATAATGAAAACAATTATACATATACACATGCACAAATTTGGGGGTACTAGGGTATTAACGCATGAAAATTACACAATTACACCAGAAGCCCCCGTTAAAACTGAGCCCGTAAACTTAGGTTTGTCTTCAACGTGAGCAGCCGGCGACTTAAAGGTCAGAGAAACGTCCAGCAGAAGGCGTTGTGAGCCGTCTACGGTGCACAGCAGGAAGTAAAGAACGTAAAGGGAGGACTCAAGAGAAATTAACATAAAAAAGCGACGTCATCAATGGGACAATGGCATCACATCGACGACTCTATGGCTGAGCAGCCAATGAGTATTTCAACTAATTTTGCCTCAAAAATCGTCTTAAATGGCGAATTTCATCTCTTTAACGTATAAATAAA
>LQNS02278100.1:1396420-1408987 GCA_001587735.2 Parhyale hawaiensis | reverse complement strand
CGGCAATCGCTGCGTGGTAGTCCGTGATTGCGGAACTGCGAAACACCCAGCACTGCTCTTGGAAGGGCGTCGTGCGGCCCCATAGTGTCCCGACTGTGTTTTTCAATCACATGCCTCAGCATTTAGTTGTTATTAAGAATGAAACATTGCATCAAAGTAGCCAGTGATTCAGGGTAAATATATTCTGGAATTTCGCAACTGGTTTCAATGCAAAATTTTTCCTACTTCTCTCGAATTTTTGGCGAATGGTGCACAGGAAACGAATGCGAGGTACAGTGCGCCAGAGCCTGACGTACAGCGCGATCATTTGCAGCGGTGCGTACTGTTAATCGAAAAGTTAACTTCGTTAATCCGTACGTTAAAATGCTAAGTTTGTTAACAGTTAATACGTTGATTCTTCAAGAATGAAACGGAAAATAACGATAATCTATTAACGTTAACTTTATTACGGAAAAGTATTCAATTATTTCTCTAACGCTACGTTACACACAGCCAGATGTATACTAAAATTATAAAATTATCCTTTTTGGTACTCTTCGGGGCTTAAAATTTGCGGCAAAAATAATTTTAAAGTGCTAACCTAAAACATTATGATAAGGTGGCCAAAGTAAAAAAGTGAACAACAGGATCAACACCTCATAGAATTATTCTCCTCTATTTCTTCTTCCCTTCCGTTCAATAGATGCACATTTGCATTATTATAGAGTGCATCACGTTTGTAAGCATTCATATGCATCAGTCAAGTATATATTTACTGAAATAATTAACGACAAGTCGCTGTACTGAGTGGGCATTTGATACATACATATGTCTTCAGTAGATAAAAATATCAGGAATTACTCTAGCACTCTGAAAACGCAGACTTCCACCCACTAACGCAATGCTAAGAGACAGAATGATACACAATCTGGGATACGGGATCATCAGAAATCTTTAATGATCTGTTCATTGTAAAATTCCCAACGTTCCTGTAAATTAAATACAGAGCCGTTCATAACTTGACTGATGTTACTAACTGGCAAAAAAAGTCAGCCAAACAGCAGCAACATGCAGGGACTGGCGCCTCATCATCAAAATTAAGTAATCAGCCCTCTGTGGTATTCTCATCAGTGTCTGTAAATTTCATACAGAGCTGTCAATAGCTTTTTGAGTTATGTTGCAGACACGCAGTAGATAAACGAACAGACACAAGGACGGATCAATAGCAAAAGTCGAACATATTTCTCGTAACGTTACGTACAGTTCCTGTAAATTTCATGAAGCTCCGTTCACAACTTTTTGATTGATGAACTTAACAGTTCATAAAATTTTGATCAATGAGTTAACAGACACAAACCCTGAAAAACATTACCTCTTTGGCGGAGGTAATAAAAACGCTCATCACTCTCATGTGTACGGGCAGACTGCACTCAGAGTAGGGCGACGCACTTCCGTGTGAGTTGAGGCGGAACTGACTTGCTAGGTTGACAGATTAGATGGCACTCAACCCTCGCAGGGTTGAGAGATTCGAGCGTGAGCGCCGTAACGTAGGCTTTCTTTGATCGGTCCGTATTAGCTCATTATTCCAGCTACAATTATGAAATTTAGCTTTAAATATAGACAAAAAATAGCTCTATCTGATGACAGAATCACATCTTCTATTAAAGTTAATTCTTTTGCTAGAATAGGTGTGCAACTCAATAGATTTTAGAGACATCAACAGATAACTGTACCATTATCCATTTGGGGGCTATAAAGACTTCTTTTAGTGTTTTCTAGTAACAAACAAAACAAACAAGACAAACAAATATCATTTATTATCTCGTATACAGGGTACAATGGATACACCTATCGAGGTTTTCTTTTTGCCTTAATTCTAGAATTTTGAAGATCCAGCAGTGTGNNTGGCCTCTCGGTGCTGGAGTGCTCCACGCAGTGTAAATCCGTAGCGTGCCGTCCGGGGAATCGAACCCGGGCCTCCGTTGATGCGATGCCGAACCGTTGTCACTTCACCACCGAGAGGGTGGTGCCAAATCCAATGGTATCTTTGTTTTTATTGTACGATGAATAGGTAAGCAGTTATGGCTAGTTTTTAGTAATATCTTACAATTCAACAGAGCTGGTTGTAATGACACCCATGGACCCGCAATCCAAGTCACCGTAAGTCCGTGATGGAAGACAGAGTGACACCGCGCGGCCTATCAATTTTTCTTTAGCGATGGCACCCACCTCTTTACTCCCACTGTTTTGATACACGTCTCGACTTGCAGAGCTCATCGAGACGCGTAATTTGGTCTAGGTAACTATGCGTTCGCTAAAATAAGAACCGCGTGGAAACAGTGTCCTCCATCACGCCCAAGGTACATGCGAGGGTTTATTAAAATCACACAGTAAACTTCCAAGTACTCGCATGATTTGAGGCACGTTCGACTGGGCACTAAAATTAAGCCTTAAATGCTTGACTTGTCCGAAACTTTAGATAGAAGCTTTGTATTTGTCACTTCGTGTTGCATGTGTTGAGAGCCACTTGATTAAATTCAGCCTGCTAACTGCTCCAGTTTACGGAGTAAAACTGAGTTTCTGGGAGGTTCAAAGGTAACCGACGGTGCCTTAAACTCAATTTAACGAGTCGAAGTCTACAACTCAAGTGTCGCAAGATTCATTTCTGCCCCCCCCCCTTCCAATTGAATGCGTCGTACTATTTATTTATTGCTTTATTTTTTAGGCTAGGTTAACAGACTTGCTTCAAAGTAAGTGAATTGTAACTGAAGTTAATGACTCCATTAATGATTTCTAAGCTTAACTTAAAGCTTACAACGGGAGCGAAAATATTAACTTCGTTAGTTAGCTAACGATTATAACGATTTCTGTTTATTTAAAATTTGAGCCATAATCTGAAGTGAGATTACCTTTGATTAGGGATAGTCCAAATCACTGGAGCATTGAGCGGTAATGTCTGAATTCAGAATAGAAGACATGAAAATGTGCATAATTTACTTTCACAGGAGACGGCACTCGCGAAATAATTCTCTGATTATTGAAAGAGAATTTATTTGAATTGCCACATCCTTAACTAAGCGTAAATCCGGATGATAATCATAAGCTCCCTGGACAAAAAATTAGTCAATTGTTATTGATAAGATACAGGACATCCACGAGAACAGATAATAGCAGTAATTCTGGGAGGCATTGAATTTTTATGATTTGTAATGTACACTTGATACATTTTGAACCATTCTTGCATCAATCGATTCCTTAGATCAGCCAAAGTACAGTACCGCTCAAAACTAAGGGGTAAAATTTCAAAATGGCATAACTTTTTTCTAACCATGCTAGGTACTTCTTCTGCACACTATTTACCAGTAAGATGTTGATTATTGTGTTAAAATGTGAGACATGTATGAAGGATAATAAAAAAGTTATGAACGAAAAGCTTTTCTCTTGAAATTTATAACGTCCCACACGAAGGGAAAAACAAGAAAAAAATGCATATAACTCAGTATTTTGCTACAGGTATTTAGCAAAATGGTGGTGATATATCAATATTTGGTAAATAGTCCCTTGCTTTCGATTACAGCTGCACATCGTCGACTACATGACCGAATGAGACTCTGACAACTTCAACAGTAATTTCCGCCCATTCCTCTTAAAGTTTCATCCAAAGATCTTCCGTATTGATAGGGTTTCTTGCCATAACTTTCACCCCTAGTGTTTTCCAAAGATTCTCGATTAAATTTAGGTCAGGACTTTGGGTGGCCAATCCATAACTTCGAGATCTTGCTGCTGAAGGTAACTCATGACTGTCTTTGCCTTGTGGCAGGGGGCATTGTCTTGCATTAAGATAGGGCTGTGGACACCTGAGTTTACAATATTAGGCACGACAATACCTTCCAACAGATTTTTATACACTTGAGCATTCACACTGGTTTGCAAACGAACGAGAGGCGATATCCCTTGACTAGAGAACTTACCAAAAACCATCAAGCTCCCGCCCCCAAACTTTACTTTTCTTAGTACCATTTACACTTAATTTCTCACCTTCACGCCTTCTAACGAAGTTGTAACCGTCAATACCAAACAAATTGAATTTGCTTTCATCACTGAAAAACACTCTAGCGCAATTTACATGGATGCAGTTAACATGCTTGTTTGCAAACTCTCATCTCTTTTTCTTGTTCTTGACACTGATTAGCGGTTTCTTCTGTGGGCGTCTTGTAAATAACCCTATTTCTTGAAGGCGCCGAGAAATGGTCTGTCGTGAGACGTTCATACATGCTGTGTCATTCATTTCCCTACTTATCGCAGCTGAGGACTTGAAACGATCCTTCAATGACGTACGCTGGATGACTCTGTTTTCTCTAACTGACGTTTTACGAGGCCTACCGGCTTTTTTAGGGGCACCAATGCAGCCGGTTTTATAGTACGACTTCACTATTCTACCCACAATACTTTTCGAACTGTTTATCTTCGCAGAAATTTCTCGAATAGTGAAATTATTCTTGTACAACTTGATGATATCATGTCGCAGGATATAATCAACTTTCTGACGTGGTGCCATCATGTAACGAACAGCAATGTTTACAAATGCCAGTGTCAAACTTTGTCTTCGATGTAAATAAAGAAGTATAGACTGAACAAGAAATTAACTGAATTTTTCTTTTTATGTCCCTTTGTTATGGATGTTATATTTTTCAAGAGAAAAGCTTTTCGTTCATAACTTTTTTATTATCCTTCATACATGTCTCAAATTTTAACACAATAATCAACATCTTATACTGGCTAATAGAGTGCAGAAGAAAAAAAGTTATGCAGTTTTGAAAATTTTCCATTAGTTTTGGACGGTACTGTATGTGGAGGATCTTTTCGGTGCCTAATTTGTCGTTCAAGATGGTCCCGTAAAACTTCGATGAGATTCATTTCTGGAGATTTCGCCGGCCATTCTATGTGCCTTACATGGCCAGCATGACATAGCCAGCAGGTTTTTGTGCCAATGCATAACCGTTGTTGCCCGATATATGCGGCAGTTATCCTGAGAGATTTGCGGAGTAGCAGTTCGATCCTCATGCAGATACTAAGCAAATGGCACAACTTGGCTTTTTAACAAATCAATGTAACCTTCCTGATTTAGTTTGCTGATTATTTAAACCAAAGAGCCCACTTCCGAGTAATTAAACCAGCCCCAGGACATGACAGACCCACCAACTGCTTGTACAAGTTGTGAAATGCGGCGGCGGTCCCTATCAGTTAGCATTTTTGGCAACCTCAATTACGCCTAGTGTTGCCCTTTCTACCCCATTAATTCCACTGTTTGAAGACTCGCTAAGAGTACCGTATGAAACACCAGCAAACTCCGCTACTTTCTTTACTCGATGTCTCTTAAGCTGGGCTCACACTGCTGACAACACATGTTCGCAACAGTGTTGCCAACACTGTTGCGAACACGTGTTGGCAACAGCCATGGTGTTTTTGAAAACAGGCTTGGGTGTTCGCGAGTCTGTTATCAGCATGGGATGCAATGAGTGGGTTACACACCACTCTTTTACCAGCTCTGCATTCCTATCATTTCATAGATTTTCTGCAATTTGCCGGTAGATTACTGGTCTCATTTTGAAACATTTATACTTTTTACTAGACGGGTCATATAAACAAGGATGTTTTTTCTATTTCCACACACAATTGTTCGAACCTTTTCCAGGCGGTAACAGATTCCATTTTCTTTCAAGGACCGATAGACAAAAATTTTTAATTATTTGATCAATCTTCCAGTAACTGTGACAAAAATAGACTAATGATTAATATTGTCGAATACCTAAAATTTTTCATTAAATACACAAATTAGTCAAAATAAGTGTAATAACCAATCCGAAACACAAAATCAATGATGCTGGGCAATTAAAATATAAGGAACCTTCTTCCGGTGCAAAGTTACGAATTGATCTGAAGCAATTTTGTCTTGAACACCCCAATCATCCTTGAAGTGGACAGTGTGAGTGTAGTCCGAACTAGCAGTGTTCAGAACACGTGTTGCCAACAGTGTTACCAACAGTGTTGTCAATACCCTCTTCACGGATGCCGACAGCAAGGGTGTTTTCGACTGTCTCGCCAACAGGTGTTGCCAACACTGTTGCGAACACGTATTGGCAGCAGTGTGAGCCCGGCTTTAGATAAAGCAATATAATTCCTTTTTGCCATTCCGTAACATCTTGCTTTCTTCCCATTGTTCCCAGCTCCCATTGTTCTTCCCATTCTAGAACAGATCAGGAACACGTCTATACCCAGTAGCTGTCCGTGAATGAAGACTAGTGCCTCCAGAGTGCTTCCACATAACCTAAACTTCTAGGGATTCAAACTTCTGCTATTATACGTGCTTGAGAAGGTCCTACGCCTTACTAGTATCACGTGACTAATGTTTTGTACTGTGAGCTTAAATGAAGTCACAAAGACAAAAGCAAAGCGTTTAGACTTAGGGGCCATCGGGTTATTAAAGTTCAATGTTGTGATTTAAATATTCTTTTGGTACTGGGGCTCTGGTTTCTTTTGAAATGCTCTTGCAGATATTAGATGAGCTTACGTGCCGACACGGCACAGATTCACTAGCGCTACAGCATTAGAGGGCTTGCAAGCCTGTAAATAAAAATACCTCTACAATACGGGAAAAATGCAATTCATGGAAGTTACGGTTGTCAGTGTAACGGGCTTGTACGTTGCAATATCGTACGTCTTTGCGGCATATTTTGGCACGGGCTCGCCTCTGAACTTTTGTGCTTCTCGGTTGAAGTTTTTGTGACACTGCGGGAACTGCTGCAGTTGTTTGAGTGGCGCAATTCTTATTTGCTGGCGTTAGTTACTTACAACTCGGCGCCAGTAGAACTCTGCATACATAGTAAAGTACCATGCAGTGGTTCGTATAAATGCGCCGTCGCTTGACAACGGGGCAACAGAGCACCATATGTATGCCTTTTAAGGCCAGGACACACGCTAGTCAAAAGAATGAGCATCCTCAGGTAATCCTCCAAAAGTTTTCTGGACCTCGTCAACACCACTTTGAGATTGCCAAAAACAGGTGTCAAAATGCCAAATGTCAGATTAGTTTGCTTCGCAGGTGCCGATAGTTAACTTTGCTTCGCAGGTACCGATAGTTAACTTTGCTTCGCAGGTGCCGATAGTTAACTTTTGGAGGCTTCATTAAATTTGGAGGGATATATAGCGGTATTTGAAATTCTTCGTAAGTGTGCGCTATTTAAATGGGCACATCAACGCATTCGGAGGCAAAGATGACAATACTATGTAGTTCCTTTGACTAGTGTGTGTACAGGCCCTATACAAAACTTCAGACACGTCTGTTGGCTTTGGCTCATTGAATCAAATTTCGGGCAATAATCCCTCTTGAGTCTTCTCGACACTCATACTCCGCAAAATCAATTTTTCAAACTCGTTAAAAGTAATCGAGTTGCATTTACCATCTGTAACACGATTGAAAGTGGTGAAGGTACCGGTGTCTCTATGGCGTGTTCAGTTGGGCCGTGAAATTAAGCCTTTGAGGCTTAACTTGTCCGCATCGTTAGACGGGTGCTAAGGCGTCGATTTGTTGATTCAAGTTTCAGTCATTGACCCTTAATTAATTGCCTGTGAGGCTTCCACGAACTTAGTCTCACTTCGTGAAATTGAAATTTCAGTCGGCTCACTATTATCGGGACGCTTCTAGCACCCACACGATTCACAGTGACGAGGCTAAATAAATGCCTGCCTGCATGGACAAGTTAAATCAAGTGAGCTTGGCTTAAATCGACTTAGACGGCCCAGTCAACACGCTTTAATAAATTGCGGACCAGCGAAACCCTGCGCGCTTAGCTTGACTCGACTGTGAGTGCCCTCGACTGCTCGGCAGAGCCATCAGGCTCCAGAAGTGAGCTTGCTCTTATCCCTGCAGTTCGTATTATGGCTATTTTCCGTCTTATCATAGCGGAACTGTGCTTAATGAAGATGTGTCATCAAAATCTCGTCATCGTTACCTAGACGTCACATGCTGATGGTTCAAAATACAAAAAAAAAAACCAGTTTCCACTGTGTCACCCCAACTGGAGGTACCCTTTATGTAACTTTTCGAACACTTTGAATATTGGGGAATCCGGTGCGTACAGCTGACTGAGGAAACTACTACGGAAAATGATGCCTGGCAGACCTGCACCTTCCACTCGCTCCACAGCTGTTCATAAAGCCAACGCTCACTGTACCCAGTTGCTGCTCGGTACACCTTTAGTTGCGCTATGTTGCTGGACGCGATTAGTGTGTTGTGATAACGCAGCGGAGGATTGTCTCAAGTTGAAGCAAACCTATACTCTGGAGAAGTGCATTGCATAACCATTAAACTAACATACATGACTCTAATTGGTATTTGTGATATGACTGTTTAAATAACCATTAGAAGTGACACAAAAGAGTCATTGTACCTGTAGGTATCCACGGTAGTAATGACGATATTGAGATATTGATAAGGTAACCATCAAGTGCATTTACTGTTGTTCATATAGCACAATTTGGTTATGCAGTACAGTTTTGAAAATAAACAATTTTAACCATGTTATTGTTGTTAGTATTCGTGATGCCATGCTTCATATGTAAAAAAATTGCAAAAATTAACCATACCCTAAACATTCAGTTTATACTTGTTAGTAGTCAAAATGCCACTCAACTTTTGATGCAAGGTGACGTTAATAATCAATAAAATAACTTGTTTTAAGTTTACTCCTATCAGTATCTATGATGACACTCAGCTTCCCAGAAACATGACAGAAATTCTCAATAATTCCATTTAACCAGGGCTAGGCTGTGTTTTTCAAGTGCATAGGTTATTTTTACCTCTGCTACGGAGGCTATGTTTTTGTCGTGTTTGCTGTTTGTCTGTCTCTGCGTCTGTCACCAAGATAAAAGTTATGAACTGATCTTGAGACGAAATTTACAAGGATTGTTAAACATGCAAACGCTGACAGATGATTAACTTCTGGTGGAAATCTGTTTATCTATTTGTTTTTCTGCCTATTACTTTTTAGTACGATAGCTCAAAAAGGTATGGACGGATTTTCATGAAATTTACATGAGTTGTTTGGTGTATTACGCAGAGTTAATTACCAAATTTATGTGATGATTTGTTTGTTCGTTCGTTTGTTTGTAGCTGTGTTTGATTTTGTGCTTGCTAGCCCTATTACTCAAAAAGTTAATAATGGATCTTTATGAAATTTGCAGGAATTGTTAATAATGTAAAAAGAGGCATAAATGACTAAATTTTGGTGATGATCGCTTGGTCCGTTAGTGAGTTGGAGTTATGTTTGTTACATTGTTTGTTTGCAGCATAACTCAAAAAGTTGTGAACGGATCTTCAAAAACATTATAGAAACTGTTAATGCCATCAAAAGGCACAAATGATTGCATTTTGGCGTTCATGCAAAAAATTATTGTTTCAGAACCAGTCTGAATTTCTCGTTGCCGTTGCCGTGCTTGGCGGAGGTATGCGCTTTCAGAGTGCTCTAGCTGGTTTCCTTCTGTATTCTTACTGACAAAAGAGCCTGTGTCGAGAAGTATCATTAACGTTCGAATCCAAGAAGCAGTATCACAGTTTGATTTGTTAGGAATGGTGACAATATTCAATTTCAGAGTCTTCTCCGACTTCCTAAAAGCTGACTTTCACCAGTTACTTTTTTTAAAACGATGCGAGAAAAAAAGTTACTACAGCACTGATCAGTATATTAAAACTTGGCACATCGTTTCCGCCTAATACCTTGGTCACTTTCAGGTTTAAATTAGTTAAAAAATCGTAATCGGTTATCCGTAAACGTAAATAAGTATTAATTTTTAACCAATAAACCTGAAAATGGCCAGTATACGAGACTGAAACGCTCTGCAAAAGCCACTAACTATATAATGAAACACAGTTGTTGGTCGCTCGCTCCCTTGCTTGCTTGCTTGTTCCACTGCTGGTCCGTCTCTCCGTCACGCTGTTAAGGATTAAGATAGGAGAAAATTCATGTACTGAAAAACGATGATGATTCTTCTCCTGAGCGTGGTAGATGAAAAGCGGTATCTTTGATAGGAGTTTTTGATCCAGTCGGACATAGCTTAGATATGTAGCATATTTTTTGGCTGAATTCCTTCTTAGCAGTTCGAGTAGCTCAGTCTTGGTTGGAGCTTTGGTTTCATTTGCGCATATTCACTTTTGCTTATGCTTTCTTTAGTTGAATCTCTTCGCTGCAGTTGAACCTTCACGCTGAACAGACGCCTTTTTATATTGAACTAGAGCACTCTGAGAGCGCATACCTCCGCCAAGCGAGGCAACGGTAACAAAAATTCATATTGGCTCTGAAACCATAATTTTCTTTATATAGACTTCAAAATCTAATCATTTGTGCCTTTCGATAGTAATAACAGCTTGTGCAATTTTCTTGAAGATCCGTTCATAACTTTTTGAGTTATACTGCTAACAAACGTTATGACAAACATGAGTCAAACATCCAAACGAACATATCGATCTGCACCAAAATTTAATCATTCATGTCTTTTAACATTACTAACAGCCCCTATAAATTTCATAAAGATACATTCATTATTTTTCGAGTTATTGTGCTAACAAGCATAAAATTAAAGCCAGTGACAAACGAACGAACGGATCATTGCCAAAATTTGGTCATTTACTCTTTGTTATATACTTAACTACTCATGTCAATTTAATCAAAATCCATCCATAACTTTTTGAGTTATGGCATTAAGAAAAATGAGGCAGACTAACACACAGACAAACGGATGGACATATCTTCACCAAAAGTTATAATCTGTTCCTCCTAACATACCTAACAATCCCTGTAAATTTCATCCAAATCGGTTCATAGCTTTTTTGAGTTATCTTGGTCACAGACAGACAGACAAATAGACAGACAGAGAGACAGACAGACAAAGAGGCAGACAAACACGACGAAAACATAACCTCCTTGGCGGAGGTAATTAATTTACTTTTGCAGCCAAATTTTGACGCTTGAGGTTCACCTCTCGCTTGGTATCCAGTTTACCGTAAGACCTGATAATTTTTGGTGAATTCTTTTAACTGAACTATATTTTCTTAGTGCTGCTCTACGTTTGGCCAATTCCAAACTGATGTTCGGGCCTTATTTTGCAGGAGGGACAGTTTGCTCACGCAAAACACATGGCTGTAAAACTTACGTTAAAGGTAAAGGTAAAGTCAACTCAGACCACACCCTCACTTGGGAAACCCACATGTACTGTTTTGTGCTGCGGGTATAGGCCCACTGGCCCCAGATTAGTAAGTGTAGTCGCCCTCCCGTGACGTGGCGCCAATTTGACGGAAGGAACAAATGACCCGAGACCCCCCCCCCCATCTCTGAGGAAGGCAGTTCCGCCACAGCGCCGTGCATGCACACACAACTGCCGAGTCAGCACACCAAGATCTGCAAAGAGCTCGAGTGTCTGGCGGAGTATCGAACCAGTGAGCGATACCAGGTGTTAGAGCTGAGAACGGAAGCATGCAGCTACCGTGGCGGCGTGCATTTCATTAATGGAAGATCAGGCCTGTAGGGATGAGACCTATTCAACAGCAAAAACTATACTTAAAACCGGAGAAACAAACAAAGCTGAATCACAAAATGACTGGGCCCTCTAGTTTTAATATACTAATAGGTGCTGTACCAAATTTTTTTTCTCGCATAGTTTAAAGAAACTCATTGGTGATAGTCCGTCAATTTGTAGGAAATTGAAAAAGACTCTGAAATTAAACTGTAAAACAAACGCTGATATGGAGTTTTTAATAGTGATAATAAGTAATCATTAGTCTTTATTTCTTCGTGTTTGTAGCCACACCAATAGGTGACTATTTGTGTTGTGAAGGGTAGTGTTACAAGGTCGTGTTATTCCTACCCGTACGACGGTATCTATGAAACGACGAGCGGTGTTAATTTTCTTTAGAGGGATCAATTCACGATTTTAGTCAAAATTATCATTTTTTTTTGGTGAAAAAGAGCACTTGGGTAGTGTGAACCTACGTCCTAAAATTTTATGGGGCTAGGGGCACTAGAGCCCCCCCCCCCAAGAGGGGTCCAAAGAGGCGAGGGGGTAGATGGTCGAAATATCTATTGTGGACCGATTGCTCTGAAATTTGCACAATATGTGTATTTTTGAAAAAGAAACGCATTTTGTTCAGAGAACTTTTTGTGATTTAGGCTTTAGTTTTTGAGAAAATGGGAAACATATATATGTATATACCTGTAATAGGGAGAAGAAGAGGACACGGTAGGAATAGCATTTATTGTTCCAATGTGCGTTTATTACTTAACGTCAATCTTTGATTGACCTTACTTAGCGTCAGTCTTTTATGACGACACTAAGTAAGGCAGGCCAATCAGAGATTAACGCTAAGTAAGGCCAATCAAAGATTGACGCTAACTAATTCCCTGCCACAATATGTTTGGGCATCACGCACCCAAGGGTCCCGAGTGCCTTTTCCGCAGGGGATGTAGCATCTGGCCGCAGTTCCTGCTGACGAGGTTAGTTTTGTAATGTTAGGTAGGTTCTCTATTTCCATTTCTG
>LQNS02278100.1:1366729-1384283 GCA_001587735.2 Parhyale hawaiensis | reverse complement strand
CATAAATGATCAAATTTTTGTGTAGATCGGTTTGTTCGTTTGTATGTTTGACTCATGTTTGTCATAACGTTTGTTAACAGTATAACTCAAAAAGTTATGAACGGATCTTCAAGAAAATTGAACAAGCTATTATGAATATGAAGCGGCACAAATGATAAGATCTTGGAGTTTATACAAAGAAAATTATGGTTTCTGAGCCAATTTTAATTTTTTTGCTACCGTTGCTTCACTTGGCGGAGGTATGCGCTCTCAGAGTGCTCTAGTTTGTATTGAAGCAGGTGTTTTCTTCATTTGTGCTGCAACGTCTGTCACCAGCAACAACATGTGTTACAACATAATGAGATTCTTTGCTTAATTCAAGTGTGCCTATTAGTGCTGTCGTAATATGCCCTCCGGCCGTATCAGTACACTCGTCCCCTGCCAGCACTTGTGTAACTGATGATGTCGTGACCATAATGACAATGACCATCACCATTCCTTACACGTTTTCTTTCATTGGAAAATTAAATAAAGCTGAAACATGGCGAGCTTAATTCTATGTTAATTACTTTTTCATCGTTTCTTAATAATAAAGTAATTTTATGCTTAATGGTAATAATACGTACTACTTTGTGCAGGTTGTATAGTCATTTATTCCATGACTTCTTTTTGGTTTTGTGTGTGGTAAAAATGCCGTTTATAGCAGATTAGCTTATTTAATTTGCATTTATAGCCGTAATACAACAATAGAATAAATGCTAGAAATCCGGGCTCTAGTCATCAGCGATTAGCAAAACTTTTGTAAATCCAAAATCAAAGCATGGAACGAAGCTGACCCAAATTTGAACTATCGAGAAGCTTTGCGTGTTTTCGTTATATCTCTCCGGCGGCAGGGGAACACAGTCGTTAGCTGCCGATGTTTGACAGTATTTCACGGACCAATTCTTGGAAATCTCCCTGCCCGGTTAACTATTTCCGTTACAGACGCTTTTTTAGTATCTGGTTGAACACGAATACGCTCAATTACTTGAATGATCTCATCTACTGCTATGTGCTATAGTTAGCAAAAATCGCCGCATCCATAGAATTTAAAATTACATAATTTTTCTAAAAGTATCAATGATTTGGGCAATTTCGACCTTCCTTTTTGGCCGATACCAATACCATGAAAAAAAAGGCCGCTACATTAACTGTCGATACCAATAGCATTGGTACACCTATAATTTAAAAAACATTTCAACTCCATATTTAGCCTGTAAATACTTTTAATGCATTAAGTTCCCATCACTGACCATGGCACCTGTGTTATCCAAACCATAGCAGGTGCCAAGACACCTGCGCGAGTTGGATAGCGTTTCTATACTAATGCGTGCACCTGGAAATTCATGGGTGTTAAGAAGAAACGCAGTCGACGAATGTTATCATATGCGGATTTTATATTAGAACTGTACGCTGATCAACCGTGGGAAAAATTTGAAAACAGCTTGACGTGGTCCATAGTTGTAAAGTGTATGATTCTTTCATTCATTTACTAAATTCTATTTAAAAAATTGAGTGATCTATATGGAAAAGTTGTTATTGCATCGAAAGACGATGTAGAGCTCCAAAAGCATTCCTTTGCGCTCAGCATATTTGTCTCAGCAATCTCACTAACTCAAGAGTGCAAAGCAGAATACATCAAACGATGATAAAATAACTAGAGTTTTCTGTAGAAAGCCAAAGCACACTTAGAATAATCTTACAAGGCAAACACGTAGAAACCAATTATTACTGAATATTAGGTTTGTCCATTAATTAGAGTATCCTATAAATATTTAAGGACAAACTTTTTGACCTCGATATAATTAACTAACAACTAACCAACAGTCTACAAATTAAAATTTTCCCATTCCCTTCCATACTACAGCAAAGCAACCGTCGATAAAGTCAACAGCGAAAAGTTTCCCTCAGACGCATACTCGCATATAAACAGTACGTTCTCTTACAAAAACGCATTTACCATAGAATCCTATTTGAAATTCAAAGACATAAAACTCTCATTCTTCTCCTATCCGGTGTTCCTAATTTTCAGTGCAGGAGCGGTTATGCTTCGTACATTGGCAGCACTGGACAGCAATACAAAGCCCGCATTGATCAGCGTTTAGGTATATCGAGTAGAAAAGGTTTATACCACTTGCAAAGCTTAAACCGTTTAGCTCCCGTCTTCATGTAGAGGAAAAACAAATTACCCCATTAGTAGGATGACTATTCCATCGTAGACTTTTCCAACTCAATAGAACTCACAACTTTGGAATCCCTTTACATCCATAAAACCAAACCGAGCCTCAATATTATGACAATGGCTGTACTTCTCCTTACGGTTCATAGCTATATATATTTTTTTGCTCCCTACGACTGTATAAGTCCTCTTTCCACGCACAATTAATGACTGCACCACCCTGCTACTTCTAAATCGCTCGACTGTACAAGCATTGTCGTTATGACCTTCCAAGCTTTCTTCGGTCATTCGCATTTTGCACCTCCCACATACGACACTTCTTGTTCCCTGCTCGTACTACCAAAATAATTTTTTTCTATCTTAGGAAACTTTGAAAAATGCTGAAAATGGGGAAACTAATTTCCCTAAACGTTAATTTTTTATAATTCAGTCTACACTTACATATTGAAGATAATTTTTTATAGAGTCTCAGCACAGCAACAGCTTCATACTTTGTAATTTTGTATCTGTATCAAGAAGCGATCTAGCAACAACTATAGCACTCTGAGAGCGCATACCTCCGCTTAGTAAGGTAGCGGTAACGAAAAATTCAAATTGGCTGTGAAACCATGATTTTGTTGTATCAACATCCATCAAAATCTAATAATTTGTGCCTATTGATAGTATTAACAGTTTCTGCTATTTTTTAAAGATCCGTTTAAAACTTTTGGAGTTATTTTGCTGACAAATATTAGGACAAACATAAGTCAAACATACAAACAAACCAATCGATCTGCACCAAAATTCTATCATTTATGTCTTTTAATATTACAAAAACAACTCATGTAAATCTCACAGAGATCCATTCAAAACTTTTTGAGTTATGCTGGTAACAAACATTATGACAAACATGAGTCAAACATAGAAACGAACTAACCTATCTGCAGTAAACTTGAATCATTTATGTCTTTTAGCATAAATAACAACTCCTTTATATTTCATAAAGATCCATTCATTTTTTTTAGTTATTGTGCTAACAAGCATAAAATTAAAAATAGTGACAAACGAACGAGGGAACAAACGAGTTATTACAAAAATTTGGCCATTTACTCTTCGTGATATACCTAACATATCTTCTAAATTTCATGAAAATTCGTTCTTAACTTTTTGAGTAAGGGCATGGAGAAAAATGAGGTAGATAAACAAACGGATGGACGGATCTTCACCAAAAGTTAATCATCTGTTCCTCCTAGCAAATATAACAATCCCTGTAAATTTCGTCAAAATCGGTCAATAAATTTTTTTAATTATCTTGATGACAGACAGAATAACAGACAAAGAGAGACTGATAAACACGACGAAAACATAGCCTTTTGGCGGAGGTAACTAGAAGAGAAACTTCATCATAAAAAAAATTTTGAGGTGTAACCGGTTGGCAGAGTTCCAACGAAATATGTTAATCTTATTAGCCGGAACGTGATGCTTCCGGTGCCAGACGGTAAACCTGACCAGATTACCTTAACGACAGCGCAGAGCTGATCTATTGTGAAGTTTGTTGTAAGCACCAATACCTGGGTTACCGGTGATGCACCGGTCAACCTGCCAGCCAACAATTGTGTGGCACGTAACCAAAAGTAGTAACGACGGCTGAGGCACGGGTTCCGGTGAAGTAGGTAACTGCTCAGACTGTGAACAAAGGAGTCGTACAAAGGAACTACGCGTAGACTAAAGAGCCTAAGATTATAAACATGTTTACTTACTTCAAACTTTCGTCGTCGCAGTTACGGCTGTTACAGAGTTTTATTTTTATTTTTTTTTCTGAACTTACACCGCTCGTCGGCAGATGGCTCTCTCACAGCCGCCTTCCGGGTTGCGGTTGCCCAACTGGGTTGTGGCTGCAACTAACCTCAGGAAATTGCCTATCTTGACTCAATAGAATTTTCTATATTTACAGGCGGATTGTATTGATATTCCCATTGTGACCGAAATTTTTGCAAAATTCAAAAGTGACTGCTGGTGCACGTCTATTTGACTACTCTACGGAAACATGGTAAGTTTATAAAATAAATGAGCAACTTAAATAGCTGAGAATCTTTTGGCACTCGCTCGTATTATTTTCTTACTGATAATAATTCCCTACATTATTATAAATCATGAATTATTTTCAATAGTCAAGTAAAACCTTGTGCATCCATTGATATTCTCAAAGCTTCACCGTTTTAAATTGATTCATATATCAGTGAATTATTGTGACCAGCACAAATTATTTTCAATGGGGGTTAAGAATTCATAGATCACCCGATGCCCCAAGTTAAGCCGACCAAATTCCAGAACTAAGGGTCCAGAAAGCCCCATTAATTGGGCTGCCTACCAAACAGAATCCTAAACTTTGCAACTATAAGAGCTCAAGTGCGCTGCTGCGCAGGGTCCTGCCCAAACAGTGCAAGAGTATGTTCCACATTGGGCGACTTGGACATAGTGTTGCCAAATGGTACTCGTCAAGTGTCGCTAGCTGAGCTCATAAGTGTCGCTGAAAATCGAAAAAATGGCGCCAAATCTATTTTTAACAGTTTTTACACAATACATGGCACAGATTCAAATTCTAAGTGTTTTTATTTCGACTAATTGACTCTATAAAACACAGTGCCTCTAAGTAATATCGCTAGCCGCTACATAAGACATTTCACCGTACTCAGCTGCAAAGGGCCTAGATCTAGTGACAATGTCGCTAAACTGGCAACCTTGGACGTCGGGATCACTTGTCAGAGACGTCTTGCAATCATATTACCATCACGGTGTTACCCGCTGTCACAGCGTGTAGCCGTGAACGAGACGCGGTCTCAGCACCTCCAAGCAGAGTAGCAGAATTTGTGAAAAGCATCATGAAACAATGCTGGCGGAGCGATATTTATCCCTCGCCTTCAAAGTGAGAGAGGTGATAATGTTTTCGCTGAAGATTTAGGTATATTTGTTCGTATATTTGTTTGCCTGACCCCCAAAAAGAGAGACAAGGAGTTGAGCAATGTTCATAATTTTTTGCAAGGAGTCAGGTGGGTTGACCTAGATGTGAAGAATACCAAAACTCTAGAGTAAGCTGGCCATCAAATAAGACGGCTGAAACTTGCCCTCAGCGAGGGTGATGGTCTTTCGCCTTTGGGCTTTCCTGTTTGTGTCTATTTCAGGATAACAAGTTGATAAAAATTGCAAAAATGACTTCATTGCTGGAATTCAGCTGATAGTTGGTACTAATGGAATATTTCCTATGTTTTCTAGTATGAATAAATTTCAATATTTACAAACAATAGCCATGTGTGTAAGCAAAAGCAGTGTTATCGTCTATCTATTTCATAGCCCTGATATTGCTGAGGTTATTGGAATCTCATATGGTCAATTAAAAAAAAAAATATCGCCCCCAGGTTCACGAAGAGTGAAGATTTTCTGAACGTTTTAAAGTAAAAAGAACCGAAGATAGCCTCGCCTAACCATTACAAAGCTCCCATACAATAACCTTATCTAATGTAGTGTAGCTTAGCTTAACCTAATAACTAACCCCAATCTAACAAAAATTTACCATATCACTTATGAACATAAGTAAATATAACGAAACCGTCAAAATTTAATATCAGCCTACGAAAGTAAGAGCCCAAATATCACGATCACCATCCGCTAAATGTACTTCTGGTTCAGTAAAACTCCCTATTTTCGGTCATAAGGGATAGGTAGGTAATGCCCCACAAATGGAACATATTGCTAATTGTGAAAACAACTCACGTGCTATTGCTGCGAAGCTGCGGCAGAATATCGTTCACGGGCATGAGACTGAGGCCAGTATAATGCGGTTGCAGAAATGATATAATGGAGCAAAGTCTGTTTCACCCTGGTGGAGAAAAATTCAACGCCGTCATTTTTTATGACCAGTTTGGCCTAGTTTTTTGGCATGGGTCTCTTCTAGGTTAACCCACCAAACTCCCTACAAAAAATTATGAATATTGTTAAACTCCTTGGACCACTTATTAGGTGGACAGGCAAATATACACGTCTATTTACAACTAGAACGCCTGGTGGCGTAAGACGATCACCCGCGGTAGGGACAAATTCAACGGAAGTCATTTTAGATGGCCAGCTGTTCCTAGTTTTTCATATAGATGCTGTGCCAACAATGTTACATCGCTACGCCCCTACCATATTACCTCCTAAGAAAAACATAGAAAAAATAGAATGCCCCGTGGTTCAGACGATCTGCCGCGGTGGAAGCAAATTAGCCCCGGTGGAGGAAATTTTATTGCCGTCATTTTTTATGGCCCGCTAGGTTTAATTTTTTTGCATGTGTCACATCTAGGTCAACCCACAAACTCCTAGCAAAAAATTATGAACATTGCTCAGCTCCTTCGAACATTTTTTTTGGTGGTTGACAGACAAGTATACAAATACCTATAGCAATCAATATACAAATATAGAAACATATATATTTAAATCTTCAACGAAAACATAATCACCTCTCTGACTTCGTTCGCGGGTGATAAATCTATGAACTTAAATCTTGAACGAAAACCTTATCATCTCTCTCACTTCGTTCGCGGGTGAAAATCTATGAACTTAAATCTGCAACGAAAACATTATCACCTCTCTCACTTCGTTAGCGGGTGATAAATCTATGAACTTAAATCTTCAACGAAAACCTTATCACCTCTCTCACTTCGTTCGCGGGTGATAAATCTATGAACTTAAATCTTCAACGAAAACATTATCACCTCTCTCACTTCGTTCGCGGGTGATAAATCTATGAACTTAAATTTTCAACGAAAACATTATCACCTCTCTCACTACGTTCGCGGGTGATAAATCTATGAACTTAAATCTGCAACAAAAACATTATGTATCACCTCTCTCACTTCGTTCGCGGGTGATGAAGACCTTGCCCAGTGGCACTGGAGATTGCTGGCCCCCGCCGTATCATAGATGCATCAGCTTCCCTGAGTCAAAAAAATCATTAGTTTCGTTCCATCTACTAGTGAAGAGCGTGACACAAAAGGTAGGTATGTACTAACGTATTATTATATAGACAAGCGGGACCCGTGGAGAATCCACGGGTAATTAATGTTTGCACTTACCTAAATTTGTCCTGAGGCAGCGCTTATATAACTTAACCCACCCCGTCTAAACTAATGTCCACTGCTTAACCCTGTTTACCGTTATGTAGTTCGTCTACCTTACTCCTCGTCTAACCTCTGTTAGCATTTTGATGTCACTTGCTAACCTCACATTTGCTCTGCCAGCAAAGAATTCCCGCGTGTGTCTCGATAGAGACATAGAAATACTATACGGTGCTTTTTGCAATATTCTCCTGTGTTTTTGCACGCCTTTTCTACGCTCTATTTTTTACAGTTTGCAGATAATTTAGCCACTCATAATCTTACATTTTTCATCTTTTTTGTCGGTAACGAAGCTGGTGATGGTGACCCAACGGAATGGGCAATCTAGTATCCTAATACAGTAAAACAATTTGTGTATTTATTTCGTGTCCGCTTTCAAGGAAATAGATAAGCGAAAAATAAGCCAGTTTGCAGATTTTGTAATTCTCTTACGTTTTCGTAGAGATCGATGTCCACGTTGCAGAAGAAAATGGTGAAAATTGGATCCTTATTTCTTCATCTGGATGAACTTCTTGCTTGAAGCACTTCTTGAAATCGGGACAATACGTATGCAGCTTCTGAAGTTCTTTTTTATAACTTTTTTTCTCAGGTCACGACGTTTAAATTCGGCAGCTAATCAACGGGGCACTCACGAGGTGGCGATTTTTCACGGGCAGTAGACAATTATTTTTTTGTAGCGTACTGTCTTTCTTATTAAATTTCACGATGTAGCTTTCTCTTCAAGTACTTCACAGGCAGTAGACAACTATTTCTACTAGCTTACTGTCCTTCTCTGAGAGTGCATATTTCGTTTCAGAGGCCGAAATTTGAGCACTTCAGTGAAGCAGATAGTTAAGTATGAAAAGCAGTATTGAGGTTACGGCGCACTCACATTGCATATAAGCTGACTGGAGGGGCATTCAAGTTTATTGCAGCGTATTACTTAAGATTTTACTTTGGAAGACGCACGCTTAATTAAGAAACAGGATAGGGAACGCAAAAGAATAACGAGACTACTAGAGTCTCAAGAACGGAGATGTGCCATCAAAGGAGAGATGAAGCGCCTATGGGGCACAGTGACAAGAAAGACTTGAAACAGGAGGGTTACAGAATGGAAAAAGCGTGAGTGGGAAAGTGTGGAAACGGCAAGTCAACGAAGAGAGCAAACATATCGATTATTGCGTATATTTTTTAACGTACGGGTCCACTGGTGTTTATATATTAGAGTAACCGAGCTGTCAAAAAATGACGGCAATGAATTTACGTTGACCCTTCTTCGTTGATCATAATTTCGTTACAAATATGCCTCTGAGCGATGCCTACGTACGCTACAACAGCCATCTCAAATTGTCATTAGAGACGAGTACTCTCTGTTTCAATTCCTTCGAGCAGCGCCCGTCATTCAATGAAGGCAGAAAATTAGTTCTTCACAAAAGCCCCCGTTGTCTTATTTTCTTTTTTTGCTGTTCAGAGGCCTTCTCGAATGAGAATTCAATATTGTGTCTGAAAAATTGGATATAAGTATTATGGTGCAGTCAAGTGGCATTTCCGGTATCACATTTGGCATGTTCGAACACACTCATACAGGTGAGCTCAGGCCCATTGTAATTTGGTTAGCCCGTATCACGGATACTTGATATTAAATAGTCACCATTCGAATTTCTTTCCAACTTATTCCTTCACCTGGTTGCACTATCGTCGTTCACGACGATTTTGCGCTCACGTTGGCTTCCCTGCGCGCGGCACCACTAAAAAAAACACTACCTAGCCCAACCTAATCTACCCTTACCTAACCTAACCTCCTTACCTAACTTTCTAACCTAACGTAACTTTACCTAACCTAGCCTCCTTACCTAACTTTCTAACCTAACCTCTTTACCTAACTTTCTAACCTAACCTTACCTAACCTAACCTCCTTACCTAACTTTCTAACCCAACCTTACCTAACCAAACCTCCTTACCTAACTTTCTAACCTAACCTCCTTACCTAACTTTCTAACCTAATCTAACCGAACCTTCCCTAACCCAACCTCCTTACCTAACCTTCTAACCTAACCTAACGTAGCCCAACTTAACCCCACCTAACCTCTCTAACCTTACCTAACGTTACCTAACGTTACCAAACGTTACCTAACGTTACCTAACCTAACCTAACTTAATCAGTGATACAGAGAGCAGCGCTGCGCACCAACTTGAACGCCGCTCACACGCACACTATCTGCGTACACAAACACGCACACAAATCGTCGTGAACGACGATAGTGCCACCGGGTTACACCACACGTATAAATATATCTATAATATTAATAGCGTTGTTCCTATATTCCTTCATATGTTGCGCTTTCCAATAATAGATAGAAGGAAATGAGAGCGAATAGTTTTAAGTTAAGGGGATCAACCCAGATTTGTCAAAAATTTTTATTTGTGGACCGATTGTGCTGAAATGTGCATAGTTCTTGTACTTTTAAAAAAGAAACACATTTTGCTCCTACAATTTTTTTATTTATATATAAATAAAAAAATATATATAAATATTGTAAAATTTCAAAAAATAGAAATGAAAAAATGTTTATGCTAGATACAAATAATGAGAGTTTTGAAATTCTTGAAGCATTCCTATAAAAACTATGAAGCCGAATTTTCAATTTGCTATTTCGTTTTTAATATGCGATTTTCGACCGTTAACTGAAATACAGGGAAAAACGGAAAGTTTTCGGCTTTGGGCTGTGATAAAAACTTCATGAGGGCGAAACTGGAAAATACGGCTTCACATTTTGTTAGGAATGTTTCAGGGATTCCAAAACTGTCCTTGTTTTTATCTAGTAAAGAACTTTTTTATTTGTATTCATTTTTATTATTATTATTATTAAATCACACCAGACTGGCGACGTGGGAACGGAGAAACTCCATGAGGTTAACAAACCCCCACGCAACCAGCCCAGTGGGTGAAGAAAGCAAAAGAATGAAAAAAAGATCCGAGATCACAGAATAGCTCTGTGTACCGATCGTTTAAAGCTGCTAATACCCGCACCAGCAAAGACAGAGCCATCACGACCATTCCAAACATCCACACCCGTTGGAAAGAAAGAACGGGAATACTGGCCCGTACGTCATCGTAACGGTTCCAAGGCAAACTCATGAAGAGCACTAGTACGCCGAGTATACCTCACCCGAACAAATGGATCCGGAAGAAACTCAGACAGTGGATGACTGGGGCAGTGATAGATTTTATACAAAAATCAGACACCACCGACTCTGCGACGATGCGCCAGATCACAAGGCACAACACCGTCCAGCATGAACGCACATCGACGAACCACTCTGTCAAGCAAACACAGATGGCCATCGGCAGCAGAACTCCAGACTACAGAGCAGTACTCCAGAAGAGGAAGGACAAAGCAAATAAAGCAGCGACGTGTCAGTTCTACCGAGCCAAACACTCTCCAAGCACGCCTCATAAGACCAATTTTCTGCGACGCACGTGAGTCCAACCGAACGAATGTGGGACTCAAACGTCAACTTTTGATCAAAATTGACACCCAATATTACAAAGTCATCAACCACAGGAAGTGATACACCATCCAGCATGAGTGCAGGAAAAGGAGGTGCCACAGTACGCGACCTGGACACGAGCATGGTCATAGTCTTGCCCGCATTTAGCCTCATCCCCCACCTAGAACACCAGGAATCAATCATTTCCAAATCATGCTGAATGGATTCTGAGACCTTTAATCTATCACTAGGCTTATCGCAAACAGCCAGCAAAGTAACATCATCAGCGTAACCAACAACTAAACTATTAACGAGATGAAACAGATTCGCCGTATATACAATGAAAAACAAAGGGCCCAGAACACTACCCTGTGGGACACCAGAAACCAAATCCAAAAACTCGCAGCTCTTTCCATCAACAACTACACATTGACGTCTGTCAGATAAAAATTGACTAATTACCGCGATAACTGAACCACCAATACCCATTAATCTCAGCTTATGGAGCAACCCAAGGTGATTCACTCGATCAAAAGCAGCCCTGAAGTCAAGCTGTACGAACCTTGCCTCATGACCCGCGTCAAGAGCCAGCTGCAACACATGAGAAATGTGAAGCAGAGCACCACAAGTTCCCAAGCCCTTACGAAAACCATACTGTGTTGGGGGAAGGACACCCTGCTTTTCGAGAAAACAACCCAATTTCGACGTAATCAACCTCTCAACCTCTCATAAACTTTCGACAAAACAGGTGTGATCGAGATGGGTCTATAATCAGAGGTACGGGATTAAGCCGAGCCCTTCGGAACAGGCGTCACATGGGCGACACGCCAGCACTCCGGAAAAGAGCCCAGCCGCAACATTCGACGGAATACGGACGCAAGCGGGGCTGCGAGCACACCAGCCACCCTCCGAAGAAAGAAAGGAAACATACCCGATGGATCAGTGCCCTGTTGCCGCAGTTCTCAACCCCTGCATTGGAGAACAAGAATCCTCTAAGGACAGTACAGCTGACAGCCGCTGGACCCTCACAAAGTTGCAGTGTCAGTCTCGTACGCGTTTTTTCCCGTTTCTTTCGGTCTTTCTCTACTTACTCATCCTTAAGGTTTATTTAGTTTTCTTCTTCTTAATCTTCCCGTCCTTGACCAGTGATGCCCAGATTCATAGTTACCTATAGTGTGACGTATTTGGTGCCGTGTACAAGTTAGAAATTAGTGAAGGAGCTACTAAATAAGATAAATTTGGCTGTCTCCCCTAGCAGCCAACGATGGGCAAGCAGCCGTAGGTAGGTTCGTCCATCCAGGGTTATGGCAACAGCGACCCAGCATGGGTAGGCCGATTTGCACTTTAGCTAGGCCTTGGGTCGTCTCTTTATCGAGCCCACTTTGCTTCCTTCTTGATTTAGTTCTCAACTGGCTATCCTCTCTGTTCGTCCTCTCTTTTCCCGGTTTGCTTGGCCTGGTGTGTTAGTCCACCTTAGTACGGGAGTTCTGCGTTTCTGTAGACATACTACGTGTTTTTTACCCTTTACGTAGTCCCTGTGTTCTGATATTCAGCTACGTTCAATTTAATAATCGATAATTCTTTGTATATTTAAGTGCTGTATCTGCTCTGAAGTTAATTTGTTCTACTTTATTTTACAGAGCACACAATGTTTGCAACCCTATTTTTTCTTGTGAATAAATAGATGGTGTTATCGCATTGTTATAATTTCATCCTGAAGCTCTGTAATAACGTTGGTAAAGACAAAACCCGGGCCGTTGATGCCGCGTAGGTTGGGGCCTACAGCCCCCATAGGAGTCTAGGTCAAGAAGGAGGCGGTGCACTTCAGAGGATCTGAAAGCAAAACCGGAGAACATCGGCTCGGGATCACATGCTAAAGGAATGCGCACCCGGTCCCGGCTCTGCTTCCCATCAAAGTTGCGCAACAAAAGGTCCGCCTTGGCAGCGGAGTCCGCAACAAGATCACCACCAGTGTCAATTAGAGAAGGCACAGAAGAGCTCACACCAAGCACAGCGCTCTTCAAGATGGACCTCCACTTATGTGCGCTAACAGATGAGGCTAGCAACTCCCTGGACCTCAAATTGTGCTCCCTCTCAGCTTCTTCATGAGTAGCACCAGCCCGACGCCGCTGTTCCCTGTAAAGCTCAAAGTCGACCGGCTAGTACGCCAACGGGCATATGCCTCCCGCTTCAACAGGTGAGCCCTCCTACAGGCATCATCAAACCAGGGCTCATCGACCGTTATGAAGCGGGAAGAGACATAGGCGCGAACCATGTCAGAGAGAAGCCGATCCAAAGTAGACCCAGGATCAGTAGACTCGCCCACAACACTCCAAGGTAGCGCAAGGATGGTACCAGAGACGGCATCCCTATTCACTCTGGTCTTCAAAAATATTTCACGCCTAACAGTGACTCTGGGGACCCGCTGACGAACCTGCAGCGTCGCAGATAGGGCACCATGGTCCGAGGAACCAATGGGAGACACCACTGAGACTCCAACCAGATCAGAAAAATCAGTCATCAGTAGGTCAAGAACACCTCCCATCAAATGGGTAGCACCTTCAACCAACTGCTCACAACCAGAGGCACTCGCGAAATCGAAGGCTGCATGACCATGGCAATCAGTCCTCCCAGAGCCTAACCATTCCACATGGTAACAATTAAAGTCACCCATGAAGGCAAAAGCAGAACGCCTATCCGGTGACTGAATTCTAGCCATTGCATCCAGGAGACAATCAAAGACCCTATTATCAGCAGACGGGCTGCGATACACTGAGAATAAATAAAAGTTCCTGAATGAGCCACAGACTCGAAGTACCATCATCTCGCAGCATGGACACTCATATTCACTCAGCCTAGACACAACAACACCCTTTCAAACGTAAGTAGCAAAACCCCTAAATCCAGGGCAAGAGTCACACAACCGCAGCACTGGCTTTTCAAAGTTCGGGATCATCAGCTCAGAAACATGGCGATGGCTTGAGACGAGCGTTTCCAAACATAACACAAGGTCATAATTAGAAGAGGCTACCGCTAGTTCAACCAGATTACCACATAGACCCCGAACATTAGTGCACAAGATCCGGCAGGAGCGAGACCCAAAACCACGAGGACCGGGGTCTCTTCCACATCCGGATATCTAGTTATCAGGCACGCAAAGAACAATAAATAAACATACGTCATAAGCAAGGGAAATCATAGAAAAAAATCACAAAAAATCAAATCGACAGTCATGATAGCAATGAAAGCGGCCAGCTATCCACGCCCCCAGATCCTGCCATCACCAGTACGGGCTTTGGCCGAAAAGAGGAAGAAAAGAATGGAAAGGAAAAGAGCATCAGGTGGTACTACCCTAGGGAAGGGAGAGAGGAGCAGACTCCGGAAGACTGAGTACCCAGCTATGGCACCAGCCTGTTCATCTCCTCTCAGGGATGCCATTGGACCAAAACGGTCTCATCCGCCTTTAGAGTAGCATTTCCTCCAACTCAGGAGCTACCCAGAGCCCCAAACCCAAAGCCAGCTCATACAAACAAAGCGGCGTCCGGTGGCCGGACAATGGTGGCGGCCTGATAACGCGCAGGCCACGCAAGGTGATAAATCACATTTTACAGGAGAGGCGAAGAACGTGAAATTTTGTGGTCAAATGTTATATAATGCATTTTTTTGCACTATGAATTCAACTTAAATGCGGTATTTATGTTGTATTAGCATCTACATATAATATGCATGCATCATTTCATGGTTTTTGACCCCCATCGGCCCCCCGCTAGGACCCCTCTCTGCATGGTGGTTCTACCTATATACATAATAATATATATATTTCCCGTTATCTCAAGAACTTAGGCCTAAATCAGAAAACTTGTATGAGCAATTTGTATTTTTTTTAAATACATATAATGTGCAAATTTCAGAACAACCGGTTCCCAATTGATAATTTTTACCCTCCCTTAAGACCCCTCTTTGGGGGTTCTAGTGCCCCTAGTCCCATAAAATTTTAGGACACACTTTCCCACTACCTAAGGACTCTTTTTTTCAGCAACAAGGAAAAAATTGATAATTGTGCCGAAAATTGCTGGGTTTCACTGGGTTGATCCCCTTACAGCTCAGCAGCTGTCATCAGTCAAATAGCTTGGAAGAAAGAGGGCAAGATCTTTAAAATGATGTGAATCAATCAGCGTTATGAAGCTGAGGTATCTATGCTACCGCGGGGATCATAAATTGGATTCAACAGGGCAAGGTCTTTCTAATATTTATTTGTATGCGCCTGAGCTGTTCTTTCAGCGAGTTAAAATCTGTATCATTGTTTGATGTTACCGTGGGATTTCCGCAGCAGCAGTGCGATCTCTAAGCAAATACAATGGCAACTTGAAAACAGAAGATTACCCTGCTGCGAGTGAAGAAATTTACCGAATCTGCTTCATTTTATTATATAGCTATCGCATTAAACAAAGTGGAAAAAATGATGGGCTATTGATCAGTATCCACGGGCCCCGAAATAGCGAAAAAGCTGAATTCGCCGAAAAAATTGAAATGCGTAAGATAGAAAGAGCTAAATTACCTGCAAACTGTGGAAAACAGAGCTGGAAAAGGTGTGCAAATACATTGAAGTATATTGCAAGCAGTACCGTCATCTTCCTGCTTTTATCAAGACTTAGACTTAAGTCCTCCTGCGCGTCATAGCGCATTGGGCAACACGAGATCTCCACCGCCTTCTATCCAACGCCACATCTCCAGCGTCTTCCGGCCCGACCTCAATGCATCTGAGGTCCTGGGCAAATGTTCGTCCCCACCAGTTTCGAGGTCTACCTCTTCTTCTCCTTCCCCCTTCTGGGACCCACTCAATTGCTGCCTCTGTCAGTCTACTAGCGGGAAGACGTAATATATGGCCGGCAAACCTGAGTCTTCTTTGCTGGACCACCTTGGACATCTGCGAGTTCGTCATTTCCATTAAAGTCTCATTTGTATTGTGGTCTTGCCATCTGATACCAAGTATCCTTCTGAGACACCTACGGTTGAAAACGTCCAATTTTTTTTCTAACCTTTGCGTCATTTTCCAGGTCTCAGTGGCGTATGTGGCTACGAGAATCACTAGTGTACTATACAGCTTTAACTTCAACTCCATACTGATTCTCGTCTGCGACCATATTTTGGTTAACTTCTGGAACACTGCCATGGCTTTACCTAATCTTGCGATTATGTCCTCGTTTATGCCTCCCTCTAGTGTTATTATGCTGCCAAAGTACGTGAACTTCGTGACTTCTTCCAAATATACATCACTAAGCTTAATTTCTCAGTCTTGACTGATATTACTAACAAACATTACCTTTGTTTTCTCACTACTCATTTTGAGCCCCACCTTCCTAGCTGCACACTCCAGATGATCTGTCAAGTCCTGAAGATCCAATTCATCCTTGGCCATCAGTGCAATGTCATCAGCAAAATCCAGATCCCTCAACACCGCACCATCCATCAAAGGGATTCCAGCTGCCACATCCATAGATCGCATGACATAGTCCAGAGTCAGCACAAACAGAAAAGGAGAAAGAACGCATCCCTGCCTAACTCCAGTAGCTATGTAGAAAAAAGGTGTATTTCCGGTGTCTGTCCTTATACAACACTTTGTGTAATTGATATGGGCTGATTGCTAGGGAATCGCACACGAAGTATAAAAAGTAAAACCAACGTCGTTACTAAAAATATGTTTTACTTTTTTATACAACAACTTGTGTTTTCGTACATTCCTGAAAAAATGTTAATGAATTTCTAAGGTATACCATAGGTTTTCAAAATCTTCCACAATGACTCTCTGTGTATGCTATCGAAAGCCTTCTTCAAGTCGACGAAGTTTAATGCTATGGCCCCCTGAAACTCTACACTTTGTTCTATTATATTTCTCAAGGTGAATATTTGCTCTGCGCAGGACCGACCAGGTCCAAAGCCTGCTTGTTCCTCTCTCAGCATCTCATCGACCACTGATCTCAATCTTTTCAGTAATACACTACACAATACCTTTCCTGGCACGGACAACAATGTGATCCCTCTCCAGTTATTGCAGTCGCTCATGTTGCCTTTCTTTGGGAGCTTAATGACGATCCCTTTACTCCACTCAGTTCGGACAGTTTCTGTATGCAAAGACCTATTCAGCAGACCTGTCAATGCTCTCACCAGAGCATGACCCCCATTCATCAGAAGCTCTGCTGGTATCCGGTCTATTCCTGCGCTCTTATTGTTTTTAAGTTCTCTCAGGACCAGCACAATTGCACCTTCCCAGATCATCAATATTTACCTCTAGCTGATGGACAATAATCTCCTCATCAAACTTAAACATCTCTGGAGCGTCCTGCTCATGCAACACTTCACTGAAATGTTCTACCCATCTATCGTCCTGCTGCTCGTTTGATGTCAAAGTCTTCCCTTGCTTATCTTATACTGGTACGTTACTAGTCGATCTTCTTCCGACTATATCGTTTACAATCTTATACACCTTTCTGGTGTCAATGGTCTCCATTTCATGTTGCGCCTCCCATCCTTTTGCCTCCAGCCATTCCCTTTTGTCTATTCGGCAACTATACTTCACTCTTCAGTCCATTTCAATGTATTTAGCATCTACTTCTCTTCTCTCCTCCTCAGAACTGGCTTGGTTCCTCATTCCTTTCACGCTGCTTTATCCACCTTCACTGGCGGATCTAGACCCTTCTCGTGGGGGGGGGGCATTCGCCTCGGTGACAGGCCCCCTCCCCAACTCGAGCCCACC
>LQNS02278100.1:1317994-1338261 GCA_001587735.2 Parhyale hawaiensis | reverse complement strand
AGCCTCTGTTGCGCAACGTATAAACTGCACGGCACTTGTGGGGCCACACACGCACGCACACGCACCGCGCGTACACGTCACCATCACTTACCATCACCGAGAATGTCCAGGGTTCAGACTAGTGCATCCGGGACTCACACCCCGGCCCTCTATGAGCTAAAAATTTCGTGAGAATAATTATACGAGCATTTATAAGTACGGCATATATTTATGTGCGTAGCCACAGAGAAGTTGAAAATAGCTTTTTAAAGAAATAAAGTTAGCTGAAGTTACATAACCATGCACAAACCCATTATCTATTCATTATATCGCTTTCTGAATTCGCTGTCATAAATGGGATCTAAATAATCAGTAGGATTTTTTGCAAGAACTGATGCAGTTTGAAAAGATGCGAAAAATTTTCTCCGCCGGTAAGCCCGTTTGAGAGATTTGAAGTAGAACATCGAATCTCATAATTTTATTGAGGAGTTAGAGAATTGATATAAGTGTGAAAGATTTCAGGATGACTTTGATAAGACTCGAATGAATTTGTACTACAAAATGAACCGTCTGCTACCATTGCTTCTTACCACGATATTCTGACCACCAGAAAAAAAAGAGAGATAATAAAAATATTTCAGCAAAAGACGCCTATGTTATTATTATATGCCCATGTACGTCTGCAGTATAGCATGGTTATGCACTATTGTTTTGAGGAACGTCTGAATTATTGTTGTTTAACTCACATTCTAATGAAACTTGCTGCTCTCAATGACGGCTCCGTGCTCATAATATATAGAAGTTAAATTGCTTTTGCAGGTAAATCAAATGAGACACTGCACACGGTTGACAGGCAGTTGAAGCAGGTGTCTGTTGCTATCAAGTCTACCGTGTATCTGTCTCAGCACAATATCCAGTACGTGGTGGTCTTGGTTTGTATCGTACCGGTTATTGGCGACAAGCACAGACTTCAATTTTATTTGGTTACCACTTAGTAATCCGTGCGCAAAAAAAAAATCATGCAATGATCGATATTTATGTTTAATATAGGCCGGTGAGGAAAGACTCGGAAGGATCGGGACCTTCTCTCACGTGCCTCTTCCATTGTGAGAGACAAAAGTAAAATCTTGAGTAAAATACTGAAATAAACTGGAATGCAACTTATAGTTAGCTTACATATACCATGGAGCGTACCGTGTCCGTAGCCATGGTGCTGCCTTTCAAGCTCAAATATCTTCTAGATTGAAGGGCTGAAATTTTGGCCCACGTTTCTTAAGAACCGGACCCGAAAAAAATCCTTATGTAATAAAACACTTCGCGTATTTATTTATATATTTCATGTTTGCATCTTAATGAAATAGATAGGCGCAAAATTGGTCTGGTTGTGTATTTCGTAATCATGTTGTGTTTGTTAGAAAATACTAAAGCAAGGTAATATTTGAGAAAGAGGACACAATTTACGAATTTCCAATAGAATTTGCTTTATATATTTATTCAATTGCTTTGCATGGGTTTGATTCACTTTAACTTTGAAATAGAAAAAGGATTTAGAAGAAAATAATCTAGTTTGCGCAGAACTTCGTTAAGAAGATGTCCCTTTGCAACAAAGGGGCACAGGGGCTCAGCAGTTGCAGGCCCGAAGGAACTTCGTTAAGACCCAGTCACACAGCAGATCACGCATAAACGACGCATAACGTTGAGTTGTACGTGATTGTCGGTGGAGAAATTCC
Source organism: Parhyale hawaiensis (assembly GCA_001587735.2). Classification (NCBI taxonomy): domain Eukaryota; kingdom Metazoa; phylum Arthropoda; class Malacostraca; order Amphipoda; family Hyalidae; genus Parhyale; species Parhyale hawaiensis. The sequence goes on along the minus strand of LQNS02278100.1, from coordinate 1,336,552 downwards.
CCATTTTAGGGGATGTGCGTGGTCGAAAATCACCAGCAAATTGCGCATGTTCTACGTACAAATCAATGACAATCACTTATAAATCACGAACACTCTACACATAAACAGCGTATGAACCATCGGTGCTGTGCGTAATTCATAAGTTTTCTAACGCGGAGCATCAGTAGCTGTCAGTGGATGTTCATCGCATCGGGTTTGTGCGCGATTCCAAGTTTGAGCTCTCAGAAATCGTGATCACGCACATCACGCACAAGTATGCGCGATTGTACGTCGTATAAACGTTATTCATGCGTAATTTGCGTAGTTCTGACGCTGACAATGCGCTACATATACGTGGGCAGTTAGTGGTCGTTCGCAAGAATTTACCGCTACGGCGCACACCAATGACTTTTCGCTTACAAAAGCTTATAAAAAACTGACGATAAAAAACCAATGAATCACTTGTCTATCACTAACAAGTCACGTATGATTTTGGCCGTAATAAGGTAACATTTTCTTTCAACTTTTGCCAATCTAGCCCCTGCTGCCAAAGAGTACACATCTTGCACGAACCTCAAGAAAAGAGATGTCCTGCATGGTGTTCTTCATCCAGAAACAGAATGATCAATTGCAACAACTTCAACGGATGTTGGTCAGAAGAAGGAGGAGGAGACAGATCAGGGACGTGTGGGTGAGAGACTGGATCACTCGAAGACCACAGCAGGGCGTGTAGGATCGCCTGTTGGTGGAGCTCTGGAATGAAGACCCAAGATCTTTCCAGAACTTCATGCGTATGCCTCCTGCCATGTTTGATGAGATTATGTACTGGCTCTGCTTCAGATGCTCAGATCTACAACAGTGAGCTGAGAGAACGCGTAGAGAACAAAAGCATCTTGAGGTGACCACAACCAGTGCCTTTGCCTAATGACACTCAAAATGTGCCCAACTTCCTGGTGAGAGATGATGCCTTCAGCCAGAGGAACTATCTGATGAAGCCCTACAACACTATAGGAACATTGGAAGGGAGTACAGAATCTACAACTACAGCCTGTCAAGAAGCAGAAGAGTGGTGGAGATCACTTTGGTATCTTGGCCAACAGATTTAAAGTTCTTCTGAGCACCAAGAATCACCACACCGAAATTGCCAGACTGATTGTCAAGGCATGTGTGCTCCTACACAAGGATAGTCATTGATTTGTACGTCGTTCACGCGCAATTCGTAAGCGATTTTCGACCGCGAACACCCTCAAAATGGTCATTTTCTCCTCTGACAATCCCGCACAAGCCAGCTTTATACGTGATTTATGCGTGATCGGCTGCGTGACTGGGCCTTCACGGCACAAAACCTGGAATCGCGCACAAACCCGACGCGGTGAACATCCACTGACAGCTACTGATGCTCCACGTCAGAAAAACTTATGATTACGCACAGTACCAATGAATCGAACATGACTCAAAATTTATGCACAATCCATGCGTAAATCGTACGTTTTGGCAGTATGACTGGGCCTGTAGCTAGGCTTCCGCGCACAAATCAGCTATAATGAATAGGGAATCAAGATCAGCCTCTAGTATGTTGCATGGGCAAATAGAATAAAATTGCTTTGAAAGTAAAAGATAAATTAATTTAGAATGCAAATTGCACGTTTGTGTGAATCAATTAAATTAAGTTGATGAATATAAGAATGCTCAATGACAATTACCGACCTATAAATAATAGGAAGGAACGAAAATAAGTGTCAATAGGACGTCGAAGCAGGACTTACGCAAATGTGAAAAGAAGCGGCGAAGGAACCAGGCGAAATGGGCACCCTTGACCAGCGGCAGAAACGATTCTGTCGATAAAAGTGATTTCTTTAATGCCCCATTTAATATAAGAACATTTGTTCTATTTGAGCAATGTAATCAAATGAATATTTCAAGTGTTTTATGTTATTTCGACAATTATCCGAATTAATATTTTCCATTTACTTTTCATTTAAATACTTTATCTCAACATTTCGCTTCATGTTAAGAGGGAGAAACCCAATTTGTTTATAATAGAGAAGTTAATTCCAAGAATCAACTTCAACAGCAATAATAGAGAAATTAGAGTCGAAGAACCCAATTTTCAATCAATAATAATTAATTCAAGTAATTCGAAGGATTTATAGTAACTTAAAATTTAAGCGAAGCAATAACAGTATTTGCCAAAATGACAAGGCAATAAATAATTGATAAAGTAGAACCACAACTTCATTCAAAATTAGTAGTTTAATAAGTGCCAAAAGGCACTCTAGCAATAATTCCTAAATGGGCACTTTACAAGCTTTAGTTCAATTATTTATCTCACGTTAAAATTTGGTTTTCATAAGGATTGGCTCAAACGTGCAAAAGAAAAACTGATGATAAGGAACAGAACTTCAACTCCAAATAAATCAAAGAACGGAAGGAAATAAAGTGGAATGCGAATCGTAAAACAGTCGTGCCTCAATCTGGAGACTAATGACTCGAATCGTTTCGAAGACCTACTACAGGGCATTTGTAAGGAAAAGTGTGCTCAGTAAATCGGATGAGAATTCTTATACGTTTCGATGAAGATCAATGACCAGGTTGCAGAAGAAGGTAACAGTGAGATCCCCATCCCCTTCTTATCTAAATGCATTACTTGCTTGAAACAGTCCCTTACTTCCAAACAACGAAGATATTTGCAGTTTCTCTTATCACGACCATGAATCTGATTTTTATATTATCATTTTCTCCATGCATTGGAACATAAGTTCGCTCTCGGTTCATAACGTTTAAATTCAGTAGCCGATCGAAAAAGCACAGACGAAGCGATTATTCTCTACGGGGCAGCAGATGAAAATAATTTTTACAGCTTACTGTCTTTCTTTCACGAAAAATTTTTGCTTCAAATAAAATGAAACTTAGATGTACTGAAGCCATATCCTTCTGTATCTAATATACGCGGCGGAAGTTAATTTAATTCAGCAATATGCTTTACTGTTGTAAAAGTTTTTCTGCTCTTTTTTTAAGGTGGAGGACGATTGTGCTGCTCTGAATGAATTGACATAAAGAGCACTCATCTCATATGACAACTTTAGCTGGCCTTTGTTTCGTATTCGCCAGATGCATATTAGTAACGGAAGCATGTTTTATGAAAACGGGTTTTCGAAAATTCCTCACTGTCATTTTTGGCAACGTACCGGGAGCTGCACAGCTTTGATATTCAACAAAACTTTGGATTTTATATTAAACTAGAGGGCCGCGCTATCAATAATGGCAGCGAGAAATTTGTGATGACACTTTTTCATTAATTATACTTTCGTTACTAATATGCATGTAGATGAAAACGCTACGATGACCAACTCATATTATCAGAAGTTATGCGTGCCTTCTACTGAGGAGTACACTTCAATTCGTCTTCGGCACACTTTCCTTCCCTCAGACGAAATGCGCATCTTGTGTGCTAATGTTCGAGGTCTCTATGCTAATTTGGCTGAGCTCTCTGTAGCCTCTTCAAATCATGATCTAGTGCTCTCTTCGGAGACGCTTGATTCTAGCCATCGTCATATTTCTGAGTTTATGATTCCAAATTATGAAAGCCAATATTGCGGTTGAAAGGAAATGCAAAGATATAAATAAATAACGACACCATATGAATTGTTCTACAGTATTGATTCCAATAATTCTCTCTGCAGTATATAGTACCCAACTGTCATCACGGCAGTTGAGTTCCTATGATATTTGTTAGTAGAACTACAACAATGTAGAGTATATACTATACATATTACATTGTTATACACCTTAAGGCTACTAACGAAAAAATATATTCATTCCCGGGTAAACACATACGTCTCTGTATCGCAGGTTCTTCATTGTGAGCTCTTCAAAAGATCTTTACAATAAAATAATTTCCGAACCAGCATCGTGGCCTGAAGAACATAGGCGGAAAACGTCCTTCCAGGTGAGAAAAATCATTCTACAATTAGTATTAAATTCACTTTTCACGCTGTGGCTTACTGGGTTCTACAGTAGATGAAGAATTGGTGCCACGAAAATAGGACTCAAACACCACTGTAAAAAATAGCGCGGGCTTATCTATTTACTTGATTATTATCATCCGCGAGCGAAGCAAAGAGCGTTATTAGTAGTGTTTAAAGCCGCGAGATACGCGTTTTTTAGGGTAACCTACCCTCGCGGCTCTCCTCGCGCGTGAGCTTCCGGTTTATAACGGCCAATGCACTACCGGTGTAGCGGTGGGCGTAAACCGGAAGTGGGCGCGGCCTGGAAAACCGGAAGGGGCGGCGCGGTGACCCGGCTCCGCGAGAGGAACCTACCCTCAAAAACGCGTATCTCGCGGCTTTATACACTACTGTTGTTAGTATCCACCCAAACAGGGGGAGAAGGAGTTGAGAATGTGTTTATAATGTCCTGCAGGGAGTCGAGCGAAGGGGGGGGGGGGATGGGGTTTGACCTAGATGTGAAAAGGCCAAAAAACTAGAGTTAGCTGGACATCAAAAGGAAGGCACTGAAATTGGTGTCTGTCCACCCAAAGAGAGGCAGAATGAGTTGAGCCATCAACACAATATTTTTCAGGAAGTCCATTGGGTTGACTGAGATGAAAAAGGCCAAGAAACTAAATTTAGCAGGCTATAAGAAATTACGATTACGGCGTTGAACTTGCCCCAATTCCCCCCCTCTCATCACCGTGGGTGACGGTCGTACGCCACGAGGCATTCTAGTTTAAATATCTATTTCTCTATCCATTTCTGTCATCATTGAAAAAAGCAAGCTCAGATGAAACATAGCGGGACCGTCAAGTTTGCTATATATGCAGCTTTTTTTTTTACTGAAAGTAGTAGTATAGGGTGTCTATTTTAAGAATTCGACGGGTGCCACCTTGGCACCTTTGGGCAATTTTTTATTATTGACGTCATAAGCCACGCCCACCTTTTCCCATACCTCTTCATTGAGACTTATCTAGTTTTTGGAATAAACATCCCATGCTTGGTATCAAATCGAAGCTCATGGCAAATAGAATGTAAATATAAAGGTTAAAAGAGATGAAACACAAGTAGATGTCGCCTTTAGGTCATTTAAGGTCATAAAAGGTCAAACGATGTAGTTAATTCTACAGGACTTTAAATTAAACGTGTAGCATATCATGCCTGGTGTCAAATCGAATCATTTTATTCTACGAAATAAAAGTATATGTTTTTGATGGTTTACTACAAAAATAGAGCAATTCAAGAATACCGAGGTCAGACAAATGTAAAATGTGTTTTACCTGCAGGTTCCGGTATACAATGGATATTCATGATAGAGCCACCGAGAATTTGGTTTCTGAAACACAAGTTCGCATCTTTTGAGATAAACATTCAACAGATATAATGAATAATTCAATATTGTGTATCATGTATTACCGTATTCTTGTCTCCACTGCCCTTATCCTCCGATTCCACTTCTTCTCGAGGCTTATCCAGTTCTTCCTCATCAATCTCGATTGCATGTTCCGTTTTCTTTGTGGGCACATTTGCCCAGGGTTCTTTCGCTTCACAGCTGCAGTACAAGTTCTCGTCCACGACTTCGACATTGTTTTGCTTCTCGTGGTCTTTGGGTTAAAAGCCTGTTTCACTTGTTTTCACTAGAAGGTAAGATGGAAAAGTAATATCAGCTGCACAAGTTGTGCTGCAGGTCGCATGATTGATCCCCCAAGCCAGGCGAGATCTTTGTCACGGCCTAGGCGCGCTGCGCCAGCAAATCTGCTTGTGCGCGTCTATCGTAGGGGTACCTACCATAGGGTGGGGGTGTGGCGAGTCGTTTGAACCTTCCGTTTCGGCTCCATAATTCGTATAGTGACCCGTCGTCGGCTGCAGCTGCACTTACTCCTCTGAGGCCAGTTGGCCTATGTCTGCCGCACGAACCAGTGCGTGCTTATTTCCCAGAGGAGGATGCCGTAAAAGTTGACTTACCTTTACTGTTTAGAAGCTAGGAGACAAGTGCTTTGCGTTATTGGCTGTGCAGTATTTATGCGTCGTTAGGTTGCGATGCGGGACACTCTCCATTAGGCAAAGGAAAGGTTGCAGCTGAGCTATCTAAAATTACCCCAAGGACACGGTAGCCCTGACTTGCATCCACAAGCAACGAGTTCTAATAATTTTTGACAGCCTTCACCGTACCATGAACAGAGGATTTCCTATTCTAATTTCGATCCAAGCATGGGAAAGTTTCTTGTAGAAGGTTTATTCTGATCGGATGCTCTTCAGATCAGCTGGAGACATTTAATTCTAGCAGCAACTTGATCTCAACTTGCTGCTAGAATTAAATGTTGATCTACAAGTATTTACAGAGCCCGATACAAAAGAAGCGGACTAGTTGAAAACTAGAATTGACTCTCTCCTTTTGCTCCACGGAAATATCGCTGAACCACTTAACGATTTGAGATTTACATTATATAGTAAAATGAAAGAGCCTTCAAAGACCAAGAGTCTACCTTCTACTGACAAGCCAGCAATAGAGCATGTCGCAGGTGCTCGTCTCCAGCTAATCTGAAGAGCATCCGATCAGAATAAACCTTCTAGAATAAATTTTTCCAAGTTTGGATCGAAATAAGAAGAGGAAATCCTCTGTTCCTGACATAGTGAAGGCTGTCAAGAAATTATTAGAGCTCCCTGCTTGTGGATGCAAGTCAGCGCCACCGTGCCCTTGCGGTAATTGTAGTTGCTAGTCAGCTGATACAAAATGAACTTACTTCATACTGCAGCTGTGGAGCGAAAGCATACGGTGCAAATGTGCCGACGAGACTGATGAGGAAGTAGAATTGGATGAGCCTCGAAAAGAAGTGAAATCAGAGGACAAGGCAAGTGGAGACAAGAAAACAGAAAGACAAGGTGCAAAATGTTCAGCCTATTTCAGAGTGTGGGATAAATGACTCAAATGATGGGTACTTTAGCATTAGAAGCCAAATTGTATGTGGCTCTATATGTATTTTGAAAATCATTCGCTTTTTCTTTTTTTAACGGAGCCTGTAGCTTATACGTTTTTATTTGTAAGACTTCGACCTTCTTGAATTGATCTATTTTGCATAAAACTATCATAAACTTTATAGTTTCATTCAATTTTACTCCAAACGTGATATGCTACACGCTTAATTTAAAGTCCCGTTTAATAATATTATTAAAGGCATCATTTGGCCTTGTAGGTCCTTAAGTGACCAGTGAGTGACCTATTCGTGCGTTTCATCTCTTTTAACTTTTATATTTACATGCTATTTCCATAAGCTTTAATTTGATACCAATCATGATATGTGTATCGCGAAAACTAGATGAGTCATACTGAAGATGTACATATGTGAATGATGGGCGTGGCTTATGACGTCAATAAAACAAATTGCCCAAGGGTGCCAAGGTGGCACCCGTCGAATTCTTACAGTAGACTCTCTGTACTACTACTTTCAGCAAAAAAAAAAAAATGCGTATAGTTATACCCAACTTGACGTTGGGTCATGTCTACGCGAGTACTAATACCCTATCCTAAGGTGAATGATCATTCTTTGTTATTCCAAAGTACAGAGAGACGAATATTTTTTTAAAAAACAAGAACAGCAGAGCCATATTTTGGATACAGTGGTTAACGAGCTACGAGTATAATATATTCTTAATGAAGAACTGAAATAACAAATGGAAGCCTTATTATTCTGAAATATCTGAGCTCCTCTACGTTTGTTCCTTTATCATAACAGCGAAGCTGGTGTGCACGGTGACGTATTAGCAAACAGGCAAAACACACAAGCAAGATTGTCATAGTTTCATAAGCATACTGGACTGCCCGTGGGTTACTAAAATGTTTTTCTAACCATTCCATTTACATCTGCTCAATTTGTGGACTTGGAGTATGTTATGTCAGACTTTTTCCCACGCAGCAATGTACGGAGAGAGACGAATATTTTCCGAAATAAAAGTATTTCCGAGGCGTAGATGCATGTTAATATTTCATTAAGCTTCCAAAATAGTAGACTGATGCTGTTTCCCACCCAACCTTCTTAGCTGCTGATTCTGGCCATGTGCCTAAAACTTCGGTTCTTATGTGCGCTCGACGTATCTATCAGTCGGTATCCAATTCACGACGCTCATGAAGCGCCCGTCTCGTCCTGACTCTTGAACAATGTTTTATGCGAGCCCGGTTCGACTAACTTGCTTGTACGTGAATAAGGGGTTGATGTTCTATACCTATACGAGAACTGAGCTCGTCAGGAAGCTGCCTCAGATAGCCACCGTGACCTTCCCATCGAGCTCAGGTGCATCTCCCAGGGCTATCCTCTTCGATATAGTGTCATTAAACTTTCAGCGCTCGAATTTCTTCCTGTTTTATAGCGAAGTTTCTGTGTACGGTGACATATAAGCAAACATCCAATCAAGAAAAGAAGCAAAAAACATTATCAAAGTTCTATATATGGATTGATATTTTATAGGAGCGTCTGAAACATTGTGGGTTGGGAAGGGTGGGGGGGGGTGTGGGTGGGTTAATAGCAACGGTTATTATTTTCCCGCAATTCTTTTCTCTGATGATACCTGCATTTCAGGCGAGTTAGAGTACATAACGTCGTTGTGCCTGAGTATTATTCTCCTTGTTAGTTAGTTAGTTCTTGCTTGTGTCGGTGCCGACTCGAGGAGGCTGGACGCCAACAGCCATTGCTCAATGAGCTCTGCTGCACCGCTTCCGCTTTGCTACACAGAGACCACAAGGGCCGTACAGTATAGTACCAAAGTAGTCCCCAAATTGCAAACGTTCACCCTCCATTGTTATCCTTGTCATCTAATTAAGGAATTACCAGAATTTATTGAATGAACCAGTGCTTTGNGCAAGCGTTCGGAATTCCTTGTTGTTCATACGGACAATAGTTTTTCGACCATAAGTGCTTCACAATGACTTGCAGGAAACTATGTAAGACTCAATTTGTTCGCACATTGTGTTCTGTAAGTTAGTCCAAAATATCTGGAACATTTTCTTGTAAACCATTATGTTGTCGCCAAAGTCATGACATTGATGTTTTCAAGTTGCTTTGTACGAACTTTTCCGGAACATTTCCTGATGCCTAACTGACCCTGGGTCAAAATTCTCATTCATAGTGGTACTGGTACATAATAATGACGAAGAAATGTTCTTGGACTTGAGCAACTTTTAATTTCATTTGCGTTTTTTCTACAGTTTCTCGAAGTGTACTATCCCCCTGAGTATCAGTACATGAAATCGTGGTTCCGACAGTGCTCGTCTCAGAGACTCTTTGCCTATGAGCTGCTGCCCAATGAGGACGCCATCATGTACATGGACACCGATGTGGTGTTTGTTCGTCCTCCTGTCCATTACTGGAATATCTTTAGGCTCTTCGATGACACGCAACTGGCAGCTGGCGCATATTATGTACCAGGCTATCACCTGAAGCCGCAGGTATTTATCTTAACAAACTTTATGTATCAAGCTATCTGAAGTATTAGCAGGTATTTATATTAAGAACTTCTGCAACTTTCACCCTGTTCTTCTATAGCAGTGGTTCAACCTTGCACCTTTGATAAAAGTTTGCTCTTACGACTCCTACAAATCCAGTAACTCAACATGATATAATAGAGTGTGAAACTGATGACTAATAAAGTTTAAAATGTTGATGGTTGGCTTGCTGAACCGCATAATCTACAATTTTGCACTCCGTAAAAGGTCGTGGAGCATCGCCAGGGGGCGCGCGTACCCTCGGTTGGGAACTCCTGATCTACAGACAGGTTTTGGAATTATTCGCATGGACCGCACAATTTTTGCGTTTTGGCTGGTTATATCGAGTTCATGGAAGATGATAGGACACATTCGATTGCACGGAAATTAAGTTTTCAAGGATTAGCTTGTCCGGAACTTCCGACAGAACGATGCACCGCCTGCAACCGGTGAAGTAAGCTTGTGACATAAACCCTTGAGCGATTACGATTGAGACTTCCAATGCAGTTTTCAGCTGGCCCAACGTAATCGTTTTTCTTTTACCACATACAACACGATCCAAAGTCGCATATCCGAAGCTTCTGACTGTATAGTTTCGGACAAACCAAGCCACGGAAGCTCAATTCCGAGGCAAGTCGAAGATCCCCTATATAAGAAATCAATGCACTTCACTTCTCTGGTGACGTCACAGGACCGCTTAGCGATACCAACTTTAGCACGCAGGATAATGACGTCAGTAAGAGAGGCTAGAAGCGAAGCATTGTAATATCTTTAACATCCGTCACGGAAAGTTTTGTCTCGCAACTCTGAACTTTGTCGAATACGACTTATTCGTTATTGTGATTTTTAAAGGATACTAGACGAACCGTGACCCGTTGGGTCGTCATCACGTTCGTCTTCGCTTTCGCAACAAAAGCAGGTGTTATTTAGCTGGTCATAGACCACCCGCTATTCAGCCGTCCTCTTTTGCCCGTCAACGAGTGGCCCGTTCGGTTCACTATCGACAGATGCTTTCTTTGCTTCTCTAACGAATATTCAACACCCAGGCTGTAGGTAAAGTCAAATTATTATATGTTACGTATTTCAGTTGTATTGCCCATGAAACCGCTGAATTGATCATGCCCGTTCTTGAGGTCCAGCTCAGCTTATCTTCCGTATCACCGATACAATCGAATTCAAGAGCTAATCCATGGAAAGAGTGCCACTGCCACCCCAATACCTCGAATTTCTTCTCGTGCCAACGTGAAGAAGATGTGTCAAACAAGACACAAATAAATAAACAAGACAAAAGCAAGACCGGTTCACAGACGTTTAGTATAACGTAGATAGATGAGACCAGTGAGATTTTTAACTTCACAGCCTCGATGTTAGCGGTGTTTCGAATGCTGCGACAAATTTTGTTGAATAGCTTTACTCCCTGAAAGTGAAGCTATGAGAAATATCGTTGCAACTGATTCGTCGCCATTTCTGAACAATACTCGCACTTCGCAAGTCCGACCAGCACGTTCATAGTATCTGGCAACAATTGGCTCATTTACGTTCACAGTAATTTCTTCTATAATCCTCCAAACATTAACATATGGGAGTGAAGCGCTCATGTCGCCATCGAACTTCCCACATTTAAAATGGGCAAGTTTCTCGTAATAGCTCAAATCCTTCTCACATCGAATGTTAGCGATATTTCCCTGTATTTCTTCAAAGCGTTCTATATGCGTTTGCTCGGCATCCAAAGAGGGAAACAGTATTCAATCTTAGGCAGTAACATTTGTTTCTACAAGGTAGAGCACTATGTATGCCTCTGCAAATAGAAAGTCTGAAACATCAGTAAAATAAAAATCCCAGCTTTTGCAAACGTGCTCTAAACTCCAGAACACGCGGTCACCGAGCTGTGGGAGCAAGTTAAGGCAAGCATTATTGTCGCTGCACAGCAAAGCGTGCTGAACCGGCACGCTAACGATAATTTAATCGACATTGCGAGTTTCGCTGAGACTAGACGCGTGTTCTACGCGTGCGTCGGAGTGCTGATATGAAGTGGTCGCGGAGTCGATTGCAATTCAAGTTATTCGTGGTTTGTGTAGACTTTTTATAGTTTTTGCATGAGCAAATGTTTCTGTCATAGTGATGATATGCAGAACGGTATGTAGATCGGTCAGTTAGATGCAATTAATTCATTCTGTAAATTGTAGCTATGGACATTTTTTGACGATCCTAATTGATATCATTGCGTTCTCGACGAATTGGTAGGTCGCAACCAGGAAGCAAAGAATGCAACGGGAGGACTCAATAGAACTAAAATAAAACTTAGCCGTGACCGCACGTAGCAAATTTACATCACATCGAAGAGTCGGAGTATTTGAGTTTAGGACCTCAGGCCTTCGTTAATTGTTTTCTTGAACATATCACCGTATTTTCTTGATTCATTCCATTGAATCTTCCGCTCGAGCCGGCCAGCTACTTGAGCAGCAAAATACCGTAAAATGTCGTCAAGTACAGAAAGTTCGAGCAATAGGCTAACTGTTACTGTGGTTTTTCTCGCGTACAGAATTAGCTATAATGGTGCTTATGTTTGTTATTAAGGAATAAATATGTTCTGTGAAGAACACTGTGAACTGAATATGAAGCGCAAATAAGGTTTCAATCCAGAAAAAGAAGTTGAATCAGGTCGCCAAAAGTGACCAAATTCGGTGCTAGTGCTGTGAAAGTTTCCACCAACATGCACTGCAATTTTCTGTAGATAATTTCCAAATTAGTAGATATTATCTTGATTTATTTATACGCTGGAGATGAATTTTGCAATTTAAGACGATTCTTCTGGTTAAATTAGTTAAAATACTCCTAGCCTGCTCAGCCATAGATTCGTCGATGATGACGTCAGTTTTTGGTGCTTACTTTTCGTGAGTCCTCCGTTACGCTCTTTGCTTCCTGGTCGCAGCCGTCAGAAGCGCTTGACTTTATAGATACTGATGTGTTGTTTTTAGCATTAAATCTGTCTAGGTTCTCATAACTGCGCACAATTTGTGAGCAAAATGTTTGTCTAAGCTGTGATGTCATTAGCAGAACCAGTCCTACCGCTCTCAACTTTTAAAATTAATACATCACTGAATATACAACAAATGAATTTATCATTCGTTATCTTCAATGATGTAACCAACACGCGTTAAAAATAGGGAGCTGATTCAACTATTTGTACAAGTTGCCACTACCGACACGACACTACTGGGCGTCTCATAAAAACAGGTAATAACCCAAATTAAAAGGGCTAACTTGACCAAACTGTTCCATCCTCTTCCATTATTGAGATGTCAGTCTGGAGCAGAGATTACGAGCTTCAGAATGACGCAAAGATTAATTGTCCAGACCGTTGCATGATTGAGTACCATGACCTAAATGTTGGGGTGCGAAAGTGTTGTTGGTTCACGTTACAGAACATGATTTACAAAATATGATACAAACATGGTAAAGAAACACGTTTTATCAGTAAGGAAGCATGAATTATCACCATATCCTCCATATTCAACCATTTATGGGATGCATTATGGTAGAGATATGTTACAACCTTCGACCATATTGCCTACCATAATTCCCGACCATAAATACCCAGTTACAACCATAAAGGTTTTAGCTGCACAACCATAATCTACCATAGTGAACCGTAAGAAACACCTTTCACGACCAAAATCGACTGTGTTCAGCGAATGATACAACTATATTCTACCAAAATCAACTTTTTCAACTGCTGACATATTATATACTGGATGCTTGCTTTAGTTGCTGACGATTAATTCCTTATACAAAAAAGGTAATTTATACGTGCTAGTTAGGCCTGCAGCTCAGAATGGTGCGAGGCTCTAAGCTTTTGGACGATGCTATAGAGCAGGAGCTTGAACCAGTCTGTGCAGATAACGCACGTTTACAACTTCTTCAACTCTAAGCTGGCATACGGCTATACGACACAGCTTAGAGGAAGTCGTTAGTCGATGGATGAATATTGGCCGTACCCGTTGTCAGGGTGCATAAGACCAAATTAACATGAAACTTGGCTTTGTTTTCCATAGAGCTAATGGGAATAATTTGTTTATAAAACTTTACAGATATAGACAGAAAAAATAAAAAAGAAAGCAATATTTGATCAAAGATTGCAATACTGTTTTACAAGGGATACAACAAATAAAGACATATATGATGGGTAACTACGCTAAAGAGGAAAAGCGTTGATGAAATGCAGAAACCGTAGATAAAAATAACGTCAAAGCAGTGAGCGTCCATACATACGCTGCAATTTTTTGCAATTCATCGACAAGAATAAAAAAACTGATAATGTGCACAATTTTTGCAATATAATGTGAAATTTCAGTGTTTTGCGTTCAAACTTATAGTCATACAATATTATTTTGGTCGATTACGTTGGGAATTCTAGCCATATTATAATCCATGGCAACCCATACATATTTTTCCCCAAATAATGGGAGGAATTCCACTCATGACCGTCGTACGGAAATCCGTTAATAACTTACCTTGGTTATGCTCTAGCATATTGTCTATCATATATAGTCTTCAAACATCCATGTACTACCATCTAATCTACCATATATAGTCTTCAAACATCCATGTACTACCATCTAATCTACCATATATAGTCTTCATACATCCATGTACTACAATCGACCTTCGTTTCCTAACAAACCTAAACAACCACTATTGCCTCCACCAATATCGACCTAAATATACCAAAATCAACGTTATGTTTTAGTCGATATATCTACCATATTGCTTCATCATCCCTAATCGACCGTATTCTCTCATAGACCACTATATTCTACTATAATCACAACCATTATTTCCGACTGATCCCGTCTCCCATCCCTGTCAAAAACTTTTGAGCCTCATGTGCCCCGTAATGTCTCACTACAGTGTGCGTGGCACCTAGCCATAGTCCCAACGATGAGGTGCCAGTGCAGGGGTGGGTAGGTTAGGTTGGTGGGTCTCAGATTGTAGTGAGCGGCCTGCCACACGGGACTCGTACCTGCTCTCCCATGGGGGGTGCCACAGAAGAGTCCCTCCGCAAGAGTGTTTCTTTATCCTTGTCTTCTAGTCTTTTCTTTTCGAGTTAATATACTTTGCGTCTTGTTTCCTTGCTAGTATGCTCAAGGCAGTTCGGGCTTGGTCAAATTCCTCTACAGCGAGGCCAATTCTATGGATATTTCTGAATTGTTGTTCGTCCCATATCTGAGCCTCACCAACTACCTGCCAGTGCTTATAGAGAAATTTCAGAACTATCCATAGAATTGGCCTCGCTATAGAGGAATTTGACCACGCTCAAGCTCCCTTGACAAAATGGTCAGAGTACGTATAGCTGCGTACTGGCCAACGTTGAGTGCGCTCTCAACTTAGGACTCTCTGGTAGAAAAAGGTGGGATAAAAATCACTGTGAGATGCACGCCGCGATGAGGCAGTCTTTTTCCGAGGCACTAGAAAAAAGAAGCCCCCGTACGTTACTATTTTTTTTAGATTTTCAAAGCTACATTACGCTATTTGAGGCTAGTTTTAGTTTTTGAAACTATCGACAAATGACCACTTTCATAATGAAACTAATACGTCTAATCCATAATTATATTTTTTTATACATATGAGACACACAATATGAAAGGTAGAATAGTGAGTAGTCTTCGAAGGGAGTAAAAGTTCTAAGATGTGATTTTTTAAAGTCATAGCAGCATGCAGAGAGTAATTATCCAGACGAAGTAATTATCCTAGGCTCCAATCCTTCGGCGTTCACTGACTTTAAATTCGTTTCAAATACAGCATCACTACAACAATCTGGTAACCTCGAATTTCTCTGAGGCTTCCGTCTCCCTGTAATCCGGCCCTCGAATTTCCGGCACCCCGCTTAATCCGGCGCCTTTTGGGTTTGCTCAAGTGCTGTTTGGCTCAAAGTGTTTTTTGCCAGAATAAAGGAAGCAATGCCGAATTTGGGAGAGCGACTCGTGCTGCGTGCGGAGCGCACTCTTTCACTTTGGAGGCTGTCAGATGTCGAACTAATCAGTTCTGTCGGTGCTTCGTGCCCTGGTCGGCTAAGATTTGGAATTTATTGCCGGCATCGGCTTTTGGTCGTATTGGCATGCAGGCGTTTAAGTCAGCTGTTAATGTTTTTTGCTGGATTTCCTTTAGCAGCGTTTTGGGCTTACCGGTGTTGCAAGATGCTTCATTTGGGTTGTATTACCTGTCCGTGGGAGCTCCAGCGTGAAGTTTTAATACAATAATAATAATCATTTTTATTGCCGAAATGTCAGCTGGCAACTAGTACTTTTTGCCGGATTAAAAAAAATCATGCTTGTTCACATGCCGAACTTTAATCCTGTATTTACCTCATTTTTCTGAATTATAGTAAGCATTTCGAGAAATGCCGGAAACTAACTTGGCATCCTGCACAGTCATAAAATATGCCGCAACAATTTAGTGAGTACCACCACTCCATGTGCGAGACGCTGCGCAGAAGGTTACAAAATTTGCAACTGCACAGCGTCTCACCAGTATGTCGGCAGCTTCTGATCTGTTCGTGTTCTGCAGTGTTCATTTCATTTGAAGCTCGTATTTTCTATCTTTTTAGTGTAGTTTCAAAAAGTTTTACATCAATTTTATAAATACTATGCTTTTGATACCGTGGTATAACTTTTGAGGTGTTTTTTATGCAAAATTAATAAACTCATGCTTTTTTCCAAATCTTAGGCTAGAATCGTGTCTGTTAGTTAGGCGCCAAGCCTAGGGTATTATTACACAATAGAGTGCCCGCGCTGTCAATAATGACAGCGAAGAATTTGTGAAGACCTGTCTTGTGTTGCCTGTAGCATCATCGAAAAGATATTGAGGCAGAGCCTACATGTATAGAAGAGAGCTCCCTGTCTGGTAGTGCCGCGTGTTGACGGGACATGTTCTTCATGATTTCTCAGGTTACCAACTATTTAGGGTAGACGGTTGAGCTCCCTTCTATTCATGTAAAGCTATATTATTAACTTCCTTGGGTAAGATGCTGCGCAACTGCCAACTTGAATTAGGGAACCGTATAGATAAGCGTGCAAGTCTGAACAACACCCAGCTTTCTTTTGGTGATACGCAAAAAAGCGATGATTTTTGCACGACGTCAATATTGCGTCTAATAAATACGGACCTCTGTATCCAAGATACTAGAGGGTGGCATATAACTCGAACTATGAAAAATTTTCCTCAAGAGATAACTTGCTCTGTTGAAAGAAGAACCGAAAATGTGGAGAAAATAATTTGCTGCCGAGAAATCGTCGTGGTCTTTACGAGCCTGCTGAAATCTCAAGAATATCTTACCAGTTGCCTCGATAATTACCAAACTAAGAAAATAAGAGTATTAGCTGAAGCTTGAATGAAGGATATCTCAGATGAGAGTACACAACACGATGGAAGAGAGATTGTTGAGAGAAGCTGTATGCATCTACATCGAGTGATCTACACCACTGTCAAAGAAAGACCGGAATCAGACATACGGTTCCAGTGCCATCATCTGTAACCTGGAATATTTTCTGTCCACCAGTTTTTTATGAAGCTTGGCAGATGACCAAAGTCTTCAAGCAGATGTATTCACTGATGAAACTAGGAAGGCCAGAGCTAATTTTTGCCTATCTATTTCGTTGAGAGCGTGATACGAAACCTATAAATAAATAAATATATAAACACACGGCGGTTATGCTTAGTATAGACTACGTGAACCGGTGGAAATTCCACGGTTAGTGAATATTTTCACTTACCTTATTTAACCTGAGGTAGCACCCATATCTATACCACCCTGTCTGAACTAACTTCTCCCGCTTTCCCCAGGTTATCCTCATTCAGTCCGTCTACTTTACGTCTCGTCTAACTTTTCCTAGTATTTCGATTTCATCCCTGAATCACACAATGGTTCAGTCAACAACGAATTCGCACTTGTGTTTTGATAAAGACATAGAAATACGACGGTACATCTTGCAATATTCTCTTACAGTATGTATTTGCCTTTTCTAAGCTCTGTTTCCCACACTTTACAGGTATTTAGCGCTCCATGTATATGCATAAAGTCACACATTCCAATTTTCTGTCGGTGTTTCGATTTTTTTCTCATTATTTCGGAACTCATGGATACTGTTCCGTAGCCCATATGTTTTCTGCTTTGTTGATTGTGATATAGCTACATAGTAGCTTAAAGATAACATATTCGGTCAATTTCTCCACTCGCGACAGGGTCATCTTCTGTGCTCAAGATATTGTGTTTGCTGAGGCATCACACTGTAGACTGTAGAGGCGGATGCTTTGGCGGCAGCGCAATCGCTTCAAAAAAAGACTTCAGAGCAAATAAACCCAACACTTCCCTTTCTGTTTACCCGTGCCGTATCATAGCTACGCAACTGGCCTTTGTAGAAATGTCATCCGCTGCCGGCAAAGCGAATAGAATGTTGTAAAAAAATAAAAACCCGTTGGTAGATATGATCCGGGGAAATGATTCATATTTGAAGTCAAATCTCTAAATTTGTTCTATCTATAGTGAAAAGCGTGACAAAAAAGGTAGGTAGGTAGGTACTAACGTATTAATATATAGATGCATGTATATACATTCCTAAATAGTAACATACCTCTACTGTAGTAACATTCCTAAATAGCAACTAAGTCAATAGTACATAGGCGTTTTTGATATCTGGAACTTCACGCTGTAATCCGGCATATATATAGCACCGGTATACCGAAGTATTATCTGGATCTGAAAGTACCCGCTTAATTCAGAAACTTCAACACTCTGGCCAGGGCTTCCCTCCCTTGCTTGCCAGCTTACCAGGGGTGTATGGTACATATATATGTAATATAGGGCTATTGAAACTGAAAATATAACTTTTGTGGAGCGAACGAATACAAAAAATGGGGCTAGCGACCTGACTTTACTTATCTTGCTAATCTAAACAATTTTGAATTACTAATGACTTTTTTCAGTGTGCTATACCCAGGCAAAATAAATCGTCGAGCGACAGTCGTGCGACTGCAGATAATTGCTGTAGCACGTGTCGGGGAATCGTCGTAGAATTGCGGTGTACGAGTCGCCATGTCCCTTTTTTGGGCCGA
>LQNS02278100.1:1290779-1303776 GCA_001587735.2 Parhyale hawaiensis | reverse complement strand
GTGCTGGTATTGGCAGCTTTAAACGATCTGTACACAGAGCTATTCTGTGATCTCGGATCTTCTTTTTTTTTTCTTCATTCTTTTGTTTTCTCCACCCGCTGGGTTGGTTGCGTGGGGTTTTGTTAACCTCATGGAGTTTCTCCGTTCCTACGTCGCCAGCCTGGTGTGATTTAATAATAATAATAATACTCGTGGCAACGTTTCGCTGATAAGCAATGTTGCGACCTTAAATTCCTCCGCTTTTCCTAGCCGAGACAAAATGATATCGCCTGAAGAGCTGCATAAACACTATTAAACTGCTGTTACCCCTGATTACCCCTCGGCTCTCTTCCAGGGCTAGCCGACAATGCCTGAGACCTCAGAGAAGGGTGTTACCGCTCACAAAAAGGGGTCCTTTTGGCTTCTTAAAGAGACCCTCTAAGTCACTCGGTGGGGCCTCCTGTGTCACCCGGCGGGTGGCACGCCCATACCCTCTCCTTCCCCCCTTGGTCCTTTGAGTTGGCAGACTGAGTCATATGATGAAGTCTCCCTGACCCCTCGAATAGGATCCATGATTCACTTGGTGGCGCCTCTGTGAAACCGTGCAGGTGTTTCCAGTCACTCGGCGAGGCCTCCTTGGTCCCTTGAAAAATCCCCAGTGGGTCACCTCTTGAGGTCCTTTCGACCCTTGACGTGTCACCCCGAGTTCTTCGGCGGCCTCCTTTAGCTCTTGATCGAGCTCTTGAATAACCCGGTAGGGTCCTCTTGAATGGGTGCTTAAAATCCCGCCTTTTGGGGGAATAATCAGCCGCATACTAGCAAGAGTATATTGCCAATACTTATTTGGTCCATAGTTTGGAAATAGCTTTTGTCTCTTCCTCCTGTAGGTCTTACTGATACTTAAAAATCCCTGAAGCGTTTTTTTTAGCAATAAACAATATCAAAGCGGATATTGAAGTCCTCCTTAGCCCCTTGTATCGGCTCCCTGAGTCACCCTGTTATGTCGCTGGGCTGCCTGAAAAAGATAGCTTATAAGAAGCTCTTGATTTACTCGTCGCCTCATTCCTCAGAGCTGCCTCAAAAGGCGTCATGAGCCATCTAAACGGGTCTTACAGTATCTCCTTAGTCGTACGAAAGGGTCCCTCTGGCTGCGTGAAAAGGGCTCTTAATCGCCCGGCAAGGGCCCCCACTTGGCCTCTGGCCTATTAAATAAGAGCCTGACTCACAGGGTGCGACTCTTTTGGCCCCTTGAAGGGTCCTCTAAGTTACCCGGTGGGGCCCCCTGGCCCCTCAAAAATTCCCTGAA
Source organism: Parhyale hawaiensis (assembly GCA_001587735.2). Classification (NCBI taxonomy): domain Eukaryota; kingdom Metazoa; phylum Arthropoda; class Malacostraca; order Amphipoda; family Hyalidae; genus Parhyale; species Parhyale hawaiensis. The sequence goes on along the minus strand of LQNS02278100.1, from coordinate 1,302,491 downwards.
TCATCTGGTGGAGTCTCCTGAAGAGCTTCCTGAGTCACTCGGTAGGGTCCCTTCGATTCTCTATGGGGCCCCCTAATTCACTCGGTAGGCCCTTGAATCTTCCAGTTAGCTCCCTTGACCCATAAAAGGAGACCCTGCGTCACCCGGTGAGCCCTTTTGACCCATAGAAGAGGCAGCGTGAATCAGCTGCTGGGCCTTCATGGCTCATAGACGGGGTCCTCTGAATCATCCGGCGGGCACTCTTGGGCCACAGAAAGACCCTCTGAATCACCAGACAAAGCTCTTTATATCTTGAAGGGGCCCCGTGAGGAGCCTGCGGCCTGGTAAACGCCTCTACTGTGTAGGTCATGGGTGCTCGACGCCCATAGCACACGCGGGGTACCGCTTGTATACAATCGGTTCTACTCTAATGTATGGTATGTATGAATGGGCACCATGCAGATGTTATAAGCCATGCACACTCTAAAAAATGAGGCCCCCTTTCCATCAGTCATAACCTTCAATTTTTTTAAAACTTGTCATGACTTTATAGATCTGCCCCTTCCAAGGCTCAAGGGGGCATCCGGGGTTATCGAAAGCATTCCCTCCTCGAATTCAACTATCGTCAGACCCTTCGTTTTCACAACAATTTGCGCGGTACGTATCCTATTTCACAAAGAAATAATCATCAAAGTACTCTTAGGAAGGCACCAACGGACTGCTGAACACACCAAAAGTTCCTTGACAGTTCGATAATTTTTTTCCTGAAGGGTCAAAACTGAGACAATGGTAACCTACTCGTTTGATGTTAAATCACGTTTTTTCTTACCCATGAGAACACTTCTATGAGGCACTTACCCACTCATTTATTATTTTTGAAACATTGTCGTTTCGCAAGAATTCCCAAAGTTTTTTGATCTGTGTAGAACCTGCTCATTTTACTACAGTATGCTCAAGATAATGACTGCCATCATTCGCTGGGTAAATGATACCATAATTCAAACTAGAACGCCTCGTGCCGTAAGACCATCGCCCGCGTTGGCAACGGTGGTGGCATTTTTCATATCTAGGTCAACCCACCTGATTCCCTACAAAAACATTCGAATTGCTTAAATCCTTCTCCCTTTTTTCGGTGGAGAGACAAACTTCAACACCGTCATTTTTTATGGCCAACTAACTCTAAATTTGTTTCGTTTTTCATATCTTAGTCAACCTAGGTCACTGCTTAAAAGATATGATCATGACTGAATTCCTTCTACCTCTTTCTTGATGGGCAGAAAACAAAATTCCTCGCCATCATGTTTGATGGCCAGCTAATTCTAGTTTTTTGGCATTGTTCACATCTAGGTGAGCACCCCAGACTCCCTGCAGAAAATCGTGAACATTACTCAACTCCTTCTCCCTCTTTTCGGGTGGAGAGACAAATTTGAACCCCATCATTTTTGATTGCCAGCTAGCTCTAAGATTTTGGAATTATTCATATGTCAGTCATACCATCAGACTGCCTGAAAAAACTATTATTATAGTTCAACTCCTGCCTTTTTTGTAGACAGCCAACTAAATTTACCGCCGTCATTGTTGATGATCGGCTAATTCTAGTTTGTTTGGCGTTGGTCACATCTAGGTCAACCCACCAGACGCTCTGTAATAAATAATGAACATTACTCAACACTTTCTCCTCTTTTTGAGAACAGATATGTATATATATCTGTATATATATATATATATATAAATACAGTATATGTACAAACCTAAATCTTCAACAAAATAACGAAAAAATCATCACCTCTCACTTCGTTCGCAGGTGATAACAAATAAGCACTCTGTTATCATGGGAATACAGCGCTGCCCACTGTAGCCATTCGCACGTTTGACACTTCTTATATGTTGCAGGGTATAAGTTTGATCCTCTTTTGCGTACGCAACAGAATTTCTCGCGTTATTTCAGTATTTTTCATAAGCCGTGTTCAGTTATTGTGTTCATAAAAGCTCGAAACTGGTTCAAAATTGATGGTACTTTTGTGTTTGGGAACTTTTATTATCAACATTTTGTGCCGATGATCCAACTTATATCAAAGCTAAATACCCTTCAAATTTTAAGTCTAATAGTAAATAAGGAATTTAAGTATTTTTTAATCGTTCTCTATTTATATTCACTACTATGAATGTATTTTTTTTGTGTGTGTGTCTCAGGTGTTCTTCGACTCATGGCAGAACCTCGACATGTCTCAGACGCTTGAAGAGTTTGGCTCCACCGTCAGATCAGCCCTGCAGTCCAGCAAAGCGAGGAAAGACATGTGTCTCAAATCAGACATGATTGATGATGTATTAACCAAACAGTTAACGACTGATGAATAATTACCTGCGGGTATACAATGAAAGAGGAGATGCATATTTCGTGATATATTACTTAAGTGTATATACTAGATGCGTATAGGAGAACTTCTAAAGTTAGAATAGAATAGATAGCTGGCAGTAGACGGACCAACAGACTCATTCCCAGAGAGCAGCCGGAACTTACGCTCCGGCCCTCTATGAGCTATCGCCATTAATTCGAGATCATGGTGACTTCTGGGGGAGAAAAGAAAAAGAAGGAAGAATAATAAGGTCAAGCAAGGAGGAGATCGCGCAAGCCCAATCCAAGTCAGAAATTATGGTTGTGATTATAGTAGAATATAGTGCTGTATGAGGGATTAAAGTCGATTACGGATGATATGGTTGATATATCGACCATAACATAACGTTGATTTTAGTATACTTAGGTCGATATTGGTGTAGGCGATATTGGTTGTTTAAGGTTTGTCAAGAAACGAAGGTCGATCGTAGTACATGGATGTTTGACGACTATATATGGTAGATGGCTGTACAAGGATGTTTAAAGACTATAGATGGTAGAACATATGCTAGAGCATAACTATGCTAGCTTATCAACGGATTTCCGTACGTACGATCATGAGGGGAATTCCCCCCATTATATGAGGCAGAATATGTATGGATTGCCATGGATTTTAATAATATGGCTAGAATTCCCAACGCTATCGACCAAAATAATATTGTATGACAAACATCTGAAAATTCATATCATAGTGCAAAAATTGTGCATATTTTCAGTCTTTTCTTTCCTGTCGATGAAATGTAAAAATTGCAGGGTATATTTAGACACAAACGGCCTTGACGTTATTTTTATTTATTGTTTCCCGATTTTTTTTTACGCTTAGTCACTTTAGCGTAGTTACCCATTATCTTTATTTTTATTTGTTGTACTTCTTGCTATATAGTATTGCAATCGTTGATCAAATATTGCCATCTATTTTTATGTTCATTCAGTTCATATCTGTAAAGATTCATCAAGAAATCATTCCCATTAGCTTTATGTGGAAGATGTCAAGTTTTATGAGATATTTAACCTTTCGTACCCTGACAACGGGTACGCCCAAAAATTATCAATCGAGTTGTGACTTTTTCTAAACTGGGTAGAGTAGCTCTATATCGACTTAGAGTTAAAGAAGTCACATATAAACGTGAGTTAACTGCACCAACTGGTTCAAGCTCCTGCTCTAGCATCGTTCTGAAGTTTAGAGCCTTAGACTATTCTGAGCTGCAGTCCTCACACGCACGTAATAATTAAACTAATATTATAAGCAACTAATCATCAGCAAATAAAGCAGGCATCGACTGCATAATATGTCAACAATTAAATAAGTTTATCTTGGTAGAATATAGTTGTATCATTCGCTGAACACCGTCGATTTTGCTTGTGAATGTTTTTTTTTACGGTTCACTATGGTAGATCGTGGTTGTGCAGCTGAAACCTCTAATAGTTGTAATTGGATATTTATGGTTGGGAATTATGGTTGACAATATGGTCGAAGGTTGTGACATATCTCTACCATACTGCACCCCATAAATGGTTGAATATGCAGGATATTTCGATAATAAATAATCAAAGTATCGACAATAATCATAGTTGTTCTACTATAATTACAGCCATATTTTTTGACTGGGATCAAGTGCTGGAGACCCGGGGAGCTTGGAGACGTTCAGTTTGTCGTGGCATGAAATTTAGATCATGGTGGCTTAGAAGCTTTGGCCGTTAGGAGTTCGTAACTGTGGGGAATGTTGCTCCCAATATTTATCGAGATGACTTTTAAATGCATTGATGGACTCTCCATCAACAACTTCAGAGGGTAGTCTATTCCAAATGCTCTCTATGAAGTACGGAAAAAACTACTGACTGAGAGTAGTTCTTCGATCTTTATGCTTGAGTTTCGGGCCATTGTTTCGTTAGCGATTGTTTTCGTCTCTCTCAAAGAGTTCCACTGTAGGCACGTAGTTGAAGCCATTCAAATATATCAATGTTTCTATTAGTTGGCCCCGCAATCGAGAGAAGAAGAGAAGAGTCCCAATTATTTTAGGAGCATTCATATGGCTTTCTTCGCAGCTGCGGAATCAACTTTGTTGTTTTGCGTTGGATTCTTTCCATTTTGTCAACATCTTTGCACTTATGGGGCGACCAGATCTGTGTGAACAGCAAGTTCTTGATAGGAGCGCACTAGTGCTTTGTACAAAGGTGTTATTTTGTCCTTGGATTGGTACTCAAAATTCCTGGTAGTTAGATTCATTGATACTTTTTCACTTGACTAAAGTAATTATCTCAACTAGCGGGACTCGTGGAAATTCCACGGCTATCTATTGATTTTTTTTCCTATTCTAAGTGCAATGAAGCAAGGCAACGCTATTATATACAATGTTATTTTACGACTAACGCACCTTCCCTATAAACAGTTAGGGCCGTCGCAGAATCTGAAACCACGTCTGGTCTAAATGATGCTAGGGTAGTTTGAGGAACAACTTTTGAGTAGCTTTATTCACCTTTAAGTTGAGGAGCCATGTACGACTTTCGCCGGCGATATCATCATGGACCTAACTCTATTAATTCGGAAACTAAGCAGCGGCCATGCGTACATTTCGTATCATATTAATCTGTCCCAAAAAGTTGCAGATAGTTTCAAAATGCTGCAATTTTTACTCTGTAATAACTGCCAGTGATAAACTTTCGGGGCTGTTTCTCCTAGTACTGAGCGAGTTAGAATTCCCAAGGACTCTACATTTCAGTGTTTTGCGCTTTATTCAAATACGTCAATGTATAGTCACCGGTTGCGGCTGATGCCCATGTACGATGCATGGGCATCGGGCTTAATGCATGTTATCTCCTCTAAGATACTTCTGCTTTCCAGCAGCTTGTCTACTACAATTCATCTCACCTACTCGGGCACACTTTTCCTATCTTAACACGCCCACCACCCTAATTGTTGTGGGTTGCATTGTGGGTCGCATACCCACGGTAGTTGCGGACGTTGCGTGCTGCTCAATTGTGCTGGAGGTGCCGAGAACTATACCCAGGCCAGGCGCGGTCTTTCTAGTGGCACTTGGCATGCTGAATTAGCAAATTTGCCTGTTCCGCATACCTATCGTGGGAACTTAGCGTAGGGTAAGGGGTAGCGGGTCGTTGAACCTTCCGTTTCGGTGCCATATTCCTATAGCGACCCATCCTCGACTGCAGCTGCACTTACTCCTCTGGAGACAATTGGCCTATGTCTGCCGCAGGAACCAGTGTGCGTGGGTTTCCCAGTGGAAGGTGCAGTCAAAGTTGGCTTTACACTTATTTTTGAAGCTGTAGCTTTTCGCATAGTGTGACACCATGCAATACACGATTATATAAAGCCGTGCATATATGGCAGAATGATCGACGAGCGTCGCACTCGTGCTTCCATCGAAACACACTGCCGACTGGAAGGCTGGTTGTGAACTTGTGAGACTTGTTTAGATAGTTAGATTTGACGTCCATCTTATAGAACTTGATGTGTTAGAATTAGGGTAGGTATGCCTACCACAATTTTAGGTAGTGTCAGTGGTTGGTAGCGTTAAGAAACAATGTGTATATGAAGTGAATGACTCTAGCTTTACTTTCATGAAGAGGGTTCACCCAGAGTTGCCAACACCCCATCAGTCAATGTTGCTAAACTCCTCCTAAAAGACCCTAAAAAATAGTCAAATTCGCAGTAGAATTCTCTTAAAAAGTCATTTAATGTAAAAATTGTACATTTATAAATGTTTAAAAATAATGAATTATCAGAGGCTGAAAATACTTGTGAATTGTGAGGAGATAAAAACTTGTTCATAACGGATTCAGTGCAGAAACTAAGGAATTATGTAATTTTTGTTGTAATCATACTCAAGTTTTAACTTTCCTGTAAAGAGCAATCCACTATATAATAAAACACAGTTGTTGCTCGCTTGCTTGCTCCCTTCCTTGATCCAATGTTGGTCCGTCTCTCCGTCACGCTGTTAAGAGTTTAATAGGTGAATATTCATGTACTGAGAAGCAAAATGGAGATACCATAGAATTTCAACGCTTGGAGTAAGGGTGACAAATATAGCTTCTGAAAGATTATGGTCTAAAGTTGAAATATTGCATTTTCTGAATCTCGCTTCACTTTCGAGAACTAGCTTGGTACTTTTTGATATGACGATAATGATTCTTCTTCTGAACGTGGTAGATGAAATGCGTATCTTCGACGGAGTTTTTGATCCGGTCGAGCGTTTGCCAAGATATGTCGCATATTTTATTGCTGAAAACTCTTCTTAGCAGTTCGAGAAGCTCCGTCTTGGTTGGAGTTTGGGTTTCTTTTGTGCATGATCACTTTCGCTTATGCTTTCTTTAGCTCAATCTTTTCGATGCAATTGAAACTTCACGCTGAGCAGACGCCTTTTTATATTGAATTAGCTGGACCCGTGAAAAAATTCGCGGTTTCCTAACATTATTTTAAGTGTTTGAAAAATTTATTGGTACCGGTATGTTTGTTACGGGATTTTAATGTAATTAGTTCCACATCTAATTGCATCGTGTTTATTTGTGAAAGAAGGGAGTTGCGATCCCTATAGATAGTTGTCCTTCTGCGGGTAGTCAACTTAATTGCGACGCGTTTTTTTTCCGTGGGTTTAAAATCGCAAGTGTGAAGCGGCTTAAAGTTTCGCTCACAATTGTTTCAAATGAAACCTTTCACACTTGCGATATTTGTATAGCAGCATTGCTTTCTCCGTAACGTGGCTCGGCTCAGGCTCGTGCTAAAAATTTATTAATATATTTAAAATGATTGATTGTTAAGCATTCCTGATGAATGCTTATAGTCAGTGGATTCGGAAATATTAAGTATTGATAAAAAGACAGATATTAATGCTGTAAGTTTCTTTTATATAGTCATATACCTCATTGACTAGTTTTTGAAGCAGCGTTCAACAAACGCAAGTGTGAACACATCTTGCCACGCGTTATTGTTGTCGCGGTGTTTAGAAATGCTAGTGTGAATCGGCCCTAACCTCGCATGGGGATAGTTGTCCTCCTATGGAGGTATCTGTCCTCTACGGGACCCGTGGATATTGTACGGTTGGTACCATTGTTTAACCTGATGTAGTACTTCTAACTTAACCCAACCCGTTTGAGCCTATACGTCCGTAGCTTCTCTGGTCTTTCGTTACGCTGTCCGTCTACCTTACATCTCGTCTAACCTTTCATAGTATTTTTAATTCACCACTAAACTTAATCACGAATTTATTCTGTCAGCAAAGAATTCGCACTGGTGTCATGATAAAAACAGAAACATGACGGTGTTTATTGCATTGTTCCCCATTGTCTTTTCCCATCATTTTTCTGCTTTGCTTAATGCCATAGGTAGGTAATAAAAGAAGGCAGATTCGGTGAATTTCTTCACTCGCAGCAGGGTAATCTTCAGCTCATAAGCTGTCATTGTATTTGCTCAGAAATCGCACTGTTCTGGCGGAATTCCCCACGGTTACCGCAAAGAATGATAGATATTCTAACGCACTGACACAAAACAGCTCAGGTGCATAAAATAAGTATTAGAGAAACCCTGCCCTATTGCTTCCGATTGATGATCCCCGCAATTATCATAGATACCTACTTTAGCTTCATAATGCTGCCTGATTCACATTATTTTGAAGATTATACCGACTCTTTTCCAAGCTATTTTACCGATGACAGCTGCTGAGCTTTAAAACTATTCGCTTTAAATTTCTTCTATCTATTATTGAAGAACGTAACACGAACGAACGAAGGAGCAATGCTATTATTATTATTATAAATTAATTTGCATTGCAGCCAAATTTCGACGCTTGAGGTTCAATTCTCCCTTGGTTTCCAGGTTACTATAAAACCTGATTATTTTCGGTGAATTCCTTAGACTGAACTATGTTATCTTAGTGCTGCTCAACGTTTTGCTAATTCAAAACTGATATTCAGGCCTTATTTTGCAGGAGAGATATTTTGCTCAAGCAAAGCTCATAGCTGTGCAGCTTGCATTTTATTAATAGAAGATCAGGCCCGCAGGGATAACGTTTGGCCAATTCTTAACTGATATTCGGGCCCTATATATTGCAGGGGGGGGGGGTATATTGTTCTCTCCAAACTCATGGCTGTAAACTTTGCTTTTCATTAATAGAAGATCAGGCCTGCAGGGATGAGACCTATTTAACAGCAAAACCTATAATTGGAACCAGAAAAGCAAAAAGCCCAATCACCAAATTACTGCCGGCACTTTTGACGGCTGGGCCCTCTAATCACTTTGATAAAGCACGCACTGGAGTGGGTGTTAAGAATGTATACGCACTGAGTATGAATGACACCTACCGTTCATCTCGTATTTGCATCCCTGTGCATTGCCGAAGCTTTGTTAACCTATGAATTAAATATATGCGTTTCCACTTATAATCTCTTCATATGAAATAATTGTTAACTCAGGAGAAGTCAGGAATGAATGAACAATAAGCAAAGCTGCTGCTACATCGTACATGTCGTAAGAGAGATCGAGCGGCTAGCGAAATTTCCAAGGTTTTACATCAAAGAAAAGTGTCGCCAAAACCATCAATTGACACTCATTTCTGAAGAAACTTATCGATGAATAAATTATTAGACAGTTTTCAGTCACATTTGTCGGACTTGATTATATATAAACTTTAACTTTCTTTTACCAGTCTATTGCGTACAATTGATGCGAGAAACAGTATGAAACTATGAACAATTGGAGAAGGTAAAGAGAGGTTGATGTCAGCTTGAAATTGAACCAACTTTTATGAAGGTTAAGAGCATATCCCACTCACATAAGGTCAAGAAGTCGCAGTCTGTAGTAATTTTTTATGATTAGAAGACGACACTGCCTTTGCATCACAATGAAGGCCCTTTATCACTCGTGAACGATGTGAGAGAGTTGATAACGTGTTCGTTCTGTATGTTTCTATATTTGTATATCAATATTTGTACGCATGCCTTCCCAAACAAAAACTGCCGGAAAAAGCAGAGCTTCTAACGCAGTCTCTTGCAAGCTGACAGATCGGTTGACCTAGATGTGAAAAATGCCAAATCACTTACTCAGCAGACTTAGCCTTCCAGCCCCCTCTCATCGTTGGGCATGGTCCCACCTTATTCAGCATTGTAGTTTAACCTTGCGTTGTATGTAGCTTCGTGTCCTGATATAAAATTACCCAAATGAAGTGTTTGCAGGAATAACTATCACTCGCAGGGTTTCGGCAGAGCAATTTAACACACGTGACTAACGAGAAGCTATAAGTTTACCTGTGATCAAAGCTTTCTTGTCAAGAATTTCAGTGGTGACGAACATCAATATGCATCAAAACTGAATAGTTTGCAACATTAATGCTCTAGTAATTCATTTTTCCTAAGAGATATTAATTATGCTCAACACCAAGCGAGAGCTGAACGGAAAATGACCTTTACAGCAACAAAATAGGTCCAGTCATGATCAAAAAATGCTAATTAACGCTTGTGAGAAAGTCGCTAAAAGTGGCCAAGCTTAGAAGAAGCTGGATAAAAAATGTCGCTAAATGGAAATTTTTGTCGCTAAACAGTTAAAAAGTAGCTAAATTTAGTAAATTTTTCGCTAAATTGGACAGCCCTGGGTTCATCCTCCGCAATTCTAGTTGCTAGACACAATTATTATAATGTATAATGTAAAGATGTTGGCCTGAGTATGAGGGCTTTTAATGTCGTTTTCTGTGATAAGAGTGTTTTGTCCGGAAGAGCCTATACTTATAAATTGTATGTACTGATTTTTATTTGCTAGTATTTTCTACAGCAATTTTGTACGCATTGACGTAATTATCAAACTGTAATTTCATAATCCGTTTGTGATTGTGGTGTCCTACGAGCACATCCATACATTTAATGTAGCTACGTACACATCGAAATACTACTTATGTAGAAATAATAGTTGATATTAAATTGATTGCAATATCATTCGGTGTACAGTAACGAGTTGTTCATGATTGAGTTACATTTCAATTCCTTTTCTTCTTCTTGCTTTTGATATAAATGTTGTCAAGCTGCCAGCTGAAAACGCGAAATAATACCCCGTTCATTAACCTCACGCGTTTACCGTGAGAGGGCGTACGGTAATAACCAGAGAGCCCAGTGCCACTCATGACTACGTACCCCATTATCAGTTAAGCCCTGACGAAACACGCTATGTGCGTTGACTAAATGTGTATTGGAGTTTGTAGGAACACAGAATTGACAAGGAATAAGCAGTAGGATATGTATGCACTGGTGTCCAGCTCCCTAGGCGGCTAAAATCCGTGGAAACGGCCTAATGCTATAGGATGACTGAGTCAGTATCCCTTATGTGAAGCTGCACAAGTTACTAGTAATAAGTTAAATTTGATAGTTTGAATTCACTCCAGGTACCCTCAGCTATCTGCTAGCATTGCTTGTTCACCATTACAGTTTGTTTATCTGTGTGTATCTCAGGAATGCTAGTGTAAATTAGCAGGTGCAAAGTGCAACAAATTTCCTTCACTCGAACCAGACAAATTAATTTTAATCTGAGCTAGATTAGGATGGAGTTATAAGCAAGGGTTTTATAGACGTTCCCTGAACACTGGGCTGCGGTACAAGAAGTCAACATTAATGGTTGGCAATAGTAGAATTTTTCAACGCCAGAAAAACATAAGATTCTTCAATGCTGGTTTGATCTTTAACCTATTTCCTATGTTGGTGAATGGTGGTGGTTATTGTTGCTAATACACTCTGCCCTTTGTCAACTCTTTTTCTAACAACATAAAAAAAATGTATGAAGATATGTATTAAGTTTATAGGAATTGTTTGAATGTGGCAACGACCAGATTATTAACTTCTGGTGATGATCCATCCGTTATTTGCTTGGCCATCTCTCAGTTTACGGTTCTGTCGTTTAGCAGCGCACTGGTTGCCGGAGGCCGGTGCTCTCCCTCGGAGTGCAGCTTTAGTTTTTTGTTCTAATATGACTAAATCGTCGTCGTATCATGGGCGTTAAAGCGCGGTATAGACGGAAATTTTAATTATTTTCGACTAGCAGATTCTAATGAATTCCAAAACATAACTTTAACTGAAAAACGTAGATGTTCTCACAGTGAGGGAGTCAGTGGAACAGTAAATAAAGGACAGACTGACAACGGAGCTCTTAATTAGTGAGGAGCGATAACGTGGGACCCAACAGCGAGGACAACGTACGTGTGTGCTTCACCTTGAAGATGACATACACCCGACCATGGCTGAACTACGGTAACAGGTTGACTCACGCGCAGGTCGGGTTGCCAGCCCCGCCACTTCATCTCAGCTGTGACGTCACGTGGGGAGATAGACTCCAGTCCGTGTTCATTTTT
>LQNS02278100.1:1238305-1250898 GCA_001587735.2 Parhyale hawaiensis | reverse complement strand
AAGACTATGCATATTATTTCGTATACCATAGTGTTCTAGTTTAGCAAGTAAAATGTCAGAATCAACAGTATCAAATGCTTTTCGCAAGTCTAAGAACAAACATATCATATAACTCTTTTTGTCTAATACTTGTAAAACGTCACTAACTAAACTAAAAAGGGCCTGAGTTGTATTCCTAGATTTTCTGAAGCCGTATTGAGAAGAAGACAAAATATTACGCGTTTCTATATATTGCATTTATCTTTGGTGAATGGTTATTTCAAAAATCTTGTTAAAAACTGACAGCGTGGATATTGGTCGGTAATTATTAACCTCAGCTGCATCACCAGACTTAAAGATCGGTACAACTCGGGCAACTTTCAAAGAATCGGGATATTTAGCGACTTCAACGCATTTATTCAATATCAAGCAAAAATACTGACTGACAAATGGTAATATCGTGATAATATGTCTTGGCTGGATCTCGTTCTTGTGGTAGCGTTTGTTTTTCATTGATAAAACAATTTCGCTGATTTCGTTGGGAGTCATGGGATTGACTACAAGTTCTTCAGGTTCCCTAGGTCTATTAATATTGACTGGTGCTGCATGATTAGGGAAATTGGCTACAAGGCGCCTAGCAACGATTGAAAAATGTTCAATAAAGTTACGCGCCTGATCAAGATCAGTAACAGTTCTTTCATTGACCACCATATTAGTGTTTTTCACTTTGGAACCTCGACTTAACAAATCATTGATAATTTTCCACGTTTTCTTGAATTATCAGACACAGAAGAGATCAGTTGTTGGTAGTGTGACTGTTTCTGCCATCTCAATACTGAAGTCAGGGTATTTCTATAAAGAGCGTACGATCCCTTTGAGATAATAATAAGGTCAAGTTAGCAGTGATGGATGGTAGACAAAACTCCGCTCGATTCATTAGTGTGTTAGAAAAAAGTCTTGTTTCATTTCTGCACGATGTCCATGATAATAGTGCAACTTTTCTGCAGGACAATGCACCCATCCACCCCAGAAGCTAAGATAATTCTGGTTTGAAATGATTGACATCCAAGTTTTGGACTGGCTTGCCAGGTCTCCGGACTTGAACCCAATTGATTATCTACGGGGAATTTGTCACGGCGAGTTTGCCAAAATAATGGACGTCAATTTGCAGAGAACAATCAATAAAATCTTGCGTAAAAGAAGCTACAGTATTATAAAGACCGAGGTGTATTTAACCGTTTGTTAATCGATTTTCTGTCACCCGGTGATACCTCGGTGAAGGAGGTGTTGGAAACACTGTTGGCAACGTGTGTTCTGAACACTGCCAGTCGGACTACACTCACACTGTCTGCTGGAAGGATGGTTGGGGTATTCGAGAGAAAATTGCTTCAGATCAATTCGTAACTTTGCACCGGAAGAAGGTGCTTTATATTTTGATTGCCCAGCATCGTTGATTTGTAATTACATATATATAGAATAATTTGTGTATCTAACAAATAATGTTGAGTATTCGACTATATTAATAATTTCTCTATTTTGTCACATTTTACAGGAAAATTCTTAAAGGTTCCTGGTTGCATCCTCATGTATGTTTTGAAGAATTCGGGGTCTTCATTAAGGACATCTTCAACAAGATTCCTTAATTCTCCTCTCTCCTAAAGAGATGAAGAGCACACCCAGCAGCGTGGCCTTTGACGTCGTTTCGACGTGGCAACCGCATTTGAAGCAGCACACAAAAGGAGAAAATTCTTCACGTCCATTCGTTACGACGGTGCGTGTCTCACTGATTGCATCCCATGTTGGTAACAGACTTGCGAACACCCAAGCCTGTTTTCAAAAACAGGTGGGTGTTGCCGACACTGTTTTCAAAAACACCCTGGCTGTTGCCAACACGTTTGAGCCCAGCTTTAGGGAGAGTGTTTTTGTGTAATGGCAAGTATTTCAATTTTGCAGAGCAAAACGTTGAACAAGAAAATATATAGTCTTAGAATTCAACATTTCCAGAAAATAATTTCTGCTCTTTGTCAAGTTGGTACGTTCAAGGGTAAAGCACTCACGATTTCTGATCGCAGTTTTCAATCTTGTCCCGGTAGGCAGACACCAGCCTCTCGAAAGGGTGCCGCACACACGTCACTTTCCCGAAGCGGTCCATGAGCGCCTGCATCTCTGCCCTGAAACAGATTTTCGATGCGTAAGCGCTTTGTGTTTCAAGACTTAACCTACTGAGCAACATAGCTCTATTTGGAGATGGATTAAATACAGTAGTGCATAACTACACACACAGTGTATTAAAAAGCTAATCTTAATAAAAAATGGCATAGCAAACTCAGCGATCACCTCCTCTTTAGACACACTGCCTGCACTTGTCGGCCGTTATTACCTCCGCTAAGGAGGTTATGTTTTCGTCGGGTTTTTCTGTGATTGATTTTAGGCTTGTTAACGCCATAACTGAAAAAGTTTTGAATGGATCTTCATGAAACTTACAGGAGTTGTTTGTGATGTTAAAGACATAAAAAGACATAAATGATCAAATTTTGTCGCAGATCGGTTGTTTCGTTTGTATGTTTGACTTAAGTTTGTCATAATATTTGTTAGCAGCATAACTCAAAAAGTTATATAAACGGATCTTAAGAAAATGCAGAAACTGTTGATACCATCAAAAGGCACAAATGATTAAATTTTGGAGTTGGTACAAAGAAAATCATGGTTTCAGAGCCAATTTGAATTTTTCGTTACCGTTGCCTTACTTGGCGGAGATATGCGCTCTCAGAGTGCTGTAGTTTTATGTTGCTCTACCTGGGGCGTATTGCAATCAAGCCTTCGGCGTTACATGTGTTACACCGGCCTCCAATGCGACACAGGTTGGGTAACATCGGGTGACACCGACGACAACCCTCCTAATTTTAGGGTCATGAGCTGGAAAGCACTGCCTTTGTTAACAAACATTGACTACTACCGATAACTAGTATTACGAAATTTATGACTTCCATAATTATATTGCTTGAATTCTAGTATGTGAAGCACTTTTGCGTAGTTTTCTTATCTTTTAATCCTAAAATACAGCCAAAAGAAGGCTCCATCAGAAATGTATATGTTTAAGCTTGCCGAAAATTCCGCAACACTTTGTTGGGGCACTGACAACGCACATCGCATTCACTGCCACACGGGTAACACTGACTTCTGGTTAGAATACGCCCCTGGGATATGAAGCTAATGATTAAGTTTATGAGTCTCAGGTGGTCCTAGACACTTCTATCCCGGCAACCACTTCTGAAAATAGATGACACCCTGCTTCTGGGTTTAGCTCTCTAGAGATTCTCGGTGTCCACTTGTCGTAATCATAAGAATTTCTGCCGCAAATTCTAATAATTACGACACTCCTAATAATAATCACGTTTTTTAGAGGTCGTCAGAAAGCTACAATCAGCATAGGTATATTATTAGGAAAACATTGGAAGTTAATATCGTGATACATATACACGCTGTGATAGGTCAAACCAAAATAATTGGCACGGTTTCTTACTTAGGCATTTTAATCTCAAATAATTGCTCGCCAGGTGAAACAGGCCTGTATAAATCTTTTTCGAATTATAAAAAAAAGAGCACTCGACCCCGCTGCACTACTGTCGTTCACGACACCTTTGCGTTCACGTAAGCTTTCCTGCGCGCGCCACCACTAAAAAAACACTACCTATGCTAACCTAACCTAGCCTAACCTACCCTTACCTAACCTCCTTACCTAACTTTCTAACCTAACCTAACCTAAACCAACTTAAGCCAACCTAACCTTTCTAACCCTACCTAACCTTACCTAACCTAACCTTAAATAACGTAACCTAACGTAACCTAACTTAATCAGCGATACAGCGAGCAGCGCAGCGTGCCAACTTGAACGCCGCTCACGCGCACACGATCTGCGTACACAAACTCGCACACAAGGTGTCGTGAATGACGGTAGCGCGACCAGGCTTGCAAACAGTAGGAATAGTGGCAGTGACTGACGGGAGGTTCGAAGCAGAGAGCAGCTGCGACGGTAGAAGCGTACCCCAAATTCTTGGGAAAGAAGGTATCGGGTTAAGAAAGGTCGCCAAGGTCAATATCTTTGACAACCTGTGGTCGGAAATTAATAGGCTCTGAACAAAAAACTAAAACGCGAACCAAGCTTGAATTTCGCCATTGGCGAACAAAATGATCCATGAAGAGCCGCTTGTAACTGATATTTTTGGTGGGGAGTCTCCAGTTTTCAGTTTGTTTGTATGGGATTGAGGGACAGCTATAATGTAGGAGGAGCTTCCTCAAACAAGGGAAGCCACGATGTGGGTAAGGAGTTTGAACCCGGCCTGTCGAGGGTTTAGCCCGTGGGAATTCAGGGAGGCAGTTTTTGAGGTTGAAGGGCTGACAGGCAGTCGCCCTCCGTTAGCCTCGATTTGGATACACCTGTTAAGAGTGCGTTAGCGACGTCATGGCTTCATTTGCCATGAAAACGTATCAACCAATAATGAATTGTTACCGAGTCATTTTGTTAGCCTACAATCATCACTGTGATTCCAAAAATACAAAAGATGTACAACTAACAATGAGTCGTCAATCAAGCTTTTTTACGTATATTTAAGAAGCTCTATTCCGGAACAAAATAACTCTTTATTAGATCTTCCAAAAAAGTCATCAACAGCAGCAAAATCAACACGACAGTAGTGGCAGCGGTGGGATATGACCAGTGTTTAATAACATCCAATATATCGGTCGTCGAACCCACAGCCAAAATGAAGAGAAAAAAAAGACCGCTCCTATCGGCCGCTACCGAAATTAGTTTCTCAGTGCTCATCTCTACCTTAGTGAAGTGATTATATGTATCTCACGTGCTCGCTTGTGTCTCCAGTGTCATCGTTTTGTGATTCATCAAGCTCGCTAATTTTCATGTCCATCAACAGTGGTGAGTTTCAATTTCGCCAGCAACAGCAGCAACATCAACACGATACACTTTGATGAGAAGCTGAAGTCTGAAGCGTATATTAGACGTCACATGTGACGTGCATCGCGTAAGATCGGTCTTTTGCGAATAGTGGATGCTATGTTCGGTGACAGTGTCATAGTCTGTAATACTTCCATGCATTCTTTTTATCTTTGTTGTAGTATTGCTCATCTGTCAGGGCTTCAGCTGTAGCTGGACGTACTAGTTAACCCAATCAGTAGGTTGCTATGCTGACAGTGATCTAGTGAATCTGTCGCTTAGAAGGAGTGTAGCCCGCCTATGCATGATTTATAAAACGAGAAACAGTGGTTGCATTCTTCCGTCCCTGCACTCAAGGTCTACGGGAGAAAAACACGAACTACAGCTTATGCTCACCCCTTGACATTATAAGATTATTGTGTGCCGAACTTACCAGTTCGTCAGTATTTGTTACCCTGGTGTGTTTTGACCTGGAATTCTATGCTGGGATTGGTGATAATGGTATTCCACTGGATTTATCTGAGCTGTCCATCAGGCTTCCTGGTGTTGAATAAAGCTTCATTCAGTTTCCATTACCTGTCCTGGAGGCCCGGGCGTATTGTTTTAACGATAATAGCAAAAATCCAAAAATTCTGACAAAGCAAACTCGCAAACCTATATAATTATGCCGAAGGCCAGTGCAACGAAAGATATACTATTGCAATTGGCTTCGTATTTTAGCTCTTCGGCGTAGATTTTTATATACTTAGGATTGTTGCAATTCGCTTTTTATTTTAGCTTCTCCATGTAGATTTATATACTTACTCAGGTGTGTTTTTGGGCAATCGGAGATAAGCTTGAGCGACATTGTGTGGAGATCTCCGACTATCAAGAACCTGTGACAGTGCAGGGAGGCTGTCACTGAGAAGGTACTCCACCCAAGATGAAGAACCAACCTGCAAGTGCAAGACAGAAGTTAGGCATTCACATACTCTACTATGGTGTACCTGGCGGTTAATATTGACAACTAGGAATTCATGAGGATATTTCGCCATCTCCACACTTGGAGGAAGATCGAGTTGAGTGTTTTCGGCTACACACCTTTTGAGTAGCGAAACCTTTGTTTTCTTGCTTTGACAATGAGAAAAGTTAACTGCTTTTCGCAGGCCGTTAATCACCACTCAAGATATTATTTAGACTCAGTGTCTTATATACGCCAGGATAACATACCTATAGGTGGATTTTGTCTTCATTCAGCGAAATGCTGCTTCATCAACGAATGAAATCATGTTGTAACCAGAATGCCTCGTGGCATTAGACCATCACCTGCGGTGGGGGCAAGTTCAACGTGGTCATTTTTAATGAATAAACTTAGGGCATAGCCCCCATTATGAATTAGATCTTCAATAATTACATAAGAAGAATAAACGCCTCGTGGCGTAAGATAATCTTCCACGGCCGAGGCACATTCAGCGTCGTCATTTTATATGGCCAACTGGGCCCTGTTTTTTGGAATGGGCCAAATCCAGGTCAACCCACCACACTCCGCACAAAAAATTATGAATATTGCTCAACTCCTTCGACCACTATTTATGTGGACAGTTAAATATATACCGGGTGTTGCAAAAAAAAAAAAACTCTGCAAAACCTTCACAGGTGATAGGGACACTTAAAACAAACACTTTTCCACGAATACAAAAAATTCCAAAACTTGTTCGTTTCCGAGATATTGACATGTGTAACGTTTAGGGTAATCTTACAAATAGAAAATAAGTCTTCACGTTAATCCTAGTTATACCTTTGAATCTGGCAATACAACAGTTGCCTACGTTATGGCAACACTTTTTCAAATTACTTTACCGGACCGGCGAATGGTCCAGTAACATGGCCTGCTAGATCTCCCGACCTCAATCCACTGGATTTTTTTTTTGGGGCCACATGAAAACTTTGGTGTACGACACTCCTCTGCAGTCAGAATTTGATCTTGTTGCCAGGATCGCGGTCGCGGCAGGCAACATCGCTGAAGATCGACAAATGTTATCTCGTGTTCAACAGTCCTTTCAAATTAGGTGTCACGACTGCACTGAAGTAAATGGTGAACAAGTTAGAACAGTTAATGTAATTGGTTGTAAAATTAATGTATTACCTTTCTTTACACAATATTCTTTCAGTTTTCACTCTACTGTTTATTTGCAACTGGAGTTGTATGTAGGTAAACCTTCATTTAGTTGCAGTTTTAGGTAAGGTATGTTACAAATTACACATGTCAATATCTCGGAAACGAACAAGTTTTGGAATTTTTGGTGTTCGTGAAATAGTGTTTGTTTTGAGTGTCCCTATCACCTGTGAAAGTTTGGGAGAGTTTTTTTTTACAACACCAGGTATATTTACGAATATATATACACACATATATATGAGTAGTTTAGGAGCAGCCCTTCATTCAAACATGTTCGGCTAAAAATAATGCCATAACGTAGGTTAACGATAGCTTTATTTATTTTCTCAAGATATCGTAGCTTTAAAACAAGGTTGTTATCTGCAGTCAAGTAAAACAGTTGGCCGGTGTTGAGGTCATCTTACGGTTGCTGCTGTGTAGGCGTAGTGTCTTCCATGTAGTTGAAGTTCTATGATTTCTGCGACGTTTCAACCTTGGCGAAGGTCATCATCAGGCATTAGGATTGAAGTGGAAGTGAATTAAAATCTGATTGTGCGAAGAAATTGTTTCTTACATATAAGCTTTTTAGCGCGTAGTATGTTGCTGGCCTGTTACTGACTGGTGCGCGGTGTACATGAGGAGCCAATCACGTGACGGGATTGCCCTTCGCTGTTGCAGCTGGTAACTCTCCGTGTAACTTAAGAACGCGGCTAGTTCCTGTGGTTTGTCCATTGATGATTGGTTTCAGGTTTCGAATGAGGAGGGATTCAATTATTGGAAGGTGTAGGCTTGCGTTCTTCTGTTGCAGTATTTCGGTTCCAGTTACTAGCATATCTCTGGTCAGGCTTGAATCGTGGTGCTGCTGCATGTGTGCTTTTATTCCGCCTGATTGTAAATGAAGGGTGAGCCGTCGGGATAATGTGGTAGTGGTCGTACCGATGTATGAGGTTTTCTGGAGCTTGCAGTCCCCAGCTTTACAAGTAAACTAATACACCACGTTGGTTCGTTTTAAGTCCTGCTTCTCACCGTTTGGGTTGCAGCGCGTGATGAAACTGCTGATGGTTGGACTTTTGTAGTAGATGTTAAGTGTCAGACTGTCGTTATTGTTGATGCATCTTGTGTTTGTCTTTACGACGTGCTTGAGGACGTTCTCGTCAGTTCTGCATGCTCTAGACATTTGATTTTGATAAAAGACAGTATGGATGTGGCCAGATCTTGGTTCTTTACGGTTTTGAACAGCATTGTTTACGTAGTGTCGCAAAATTGTATCAAACTGTCTGTTGGGATACCAGTTGTTGATGAGAGCTTATTTAATTCTCTCTACTGATTGGTTGAAGAAATCCCAAGTGGAAGAGATCTTGTAGCATCTGTGTACGAGTGCCTTGACGGTGCTGTCTTTATAACGTTGTGGGCATTCACTTGTTGCATTCAGGTAGATTTCTGCGTTGGTAGGTTACTGGTACAGAGACTTGATAAATCGGTTGTAACTGCCATCGACTGTAACATCGAGGAAATGTATTTTGTTGTCAATGCTGAGTTCTTCAGTAAATTTGAGGACCGAGTGTACTTCCGGTAGAGTCTTGAATTCCTGTAGCTGTTGGTTACTGTTGATGATCAGGAAACAGTCATCCACATACCTGCAGTAAACAGTTGGTTTCTTTGTAGAATTATCATTGATGACTGTGTTTTCAATGGTGCACATATAAAAGTTTGCAAGAGTGGCCCCAAGGGGTGAGCCCATAGCCACGCCATCCTTCTGTAGGTACAAACTGCCATCAACGTGCGTAAATGGAGATTTGGTTGTGCAAGCCAACAGTAGCTTTTTCAGCAGTCCGCGTTCGATTGGTGGGGGTGGCAAGCTTTCATGGTGTAGCGTAGGGCAACGAAAGGATTTCAAACGCTCGAGACACACAGTGTTTATTCAGCGGCCACGGACATAAAAATCACTAGATAAAAAGCAGCGGACGACAGACATCACATTGCATTCCGCAAAGTTGTACCGCGGTTTTAAAAGCNTGCTTCTCACCGTTTGGGTTGTTGCGCATGATGAAACTGCTGATGGTTGGACTTTTGTAGTAGATGTTAAGTTTCAGACTGTCGTTATTGTTGATGCATCTTGTGTTTGTCTTTACGATGTGCTTGAGGACATTTGATTTTGATAAAAGGCAGTATCGATGTTGCCAGATCTTGGTTCTTTACTGTTTTGAACAGCATTGACTACGTAGTGTCGCAAAATTGTATCAAACTGTCTGTTGGGATACCCGTTGTTAATGAGAGCTTGTTTAATTCTCTCTACTGATTGGTTGAAGAGATTCCAAGTGGAAGAGATCTTGTAGTATCTGTGTACGAGTGCCTTGACGGTGCTGTCTTTGTAACGATGTGGGCATTCGCTTGCTGCATCCAGGTAGATTTCTGCATTGGTAGGTTACTGGTACAGAGACGTGATAAATTGGTTGTGACTGCCATCGACTGTAACATCGAGGAAAGTTATTTTGTTGTCAATGCTGAGTTCTTCAGTAAATTTGAGGGCCGAGTGTACTTCCAGTAGAGTCTTGAATTCCTGTAGCTGTTGGTTACTGTTGATGATCAGGAAACAGTCATCCACATACCTGCAGTAAACAGTTGGTTTCTTTGTAGGATTATTATTGATGACTGTGTTTTCAATGTAGCACATATAAAAGTTCGCAAAAGTGACCCCAAGGGGTGAGCCCATAGCCACGCCATCTTTCTGTAGGTACAAACTGCCATCAACGTGCGTAAATGGAGATTTTGGTTGTGTAAGCCAACAGTAGCTTTTTCAGCAGTCCGCGTTCGATCGTTGGGGGTAGCAAGCTTTCATGGGAGTAAGCTGCGTTGCAAATGATAGACACGGTCTCTTGTACTGGTACATTAGTAAAGAGCGACTCAGCGTCCAGTGATGCGATGAAGCCCTGTGGCTGCGTGGTACGGATGATGTTGAGAAATTCTTCTGTTGACGATACCATAAACTTGCTGGGAAGGTACGGAGTGATAATCTTGTTGAGTTCTTTTGCAGTTGCGTAGGTTGGAGCTGTGACTTGAGAGATGATTGGTCGAAAGGGGTTACCATTTTTGTGAATTTTAACCGAGCCATATATGTAACAAGGAGAGTACTCCCAACGATGGACTTGAGGATTTTTGTCTCGGTGAGTGAGTGGAGTGAAGAGAGGAGAAAATTAGACGATAGTGGGAGAGATGTTAGTAGGTAGAGAGGAAAATGGAAGAAAGGTGAAAATAGAAAAATAGGAAGAGAATGAATGACCGGGCAGCGGATATGGTACAGATGAGGTTTAAATGATCACTTGGTGTTAGTGTGCCAGCTTTGCAATGGGAGTTGTGAAATGTTTTATTGTTTCCTATGACTATGTCAGGCGATGTTGTGTGTTATTAGTGTTGGGAAATGCGGGCCGAGATGTGATGCGTGTCCTCTGTCCATAAGTGTTACAAGTGTTTTCCCCCTGCTGTTTTTATTTCCATGACCGAATCGTGTGTGTCATGCGCTTAAGTCCCCTATTATATATACTGGATCTTGTTTGGTGAGTTGTGAGTAAAAGTCTCCGTAGTGCATGTAGTTCTATCGAGGTGGAATGTAGGCTGTAAGTATATGTATGTTTCCCTGCTGAGTTTCTACTGTGGCTCCTATCATGTCAGTTTCGAATCCGTCTAGTAGTCTGTACTGAATGTTTTTTTTCGTATGGCTATGGCAGCTCCGCTGTGGATTGAGTTATCGTTATTTATCTCATGCACATCATAGTTGAAAATTTTTATGGCCTCGTGCTCTAGTACTCCGTGTGAGTTGATTAATATAATGTCGTTATCGAGTCTGAGGTAGTAGTTGGTCAATGCATGCTTATTCGTACTCCAGTGTCTTACATTATGCTGAATTATCGTGAGCCTAGTTGGGTATGGGTTCGTTGTGCTTGTGCTCGTTGTATGTGTGGTGGGGTTTTTTCTCTGCCGCTTCGGAGCTTTTTNAGCAATTCCCTTCTCGGCGAGCATTCGGTTGAGCTCCGCTTTGTACGTTCCTCCTCCGGTGGCCATGTTATAGAAGTGTGCGTGGATTACCATTGCTGTGATGTCAAGTTGTGCGTTGCTGCCTATTTCAAGTATATGGGTGATGGGAGTAGTCTCTTTGATAACCTTCTTCGTTATAGCTGCGTAGGTCTCTTCTTTCTTTTCCTTTTCCGTTACCGCTGCTTTTTGTAGTTTGTCTTTCATCTTCTGTTTTTTAACCGGGCAGGCCATTGCCATCGTCCGGTGGGGACCTTGGCAGTTCAGGCATTTCTTGGTGGAAGAAGAGCAGTCTTTGAAGGTGTGGCCGCTGTCGCCACACTCTGAGCAGAGGAGAGTTTGAATGGCGCAGTCTTGTGTTGAGTGTTCTTCATATTTATAACATTTGAAGCAAAGCTGCAGGTTGACAAATTGTTCTCTTTCCATCTGTGAGGGGGTAATTCTAACGAAAAAGCATTTCATTCCATCTTGTAGAATGCGATCTGCTTGTGATACTGTGCAGCATTCAATTTTGAAGACGTGTGTATATTGCTTGATTTTAAAGACTCTATTAATTTTCAGCCAGGGTTGTTTTTGTTCTAACTCAGTCTTGATTTCCTCCGCAGAGTGTTCTCCAACGAAAGGATCCACGCGCCAGCAGAAAACGGAGCGGCGGGCCTGAACGTCTGAAGGAGCTGTGACGGTGAGTCCCAGTTGTTTTAGTTTGTCCAAAATAAGGTCTGCATCCTCTTTTCTTTCGAGGAGTAAATTGTAGCCGTTGTTGAGTGGTCGGATTCCTACTATTGGTACGTTGTGGTCGCCAGATACTATTTTGAGTATTTCGTGTTTCTGTGGTCGATGTTGTGGGTCTGTAAGTGTAAGGAGTATTTTGGAGAAGTTGGCCATCGTGGGTGCGTGTGTAATATGCGAAGTTAGTCGGGGAGCCTAGTGGGGGCCAACCCTGGGTGACCCCAAGGAGGACCACACCCCTTGACCTGCCGTCCCCCCTACCCTAATGGGGTCTCTCCGGTGAGTGGAGTGAAGAGAGGAGAAAATTAGACGATAGTGGGAGAGATGTTAGTAGGTAGAGAGGAAAATGGAAGAAAGGTGAAAATAGAAAAATAGGAAGAGAATGAATGACAGGGCAGTGCCGGTTTAATTAGGGTAGGTTATTACATTATGTTTCTGTGTGGGTTACAGTGTAAAAAAAAAAGTCGTCAGACCGTTGTGATGTAGTTGATCGGTTTGTGGTTATTGGTTGTGTTGTAGGTTATCTGTAGAGTGGTACAATGTTGTGTTGTGCTGATTGTCTGCTGGATGGCCAGGTATGCTTGTGTGTCTGTCCTTCATGTGGGGTTAGTTTGTTGATGATGTTGTGGGGGGTTATGTCTTCGATGTTTTCCCATATTGTTCGGGCTTGTCTTTGCAGGGTTATGTTAATGGTTTGGAGCTTGCTTAGTTCATGAAGTTCTGTGGATCGTTTTTGTTCCCTGGGCGATTTGCCTGTGATGTACCTGGTGG
>LQNS02278100.1:1218489-1229875 GCA_001587735.2 Parhyale hawaiensis | reverse complement strand
AATTCTTTGAGTTATCTTAGTGACAGACGGACAAACAGGTAGACTAACTCGTGCAAGCAGAACCTCGTAGCCCAGGACCTAGGCGGAGGTAATTAGCATACCGTACCTTGCCGTTGAGGCAGACGACCATATTCCTGTGCAGGGACCAGAAGAAGTGCTTCATTGGGACCTTCTCATCGTGACCGTAGCCTGCCCTGCTCGGGTGCTGCTTGCACTGCTCTTTCACTCGGTACTTGCGCTCTCTTTGTCTGTCCTGTAATGGTTTGCAGAAAGCAGTGCGTTTGACTAAAACTGAAATTTACTGATTCTCTCCAGTTATTGGGGCACCTCTAATGCAACTAGAATTGCTCTGGATTCATAAATTTATTGGGTTGCAAGTTTCTCTGCTGCAAATACTTTGATTTGCAGGGTAGTGACCGCTCTACCCTGTCCGAATAACTTTTGCCTGTTTTGTTTAGTCATTTGTATTGCTCTGTCGCAGCAATAGTTTTATGGTAATTTTTAGAGCATTTATTAAACATTTCACTCATATCAAATGTTACCTGAACACTTTACACTACCTGAAGCAAATATAAGAATCGGATCCGTTTTTAGGATATACTGTTTGTTGTCACTAAAATGGAGGTACAGTTCCAACGAAACTTAAAAGTTACTTTGATGAATTATAAAATTTCACTAAGCAATTTCCCAGCTGCCCCGAAACTGTGGTCTGAGAAATTAAATTCCAGGTGAGGAACTTTTATCGCAATTCTCTTAGTTTTTGAAAATGTCAGCAACACTACCGCTTTGGGCTACAATCACTTGAATGGCTGGTATTTATATTTTCTAATAACTTTATTCCGAGTCATGATTTATTTGAGGTGAAGGTTGTTCAACTGCATGGATCACTCTTGTTATAGAATTAGAACTAAGTAATATTCAACATATATAGTTTATGAAATTAAAAATAGGAAAAAAATAAGTTATTATGACAAATTGCGCTCCAAATAATTTACTAATTCGAAAAGAAAAACCCAATAGATCCCTTGATGGTGAGTTAAAAGACGCTTCTTCTGATACCAAAATCATCTCTGTAGCTCAAAAACTGTCGTATGAGATGCATTTTGAAGTCGAAAAAGCAACTTTTCAAGGGAGGGGGAGGGGCCAAATTCCGTTTTCTCTGAATAATTCGCTTTCTATGGTGAAAATGGGAAAAAGTACATGAGTCTAACCCACGCTCTTTCCTGATTCTACATATGTGTACCAGGTTTTACTATATTTAAATCGCAACAAAAATGATAACAATTTTTTTTTTCAAAAGTCGTTTTCTCGACTTACACCATGAAAATTCCCGAAAAAGGTTCAAATTTGGTTTCTTCATTTATGCTCCGATTTGAATGAAACTTGGTACAGGTATTTAAATTGGAAAAGATCGTGGGTTAGACTTATGCATTTTTCCATTTTCGCCATAATAAAAAACGAGTTATTCAAAGAAAATGTTTTTTTAGCGTGAAAACCTTTTTTTAATAACTCGTATTCTATGGCGAGAATGGGAAAAGTACATGAGTCTAGCCCACAATCTTTTCCTATTTACATGTGTACCAAGTTTCATTCAAATGGGAACACTTTTCTCTCAGAAGTCATTTTCTTGAATTTCACCATGAAAATTCCCGCTAACAGGTTCGAATTTTATTTTTTATTTATGCTCCGATTTGGATGAAACTTGGTACAGGTATGTAAAATCGAAAAAGCATGTGAGTTAGACTCATGAACTTTTTTACATTTTCGCCATAGAAAACGAGTAATTTGAAGAAAACGGTTTTTGGAGGGGAAACCCGTTTTCTTTGAATAACTCGTTTTCTACGTAAAAAAGGAAAAAAGTACATGAGTCAAACCCCATTTATTCTTTACTTACATCTTGCTCCCCAGCTTCATAAAGATCGGGCGAATATTGAAAAGATTTTTGAAGTCGAAAATTATGTGTTGTCAAAAATCTCACCAACCCCGCCCCAGCCCCCTATTTCTCCCATTTAGGGTTACACTGGCGGCCTAAGATTTTGCCTGCGCGTCCGTCTGATGTATAGTTACTGTTTATTGGAAAAAAGAATTTTGAATAATCCAAGGATTTCTGCCAGTACCCTCTCATTTGCGCACAGTCCAGCCGGGAAAAAGTCTACAAAATCAACTTCTGTCGTTGACAAAGGACAGGTTATAGGCTTGTGCTGGAATGACAATCCGCGAGAGACGAGTCTCAAATGATGGTCATAGGTATCAAGGGTGCAAAGAACGATTATAACTTCAGTGCAAACGAGATGGTATAGTGCTGTTATTAAGTAGTAATACAGGTAGATTTGAAATTCTAAATACTCGCGGGAGGCACTCTCTGAAGTGAATGGTGAAAATAAACTAGGAGAAAAGTGTTCAGTAGCTGACCAGCAGGTTCAAAAAATGTACTAAGAAACTTTCTGCTCGAACCCTGTGTCAAGAGCTGATGGAAGTGAGTCGAAGTGTTGCATTGCATCTAGCAATCTCTGGTCAGTAAAGAAAATTGAACGAAGCTACTCCAAACCGCAAAGGACCTCAAAGATTGTGCTGAAGAGCAATGGGAAAATGTCATATTGCCGGATGAATCAGATTTTTTCTTGCCAGAAACACGAACAAAGAGTGAGACGGGATGTCCATGAAGCCTTTTATCTTTTATGTATTGCTTCGACAGTACAGGCGTCCGGAGGTAGCACGTGTTATGCTCTGCGGATGCTTTACAGGATCGGGATTAGCTTCGGCAACCTGATGCAGCAACAAAGAAAAATCTCAGTAACATGTGAACATCCCACCCGTCTATGGATTTGTATTTTCCTGGTGTTTTCATGTATTGTTCAAGATTACAACGCTCACATTTATAAAGGTCTGGTATAGTGTTTGATTATTTCAGGGTTTCTCGTACAGAATGGCCTCTACAGTCACCAGATATAAACCTGATTGAGAATTTCATGAACCATCTGCAGATAATGCTGTGAGCCTCAATTTCTCTTCCTTCTTCATTGGAAGATCTGCCTCAACGTTTGGTCGCACTGTGAGCAAACGTTTCTTTAGATTGGTTACAAAACGTTGTGGAATTTGTGCATAATAGAATGATAGCTGCAATCAATGATATGGCAGTCCAATGACCTTTCAATCATGACTGGTCTCATCTCAAATACATTTCTCCAGAGTCAGGCAAACTTTTCAGCCGGGAAGTGGACCATAGAGAACGTGATATGTAAAATAAACTCTCAATGATATTGAATGAAAAGATGACAGAATACCGTGTTAACCCTACAAATGGAGACCCCTAGCGAAAGTTATAACGGTAGAGGCGCGGTGCGATGTAGCTTGTCTTAATTATTTGCTAATAAATTCATTATTTGTTGGTATTTCGGATTAAAAATAAACAGGTATACTCTTCAGACATTCATACATGAGTTGAGATATTAGAGATATTCATTGGTAAATTATAATAAGACACCATCAAATAAACTTTTCTAAGAGAACGCTAGATAGCATACAATCATATACATTTTGTACGATAACAGTGGCAGTTTGCTCACCAATGCAGGCAGTGTGCATGTGTTGCAGGAACTGTGGAGAGCCTGCTGTATTGCAGGGACGGTACTGTCTACGTACGCAGAAAAATCAATGTACTACGAGTGTACACAACAATATTCATACAATAATACAGTATACAATGTACTGCGCCTGCACTGATGTAGCCTCACTTAGCTAAGGTGCTCATATTTATTATAAATAATGCGTATAAAGCTGCGTTGTCCATCAGTAATTATAACCCTGGGATGAAGTTACATGCAGATACACAGAATAAAGAGACGTTGACACGTACGGGGCTGCCGCCCGTAAGAATGCAGGGTGCAATGCACTATTGTGCAGGTCTCCCTTTATAGAGACCATTTATCATAAAATCTATGGTATTTTCATTTATTTATTGTATTTTCACCTAAATTTTTTCACAAAACATGAAAAATACCTTGTTATGAAAAGTCACAAGTTTCCAGCAACTCAACTGAAATTTGAAAATAATAAATATGCAAGTTTCTGAAGGGCGAGGTGCAATACACCTCGGGTCTCCTAGTAGGGTTAACAAGCTCTCTCGCTGTACTGAAAAACTTTGCACGCCAATCCTCCACTGACTTTGCTGGCTTCGTTAAGGTTTCTACAAGACATTCGTCCCAACATTTCTGTTGGCCCTTTAGTAATGTATAGCTTCATTTGAATATTGTGTAACACTTTCATAGACGTCCTTTGGCGAGATCTTCTCAGGGTTCTAGATCGGATTCAGTTCTAGGGGTATTACTGGCCGATCCATTTGGTGTGCTACTTTGGGCCTCCGAAAATTCATTGATTATCTTAATTGGCAGTGCGAGTAGCAGCATTAGCTTGAAAGCAGAAACTGTATCTTTGATACGAAGTTCCGAAAGTAGCATGCAATTTTTTCTTTTACGGTCGCATAAATTTCGCTGTTAGTTTCATAGCCATGGTTTTTAATTCGGTCTAACTATCACCAGGAAAAGCTTCCTGGATTATGAGACAGGAAAAATTCTGCCCGCTTTTTTGAAATTGTCGTGACGTCATCATTCGTAAAGAATGACAGGGAATGTAAGCACATATTTTCTTAGGAAAAGATTCTGTTTGTAAATACCGGATGGCTTCCTATACTACAGGTTTGACTCCAATAAATCGATCCAAGCTTTCCAAACGAGCATTTGAAAAAGGGTCCTTCCTTGATCTGGGAAGCATTTTCTGGCATTGACAAATTCGTTTAACGGATGGTGTATGCAAAACAAATTTCTGCATAACATGTAATAGTGCTAGAAACCATCTTCTGATTCGTTCTAGAATTCAAAATGAAATTTGATCATGTCAGTTTTCAGCAAAATAATGTTGCCACTCACTATGTGAAGTTAACCAAAGATTGCATGAGGGTCAAAGAATCAGCCACATGGAGTAACCACAAAGGTTCCTAGATTTTAATTCAGTCCAGAGCCTACCTACAGTATATAGGGAATCTTTTCCACTGTCCAAGCATCATTATGAACATGTAATATTTAAAAAAAAAACATTCCTTAAACGCATCCCAAACCGCTGGGACTGAATCTATGTACAACCTTATCAAAATGATTTGGTGAACAGGCCAATGCGCATTCTGCAATTCATAAGGAGGGCCTGCTCATTCAAAACTTTGTCACGCTTTGATTCAATTTCTCCTCCAGTTAAGTTTTAGAGCTATTTTTCTCGTGTGTTATGTTTATATCTACCCCATTCTTCAATTTTTTGCTAAAAAATCTCCATCCGTTATGTGCGACGTCAAAATTGAAATTAAAAAATATTTTCCCAATAAATTTCTTCCACAATATTTCCGGAAAAGTTTGCAAAAATGTCGATTGATTTCCATCAAGGAATTAGAAAAATTGCAAGTGTCGTATGCTTCTTGAATTGAACTCCAACAAGACCTAGACCATATCGTGGCTTGGTCCGCACCCTGGCAGATGAGCTTTAATGTTGACAAATGTTCAGTCAAGCACGTTGAGCAGGAGCCTGAAAACCTCTGGGTCCAATTGGAAATGAACAGGATGAAATTAGCAGCTATCACCCAACAACGTGATTTGAGTGTAATTATCACAAACGATATACAACACAGTCAGCAAGTTGACAAGGGTGTCAAAATCGCAAGCAGAGTGCTGGTGCTAAGTTACCAGGATTCTTTTTTAATTCTAAGGAAATAAATATTTCTTCGTATAGAGCACTAGAGCGTTCTCATTTAGAATATGCTTTTCAAGTCTGGTAGGAACACAAATGCAACGATATCAATAAAATGGAAGGAATCATCGCATCCCAACAAAATTTATACCTCAGCTGCGAAATGAGCTATAGAAATTAAGCCGTCAGGAAGTGAGACTCATCTCTTTCGAACAAAGACGACTCGGGAGCAATCAATAGCACATTCAAGTAATTGAACAGTACTAACGACGTGACTACACAGAATTTTTTCACTGAGACGTAAATGATTGCCTGCAAAACTTCGCCCAGAAACTCAAGCACAAAGATCAAAGAACTATTCTCAACCAGCAACTCTTCCCGTACTTCATAGTGAACATTTGGAATAGACTCCCCTTCGAAGCTGTAGGTGTATAGAGTCAGTCAATGCGTTTAAAAATCGTCTTGAGAAACATCAGGAGCGAGTCCGGTATTTTTTGTCGTTGATTTTTTGGTGCTAAGTTTTTTCGCGCCACGTTTTTTTTGCGCCGAATAATTTGGCGCTGATTGAAATTGAAACAGGATATATGGGCTAGATGAAATTACTATTAAATCTTTTATTTTATATTAATATCTAAAAATTAACTTTGAAATAGTCGCACAACATGTAAAATGCGCTCGTCAACTTTCACAAACTAAAGAAGATAATATCATCACTATTGTGACTAAAGATATGTAATGCATCTCGTGAGTGTGGGTAAAATCACGCAAATATTCTAACGCCTCCTTTTCAAACCTAACCTAACTATATCTAACCCTACCTACCCTTACCATAGCCTACCTAACCTAACCATGCCTGCCCTAACTATACCTAACCAAACCTAAAAAAAAACGGCTCCAAAAAATCGGTACCAAAAAGTCCCATTCCCATCAGGAGCAATACCTATCCTACACAGTTATGGACTCCTTCTCCAGGAGCCCCAAACCAGTAACTGTTAAAGATTCTAAGCCACCGTAATCCATTGTCATTCTGTTATGCTCTCTACGTACTTAACGTCTCTGAGGTCCGCGCATTTGCAGTAAATAATTAGACGATGAACTCGTTGACTGAATTCGTTCTCTTCGCCTTTTTGTTTCTTCCTCAGATACTTTCATGATTCTGACTTGATAGCAATACCCCATAGAGGGCTAGAGTCCCGGCTGCTCTCTGAGCATGGGGCTGGTGGTCCGTCTACTGCCAGCTATCTAATCAAGTCTTATCTGTACCGCATTACGTTTCGATGAGAAAAAAAGAAATAAAAAATCGAACCCACATCCTCTTCGTGACCCGCTCACCAGAAACTTTTGCAGAGAATGAGTTTGAGTCGCACCAGCCCCACGCTGATACACACAATTCAGTTCCTGTTACTACTGAGTATAAATCATCAGTTCATAACTACACTTTACTTTGGGAACATGATTAAAAAATGCAATATACTCATAAAAATACTGTTTACAACGGCAATATATCGAACTGAAAATACAGTAGAATCAAAATAACAGCCTATCTTATGCATTTTATTACATGCAGCTACATTCAAACTACAAAAATTTTCTTGCTTCGATCTCCCTTTGGAAGATTCAAGATTTTTTTCACTGATTCAGTTCAGAGTAGCAGAGCTGAATGCCTGTGCGGCTACAGTCATCGACAGGTCAAACCCGGTGAGCTTAGTCTAACTGATCTTACCATGCCAGTTAATAACACCTTAAATGGCCATGTAAGTATATATGTATACTTCACTCACAGACCAGATACAGACCAATGGCTCTACTTCTGTCAGTGCGTCGCCTTCCTTATGAGACTTTTGCAGTGTCACAATAGTACACTCAGCAACCTCCACTCTGGTTCTCACGGTATCCCAACAGAACACCTAGAAGTGGCCTACTTTGGTTGTCGCTGTAGCTAAATTCTAAATATTAACAGTAGTCCACTAAAGCACTCTGCGCATCTATTGCGAGCTGCACTGACCTCGAACAGGGAGACGGACAGCTTCTCGGGGGCAGGGAACCAGAGCTGCCCGACGGATGTCGTGCTGGTCTGCTGGAATAAGAAACGTAACGCAGGTATAGCTCTAAGTAGCTACTGTTATTACACTAGTTATTACCTACTAACATACATATATGCAGTGCAATGACACTTTCACACAATGAGAAGATTTATATGAACATCACAACAACTTTGCGACAATCCTGCGTGCCTTGATGAAGAAGTGGAAATCGCATCCGTATAATTTAATGAACTTTATGTTTTTGCGCAATAACTTACTTGAAACATTCTACTGAACTCGTTTAGAGTATCACTGGCTGTGGTCACGCTAAAGTAGTTTACTGGCGTATTACCCAACTTCGCCCACCCGGGGGCGAAGTTGGGTTTTATGGCAATAGCTCATAGAGGGCCGGGGTGTAAGTCCTGGTGTCTCTTTGGGAATGGGCCTTTTGGTTCGTCTACTGCCGCCTATCTAATCTATATAGTTGTAGCATTTGCGCTTTCGAATACATTGCTAGGTAACTCCTTTGAATTTCTTATAAAGAAATGACAGTTACGATACATAGTTGAGGAAATTGATGCATGAAACGATCGGGAATAACAGTCAAGCTTTTCGTAACGCAAGAAAACTTGCAAAAGTGCATAATTTTTTACAAAGCGTACAGAAATTTCTGTGTAATTGCATGTATCGTCAGCATTTTATCGAACCAGATCTCAGCCTTAGTACAAACTACTATTACCAATTGCCACACTCTTGAACTGTAGCTGGCGGTGTTACAGAAATGGAGACTTCAGTTCAAATTCACAACAGAGGCATATTTATTCATTTTTAAGAGCTGCCATAGCCAGTCTTGAAAAAAATTACATGAAATAAACCCGCCCACTGGAAAAACTTATTGTACTTTAAGCTTTTGGCACTACAGCAGAATTATGAAATAGAAGTAAGGGGCATTGCATTGAGAAAGACGAGCAGAATGCATTTACCAAATTAAAACTTTCCTATTTGCTTACGATAAAAATTGGAGGCACAACAAATGCGGCGAAAGTTTTGTATAGTCGCTGAAAGTTTTATATACCAATAATTAAATACAAAGTGAACTTACATTTTATGCTTAGTTAAAAAGTTACAAATGAGAATGTGCAGCTTAAATTCTTGTATTGAGAAAAAATTCCATTGAAATGTAATTTAACAAATAATGTTATATATATATATTCCATTTAAGACTTACTTAAGTATTTATATTGACCGGCGTCGTTTTAAGCTTGCTAGCGACCTAATAGGAGCTTAACCAAATCTGCCTAACCTGAGTTATTTCCTCCCATAGAAAAACAGTGGGAACTTCAAAGTCATATATTTCGAAAACTAAGCATTTGTGACGAAAACTTCATTCGTGTAAATAGTCTTGAATTGACCCAATTAACACACTAAAAGCAAGAAAAACAGAAATGAACATATTTGAGTTGAAGCACCCCGGCTCCAACCCCAGCCCCGGCTATTTGGTCGTCACCCCGGCCCCGGCTACATGATTTTTGGTCAATGGTCACCCCGGTCCCGGCCCCGGTTACTTGATTTCTGGTCTCCGCGGCCTCGGTCTTTCCAAAATCGTCGCCCCGGTCGGTCTCTATGCCCCGTGAGGGGTGGCTAGGTGCCCGAAAGAAAATTAAAATAACACGAACAATTTTTGTTTTATGGCATCATTTTAAGATGCTACGCGATTGTGGAAATAAAGTTTAAAAATTTTCAATTAATGCTACTATTTCGCTGCGAAGTGCGCCGAAACTATTTATTGAAATCGGAATGTACTCGAATTCACTGGCGGATCCTGGGGAAGGCATTCGTGGCATTCATTTGCCTTTCCCTCAGGAATTTTGGGGGAGGCATTCAATACAAAATGCCCCCCCATGGGAAATCACCCTGAGCATGCTTTAACAATTTGTATATGAAATTAAGCTTTATGAATCTGAAAAAATATATATATGTTTTATCAAGATTGTTTGTGCTGAGCTCATTTCTCTTTTTGTTCTACATTAGTTGTGTTCGTTTGGGAAAAATCGTTCGCATACTGAGAGTCACCATCTGTTATAGGTTGCTGCCACTTGCTGCCACAATGCAAGAGGGTCTTGAATATGATTCGTGCTGCTTGACCATCAGTGGGAAATTAAAATCGCCTACTGCTACACGCGTTACTAAAAACACATTGGCTGCAAATCACAAGTTCTTGTGCTGAGAGAGTAGAGTGAAATTTTGATACATCAAAATAGTTGGTGCGATAATTGCCAGAGTGGCCAATAATATGTCTCTTGTCTTTCAAATGTCTTTCGTATGGGTGCTACAAAGGGGCGCCTGAATAAGCACTAACTGTTACAAATCCTAAAGGGTAATAGTGTAGTATGATATGTAATCCCAGAGGATTTTGCTGCTGAAACTGATTTTTTGGTTTTATTTGACAGATTCTATGTCAAACTAATAAAAATAATGGGGTTCATAGTTTCTGACATCCAACCCCTCTCTATCGGCAGTTTTCATTCAGGACCCCCGGGAGCTGGTTAAAACTGCTTCAAGGCCTATCTTCACTAATCCTAAAACCGATTTTCACTAAATTAGTGTGACTGTAAGGGTTTTTATTGCTGAAAAATCCATTTTAGTCACTTTTATAACATTTGGAAGTAGCCAGCCTGTGTTTTCAGTTGTTTTTAGCCATTTTTGACCTGGTGTGTAACTCATTTTCGTTTAAATCGTGAAATAATTA
Source organism: Parhyale hawaiensis (assembly GCA_001587735.2). NCBI lineage: Eukaryota > Metazoa > Arthropoda > Malacostraca > Amphipoda > Hyalidae > Parhyale > Parhyale hawaiensis. The sequence continues at coordinate 1,219,372 of LQNS02278100.1, read as the reverse complement.
TGGCGAATCATTTTTTGCTGTATTCAGATATGAGACAACGATTGGTAAGACCGAACTTCGGCTCAGACCATTACATTTTTAGTTGAGGACACGTTATGGCAAATTAGTAAAATATTCATGCATGTTTTTTAAGCTTCCAGGGTGAAGATCATGATCAATAAGAGTCATGTCTGATGCCACACAGAGTAGTTTTTGCATCATATGCGAAGAAGGCCTCGCTTCAAACAAGAGACTAGTAAACAATGTTGCCATGGTGGATCAACTCATTGCTTGCTGGAATAAAAGACTATCTTTAGGTGACACCAAGTTGCAGCCACTCAATGATCGTTTGGCGATTTTGAGCGAATCTGTACGCAATCGGTGTGCTACCAATGCTTACCATAGCGAATGCTGGAAACCCTTTTTCAACGCAACACTGATTATTCGCCTCAGATATAAGAGAGCGCGTATGACATCCCCAGACTGTCCTCCAGCAGGTCCTGGACGACCTTCCACTTCGACTGAATCTGCCAGTCCAAAATGAATAAAATCCCATCCGAAGGCGTAAGTGTGTTTATTCTCTGCCTGTTCCTTTTGTCCGAAGAACGGTGAAGATCTTCACCATGCTCTCACTGAAAATATTGGAGACAAACTTCTCGAAAAAAGAAATCAAAACACAAGATGACCATGTCAGAACCTGCGTGTCACAATTAGAAGTGTCTGGGGATGCTTGGGCTCTCAAAAAGTACTACCACAAGACATGCGTACGGTCTCCACAGCGTACTTTCCCTAACAGAATTTAGAGCCGCGGCAGAAGCTCAACAGGGCTGCCTGAGGGGGTGTAATACGTACTTAATTACCTTCTGAATGTCCGCCATTCAGGGGTGGTACAGGACGCTGCAGC